>CM055273.1:82800760-83400760 GCA_029237695.1 Conchocele bisecta
ACTATCTTCAAACAAATTAAGACAAGGGCATTGTTATCACTCAGCTAATCCCCTCGCTAGCAGCCTTAATAATAAAAAATAAGCTTTTAACATTTTGAAGCGGTTCATGAGTTATTGAAAAAATGAAAGGTGTTACTAACGCCGCACGTATGCACTCACCTACGTACGTGGGCTAATGCTATACCCCCTCTTGCGTATCGGCGAGGGGATACAAACATAATTCCAGCACAAAAATATTTACACAATTCCCTAACATTTGATTGGCCCGTAGCAAGTCTCTGTCCAAAATTTATATCCCAGTAAACTCCCACGCCAAACTACTTTCCATAACCCTGAGGCGCAGTTAAAATAATTCTTAAGAAAACGGAAAATAAACACATTTTCTTGATGAATTTATTTCAAATGCTGGAATTATAAGGAATGAATGGCCTTTTTGTTGAATTTATCGGGGATATAAACTTTTCCAAGTTTATACCCCGATAAATGCCACAAAAAGGCCATTCATTCCTGTAATGTTACACCATGTTCATGATATGTGACTGGAGAAATGGGTCTTATGGGTTTTGCGACCTGTGTAAATCCAGATCAGCATGCTGCATCCGCACAATCTGATCTGGTTCTGCACTGTTCATCATTCCATCAATGAAACACCCATCATACTTCTAACAAGCAACATAGCTCGTTATCAGGCTACAGGAGTGTGCTATCAGAAGCTACACTGGTCAGAAATCCCATAAGCCCCATTTCTCCAGTCACAACCACATATTTGTTGTGCATTCGGTCACTGAGACTAATTTGTTTCAGAAACTTCAGTTTATGGCGTCTGTGGACCTCATTTCCCGAGATTCCATCAAAGGTATTGTTCTTATTTCAACTGGACCCTTCATTCAGGCATAGTGGTGCGTTTACAGGGCTCCAGATAAGGAATTATTAATTGAGTAATGCCACTCCATCATTTCTGAAGCAATTGTGTATTTCAAAATTTTAATTGAGTAAAATAAAATCACACTACTGTTTACACATCAACAGACAGCAATTATTGAATAGTTTGCTTCAAAGTGAAAACATGTCTTGGCACTTCATTAGAATTGTCTCCTTGGAGACATAATGAAATACCAAGATGTGTTTTCATGGAAAATAAGAAAAATATGCTACATTTGTGGTCTGTTTATTGTTGTCTGCAGCATGGTAAAGGTACGACAATTTTTTTATTGCGTTTTAATACTCGCTACTGCTTTCAATTGGGTTTTTGGGAATTTTAATTGGGTATTTACGCAAATACCCAGCTTATCTGGAGCTCTGCATTTAGTACTACAGGTGCCAGGGTGGTAACTGGCTCACGTATGATTCTATTATCCGATCGCGCATCGGCAATGTGCAAAAAGCATTCAAAACTTTGTCCGTCTGTCTGTCTGACTTTGAAATGCCTTCATTTTTGTCTCGCCCACGATAGTGGAAAACGAGACGTAGCAGTCACAATTCCTTTGTCGTCGTCGTCAACACTTTTGGATGTAAATATCTTTATCCGTTAGTCGGATCATTACCAAACTTCATCAATAGCTTCCTCACATTGATAGCTATCCATCCTGTGTCCTTTGGGTAACCTTGACCTTCACCATGGTGACCTTAACCTTTGTGTCAGTAATTTTGGATGTACAGTCAAACTTGCACAAAGCGACCACCCAAGGGAAACATCAAAAATGTCGCTTAGAAAAAAATGGTCTCTCAACACAAAAACGAAAAAGAAATAGAAATCCGGGTACTGGTATGTCCGATTTTTGGTTTAATATTCGGAATCAGAAAATTGCGAATATTAAACATTAACATAGAAATAAATACATTAGAATACTACCGGTAATGTTTACTGTGCACTTTTCTGAATTATTATGGCATTATTGTATTGAAACAGATGAATGAATACGAATGTTGTTGCAAAATAAAATCTCCCAGCCGAAATCGCAAACAGGCAGTAGTGACACTTCGGACAATGGGCAGACGTGTTTTGCCCCGGTGATATTTACCAATCCTTGACAGACAACCAAACCAGCTGATATAATAATGATTTATTAACACAGTGTTTGATATATACCAGTATCGTTACGCGTCAAGAAAATTGCAATTGGGTGAAATTAAAATGCTTGAAATTCTATACACAACGAAAAAAATGAGTAAAATACGCAGATGTTTTCCCATGTGGTAAGCGACCAGTCCTGTTGTTCCCATGTGCTAAGCGACCATGAGTTAATTCCCTTAGTAATCACTAGGGAAACGAGCGTTTCAGAATGAGGTTTCAGGTCAATAAAGTTAAACAATGTGCATCATTCACACGTTGATAGTGACAGGGAATTTGTTTCCTTTGTTTGTCACACGCTTGAGGCTAATTTCACCTGCAGAAAGTGACATCCTGGCAATTAATGGTCGTTTATATCAAATGACCATTGCTGTTGGTTACAAAATTTGTGGCCGGTGGTCGCGTTAAGGGTAAGTTGTTTAGTACACTCTCATTATATAGGCCAAATGGTCGGGGGGAATTGAAAGTGGTCGCATAAGACAAAAGTCGCTTAATGCATGTGGTCGCTTGTGCAAGTTTGACTGTATATCCAAATGTTGAATACATGTACATCCTGATCCGTTAGTTGGATCCTTACCAAACTTCATCAATAGCTTCCTCACATCGATGGCTATCCATCCATTGTCATTTGGGTGATGTTGAACTTCATCTTAGTGACATAAACCTTTGTGTCAATAATTTTGGACATATGTCCAAATGGTGAATACCTCCTGATCCTTCGGATCCATACCAAAGTTCATCAATATCTTCCTCATATTGATGGCTATCCACCCAGTGTCATTCAGGTGACCGTGACTATGGTGACCTTGACGTTGGTGTCTACAATTTTGGACGTACATGTACATCCAAATGTTGATCCATCAGTCGGATTCTTACAGCCATCAATGTAACAAAGCCATTAATGAAATTTTGTAACATGTTTTTAGGTACAAAATCACATGTGATTTGTTCATGGCGTGTCTAATGGTGATTGTAGAAATGCAAGGTCGGCGCACAGAGAGGAAGAGGAGGAGCACATGTAACCCAAACTTTGCTTACGGCTTCGAACTGGAGGTACGCAGCTGGCTGGTACTTTGAATGGAAGGTGGAACTGTATTAACCCTTGTCACCCCTACCAGATGATAACATGCATAGTGCAGGGCTAGAAGTTAACAGAGTTTAGTTACTAGACAGCAGGACCAGTAAGTTCTGAAATATACTGGTCCTGCAGGAATTCTGCTAGTCTGACAATTAAGCAACGTAAAAACATTAAAACATGTACATTTGCACTGCCCAAAACAAAAGTCGGTTTCTTATCTGAATCATGTGAATTGCTACTTGCATATTATATGCACCATGAACATGGGATCATTGTGTGACTATTGGCATCATATAACATCCATTCACGATCTTGGTTCCAAGATATTAGAAACATACATTGTCATGTACCATATTGTTTTTGGACCGTCTGTCCGTCCGTCCGTCCGTCCGTATGTCCGTCTGTCCGGGCACACATTAGGGTACTTATGGGGTAGGGGGCGTGGCCTAAGACAACAGAAGACAATGGAACTTATTCCGTACCCCGTAAGCCTATTGTGTCTTACGGGGTATTTCCTTTGATCTTTTATATAGCAAGTACCCCCTAAGGTCCGAAATGTAAGTTAGTCCGTCCGTCCGTCCGTCCGTCCGTCCGTCACACTTTTCGGTTAACCACTTTGTCACAGTTTCTCAAATATGCTGCAGGTGGCATCCGCGTTCGACAGACGCATTTCTTGTTTTCTAATCTTTTTAGGACATTTGAGGCAATTATTATAATTTATTAGGAAATTTGAGATGTGTTGGTCATTTGGACCAATGGCTTGAAATTTTTACTGGTCCAAGGGGCCGTTTCACTAAACTTTGTACGACTAAAATGTTCGTAAGTGCAAACTTATGATTGTCTGTAAATGTCACATTAACAATGTTTTCTTGTAAACGAGTATTGGATTTACATATTAATGAGCATACATGTAGGCTGCATATGTGGGTGATTATTTTTGGCAGGGATCATGTTTACCGTGAATAGCGCCAAAATTAAAATATACAAATATTTAGCCCTATACCGTATTGCAATCAGGATGCCAAATGTCATAATCATGTTTACTATCTGCTTGTCATGTATTTTCCAGAGACGACCGAGAATGTCCAGTTTCCTGGCCAGTGCATTATTGTGTGCGAAACGATCAAAAAGTATGTGTGCAATGCAAACGTGTATTGGGGAAAAAAGTATAAGAGTATCATATGTGCCTGTGACTGGAGAAAAGGGGCTTATGGGTTTTGCGTCCAGTGCAGATCGAGATCAGACTGCGGATCAGTATCTGCACTGTTCACCATTCCAACTGTTCGCTCGCCATTCAGTTCTCGAAAGCCCAACTGATCAGAATTGATTTTAGCTCCGATTTATTTGGATTATTGTCATTTGTATGTTTCATATGGTAAACCAATACCTGAGTGATCTTCTGAATGTAATGTGTTGAAAATTAGATTTGTGAAAACTGCCCTGTACCCAGTATCTATTGTTACTACATTAGTTTACTTTTCATACATTTGAAAACATTGAGCTTATTGCATTTGCGACTAGTGTAGACCCTGATCAGACTGCACATCGGTGCAGGCTGATCAGGGCTGATCTACACTTTTGACTCTCCTTTCAGTACACAAAACCTGAACCGGTCGGACTCAATTTTAACCCACCCATTTTTGTTGCGCCCGCTTGCGGACAGCGTGATATAGTTGGCACATTGGCGTACATACGTTTTTAGCTCACCCTTGTGAGCTATTGTTACTGCATTGGGCCTATAGTCACCAAACTTCATGGTCATGGTTCTTAGGTAGGGAGATTACAAAATTGTTAAAATGACGTCATTACGTAATCCAAGATGGTCGCCGTCTAAAAACAGCACAAATTCTTCAAAAATCTTCTCAAGAACCGCCAACCGGATTTCGACAAGACTTCGTAGGAATGATTGATGTACAATGCTATTTGTTGTTAAAATGGTGACCCCGGGGTCAAAAATGGGCGTGGCCCGTGGGATCAAATTGGGGTCAAATTTTTTTTTTGGACCGAATATGGTCATGTCATATACCAAATCGAAGGTATCAACGAGGCGATCACTCTGGTGCATTTTTTGTCGAAATTGGATGGTTATGTCATCCAAGATGGCCGCCGAAAGGTCAAAAGGTCGTTCTTTTATTAGAGGTTTCAAAAATCTTCTTCACATGAACCACTTGGCCCATGGTAGCCAAATTTAAAAGTTATGGTCCATGGGTGAAGCGTTTTCAGATTTGTTAAAATGGAGGTCATCGCTAATCCAAGATGGCTGCCGTCTGAAAAGAGCATAAATTCTTAAAAAATCTTCTCATGAACCGCTAGCCAGATTTCGACGAAACTTGGTAGGAATTATCGATGTACAATGCTCTTTCAAAGTTGTTAAAATGGTGACCCCGGGGTAAAAAATGGGGTCAAATTTCATTTTTGACGGAATATGGTCTTATAATATATCAAATCAATGGTATTGATGAGGTGATCGCTGTGGTGCTGTTTTCATCGAATTCTGATGATTACATCATCCAAGATGGCTGCCGAAAGGTCAAAAGGTCGTTATATAATACATAAAATCTAAGGATTGCAATAAAAAGTAGGCTGGAAGCATCCTGTTGTGGTCTCCAATACCTCTCAAAGTTGTGTAAGATATATCTGTACATATCGCGAGACAACTCCTACCCTGGTGACTTCTCAAGTTTGTCGCATTGACATTTTGTGCCTGTCATGGGCTTATTTTGATGTATATGTAGTGACAACTTTACATACCAGTATTTGCTTGATTTTTGTGACATTGCACAGGTGAGCGATATAGGGCCATCATGGCCCTCTTGTTTGGGATTACTATCAATGCCTCTGCAGGCGTGACATGCAGGCCGCGGCCATCTAGTTCTCAGATTCTGGTTCAATTGTATGTTTCCTACAGCCAAGTCCAAGTCAGAGCGATCACCCACGACGAGCCGCCCGGCTACACCCGACTTTCTGGACAACAAGCTGCCACTTCCCGCCAACGGATCCTCACACGCTGTGGTGAGTTATTCACATGTGGCTAAAAATCGTTTTATGTGGCTAATATTTAACATGTGATAAGCCACATAAGTACCCTAATGTAAGAACGTCCGTCCGTCCGTCCCGTCCGTCCGTCCGTCCGTCCTCCGTTACACTTTTCGGTTAACCACTTTGTCACAGTTTCTCAAATATGCTGCAGGTGGCATCCGCGTTCGACAGACACATTTCTTGTTTTTTGTCGCGCCCGCTTGCGGAAAGCGCGATATAGTCGGCCGTTTGGCGTACGTACGTACGTGTGTCCGGTTAAAGTTTTTGGTTAAGTTGTTTGGTTAAGTTTTTTGGTTAAAGTTTTTGGTTAAGTTCTTTGGTTAAAGTTTTTGGGTAAGTTTTTTGCTTAAGTTGTTTGGTTAAGTTTTTTGGTTAAAGTTTTTGGTTCAGTTCTTTGGTTAAAGTTTTTGGTTAAGATTTTTGGTTAAGTTTTTTGGTTAAAGTTTTTCGTTAAAGTTTTTCGTTATACTATATCTCTGCAACTGCTTTGCCCATTACCTTGAAACTTCACATGGGTGTTTATCATCATCTATATTTTCATTCTACCCTCCTCCCGTGCTGCCCCTGTGCCCAATGTCAAGGTCAAATTACTTTTGAAGTTTTTGGTTAAGTTCTTTGGTTAAAGTTTTTGTTTAAGTTTTTTGGTTAAGTTTTATGGTTAAAGTTTTTGGTTAAGTTTTTTGTTATACTATATCTCTGCAACTGCTTTGCCCATTAGTTATGTTACAATCTCGCGTTTTTATGATCTCGATCTCGCCTTCCGCTTTTGGAAATATGATTTGCCCATGCATGTGTAGACAGCATGCGTGTTGGATTTGCGTTCTACGTACATACATGCATATAAAGCATGCTAGTTAGAATTGCATTCTACGTACGTACGTACATGTAATGTATGCGCAAAACTCAATTTCAACACGCATGCATTCTACACACACATAATGACATGAACAAACGTATTTCCAAAAGCGGAAGGCGACATCGTGAAAAGGCCGAATCGAAAACACGACATCGCGGTCTCGAAAACGCGAGATAGCCAGGCGAAAACGCGAGAATGAATACAATAGAATCTCGCATTTTCGCCTCGCGATTTGGTCTCGCGTTTTCACGATCTTGTGTATAGGTCGACGATGCGATGCAGTAGCCTAACCAATAACACGTATCGAAATATGTTTTTTTTTGCTCAATAAACGTGTATTGGCAGCACATTAGAATCGTCTCCTAAGACGAGTATCATTTTTTGTCAAGTTATGTTTTTGTTGTCAAGAAATATAGATGTTTGTCCACATTTGTTCTATTTCTTAATAAAAACGTTAAAATGTTTTTGCAGCACATGAGAATCGTCTCCTAAGACAATATTTACGTGTTCTTTTAGGGACATGTGGCAACCTCGCGTTTTCGAGATGAAAACGCAAAATTCTATCATATTCAATCTCGCGTTTTGCAAACACGCCGCACCTGCATGAGCAAAACTAATCCAAATTTTTCAAAAGCGGAAGGCGAGATCGCTAAAACGCGAGACGATTCTCATTATTTTAGGAAACAATTTTTATGTTTTATTATTGTCGATAAATGTGTTTTGAGTTTGCACTCGTCGCAACGTTATGTCCGCGGTGGCACAGTAACAAAAGACCACAAGAATACATATGTACTATACAATGTTTATTATTATAGATATTTAATATAATATGTATATGTGCCAAGTGCTCATTTGTATTATTTTTAACAACTATGATAATAGTTTTTGTTTTGGGATAGTTTCGTATAAGAAATCTTATGAGGACAAGTCACTTTTTCAAAATTACTTGCCCTGAAAATTATATTTTCCAGGACAAGTCCGGGCAAGTCACTTTTTTCAAGTCACTTGTCCGGGACAAGTGGCTTAAAAATCAATTTGTACAGCCCTGGCCATGAAAACATATTATTTCCAAAATTGGTTGAGAAAGTTAATAGCGCAAGTCGTCATACCGCGAACGATAATCGTCACGAATATGGCCATGTTCGAAAACCACGAAATTTAGTAGCCGCGAAATTTAGTTGGTTTACAGTAAACACGTTTGTCGTGTCACTTTAAACTGGTTCCCGGTAGTATTGTTTCGCTAGGTGCGCATCAGGCAGGGTACCAGTCTAGTGACGAACACGAGAATGACGTCAGCAACCACGTGTGTTGATCTTTGATATGGCTTTGTGCCCCGTGGGGTGAAATTTACGCGTGGTAAAACTTGACAGCGCGGTGCGTTCGATCTCAGCCAGCTGACTTAGGCTTGCCCCTTTAGACGAGTCAACATCGTGTAAACACAGTTTGCAAACTAATGATGGAGTTTTATAACTTGCGTCGAATTGCATTATGCATATTGGAATACAATCAAACTTGCATTAAGCGACCACCCAAGGGAGACACCAGAAATGGTCGCTTAGAATAATGGTCTCTGAACACTAAAACGAAAATAAAATGGAAATCCGTGTACTGGTATGTCCGATTATATGGTTTAATATTCGGAATCAGCAAATCGCGAATATTAAACATTAACATAGAAATAAATACATTAGAATACTACCGGTAATGTTTACTGTGCACTTTTCTGAATTATTAAGGCTTTATTTCATCAAAATAGATGAAAGAATTTGAATGTTATTGCGAAATGAAATCGCAAATAGGCATGAGTTAATTCCCTTTAGTAATCATTAGAGCGAGTTCGAGCTTAAGCTATGGTTACTATAGTAGAACTATACTTCAACTAAACAACCGCAAATGCAGACTGGTTCGACCAGTGACGTCATACGTCTACTATAGTTCGACTAGCCAAAAGACGCCTGTTCCTCCAGTTACAAGATGGCAGCGAATAGGTAAAAAGTTCTAGAGAGCGGGAAATTTACATGGAAATTCTCTACTAGACATGCGCAATGTATCTACTATAGTTAAACTATAGTACGAACCGAACTCGCTCTAAGGAAACTAGCGATTCAGAACGAGGTTTCAGGTCAATAATCATAAACAATGCAACATTCACACATTGACAGTGACAGGGGATTTGTTTCCTTTGTTTGTCACACGCTTGAGGCTAATTTCACCTGGAGAAAGTGACATCTGTCAATTAATGGTCGTTTAATACACACTAAAATTACAAAATAAGTGACCGCTGGTCGTGTTAAGAGAAAGTCGCTTAATACACTGTCATTATATAGGCCAAATGGTCGGGGTAATTGAAAGTGGTCGATTAAGACAAAAGTCGCTTAATGCACGTGGTTGCTTGTGCAAGTTTGACTGTACACGGTACAAAATACATATGGGAAATTACCGTTAATGGCGTCATTAAATATTTTTCATGGAAAATTTGTAATGTCGCCAAAATGACACCGACCGATATAGGCAAGGTCAATGTTTTCAAAAGAGAATTTAAATGATAGTGGCCAGATTGTGATTTTTTTGCCGACAAAAATTCTGTGTGGGAATGAAAATCGCTGGTCATTGTTTGGGGGTGGCTGTTATTCTAAGGTCTTATAAAGAACAAAATTGGACGGGGGATTTTTAGCTGGCCATTGTGGACAGATGGCCACTATTCCCAGGTGGCCGTTAGCACAGGTTCGACTGTATAGTGAAAAATATTTACAAAATTTACGATATTTTACATCAATGAAATCGGAAGTATCATAGTTTCTATAAATATTTCTCTAAAAAAATCACCCATTTTTGTGCGTACACATGGCTTGTCTCAACTTACCTAAAGTCGTAGACAACGTGTTTTGTATTACAGGTACACGAGACCGTGTGTAGTGTGTGTGGTACGAGCGGGCAGCTGCTGGTCTGTGATACGTGCCCCGGGGTATACCACCTCCCCTGTCTCTCCCCGCCCCTCTCCACCGTGCCCGACGGGGTCTGGTCGTGTCCAAAATGTCAGGTAACTTGTCGGTGTTTTACATTTACAATAGGAACACGTGTTATGTCTCGAGTTGCAGACCATTGAAAAGTTTTCGGCTGTCTCAAACTGAATTTGTAGACAAGGGAAGTGACTCTGTACGAGGATATGTAACTGTAACTTCATAACAATCTGTATTGCTTGTTAGAAGCATGACTGGTGTTTCATTGCTGGAATAGCGAACAGTGCAGATCCTGATCAGACTGTGAGGACTGTGAGGACGCACAGGCTGATCTGGATCTGCACTGGTCGCAAAACCCATAAGCCCTGTTTCTCCAGTCACAGCCACATATTTTGTTTTCTAAACAACCATATTTTCCATCAAAGTAGAGATTACCATGTGTTGTGTAAACATATTGCACACGACAAAAATAAGAACAGACGTGCATCCTTTGGTTGGTGAAAATCCAAACTTTATGAAAGAATTATGTTATTGTCTTTTTACCATGAAGCCATTCCTGTTGCAGGAAGCCAGCCAGCGGACTGCCATGTCTCTTGCCGCAGTTAACTCGTACATTGCCAACAAAACGGGTAAGCAGTTACTACTACTCTGTACACAATAATGCTTATTTTGCTCATAGTTGTCTGGAATTTGGTATAATATTAAAATAAATCATATTTATTTGAAGTAACTTTGAGCTCGGCCTAATATGACCCTAGCTGTTGACAGGCCTTAATGAATCACGAGTGTGCGTCGGCTTCCGCGTAAGCAAAGATTGAGCATAGCAGACGAGTTGCTTGCACGGAAGCCGACGGACTCGAGTGTATTATTTCCACTATTCAATGGAATATCCTATTTATTACACTTCACGGCGGTTATATATACATATTTTTGAGACTGTATGCAAACGAATTGTGCTGTGCGTATGAATAGTTCCACACTGACGTGTTTCCCACATTTTCACGTCACGTTGTGTGATGTGGAACTTTGTTCTTCGAACAATGGAAATACCCCATAAACCCAAAATGTTGGAACATCCGTCCGTCCGTCCGTCCGTCCGTCCGTCCGTCCGTCTGTCTGTCCGTCACAAAATTTGTGTCGTGCATATCTCCAAAAGTTTGTGAGTTACAGTCTAAACTTTACAGGAATGCTTGTCATCGTGTGAAATTGCGCACCATGGTTTTAGATTCGGATTCATCCTGTATTTACGGAGTTATGACCCTTGACTTAGCGAAAATTGGGGATTTTCAACTTGTTTTGCGTGTATCTCCAAATGTATTTCAGTTAGAGTCGTGAAACTTTACAGGAATACTTGTCATCGTGTGAAGTTGCGCACCTGGGGTTTTAGATGCGATTCATCCAGTATTCATGGAGTTATGGCCCTTGACTTAGTGAAAAGTGGGGATTTTCAACTTGTGTCGCACGTATCTCTAAATGTATTTCAATTAGTCATGAAACTTTACAGGAATACATGTCATCATGTGAAGTTGCGCACCTGGGGTTTTAGATGCGGATTCATCCTGTATTTACGGAGTTATGGCCTTTGACTTAGCGAAAAGTGGGGATTTTCAACTTGTGTCACGCGTATCTCCAAATGTATTTAGTTAGTCGTGAAACTTTACAGGAATACTTGTTATCGTGTGAAGTTGCGCACCCGGGGTTTTAGATGCGGATTCATCCAGTATTCACGGAGTTATGGCACTTGACTTAGTGAAAAGTGGGGATTTTCAACTTGTGTCACGCGTATCTCCAAAAGTATTTCAGTTAGAGTCGTGAAACTTTACAGGAATACTGGTCATCGTGTGAAGTTGCGACACCTGGGGTTTTAGATGCGGATTCAACCTGTATTTACGGAGTTATGGCCCTTGACTTAGCGAAAATTGGGGATTTTCAACTTGTGTCGCGCGTATCTCCAAATTTATTTCAATTAGAGTCGTGAAACTTTACAGGAATACTGTTCATCGTGTGAAGTTGCGCACCTGGGTTTTTAGATGCGGATTCATCCTGTATTCATGGAGTTATGGCCCTTGACTTAGTGAAAAGTGGAGATATTCAACTTGTGTCGCGCGTATCTTCAAAAGTATGCAGAAAATACAAGGTAGCTACATATATGCTGTTGCTGCCTTAAATTCTAAAAGTCCTGATAACATGCAGTAGTGGTATTGGGGAGACATATGTTTTTCTCTGAAAAACAATCCTCTAGTTTTGTCCATTTTTACAGTATATGCGACGTAACCAACTACATGTACATGGATATGTCCATTACAATTACAATGCGTATTATGACACACTGTGCAGTCTAAAGACAGCCAATATTGAAGCTCATCGTAAATAAATCGGAGATTTAATCAGATACAGTACCGAATCTACCTAGCGTGGACGCCGCCATTTTGCTTTGAATGACGTCGCTAGATTTGTGACGTATGACGAGGGAATGACGTCACAAGATGTCACGCTCGTTCAAATAATTCAGTTTAGTATGCGGTATAAATTAAATACATGATTAGTGCCGTCGAATATAAAATATATTTGGTTTCGCCTCGACAACTTTATAAGGGCTCGCTAAAGCTCGCCCCAATAAAGCTGTCGGAGGCTCAACTGAATATATTTTATATTCGACGGCACTAACCATGTATTTACTATATATTCAACCCTGAAAATAGCATATCCTGACCTGGTGCCAGGTCCATACCACACCTGTACGGGTACGATTACTCTTATAAGGGGTATAACCAGATTCAACTCTCACATACAAGCCAAAGTCGTACCTAAGGGTCAAACCAGGTCTCTGTTCTGGCTTCCGATAAGGATGAATCCTGATCGTGACGAGCCGTCATCGGGATCTGCACCGTTTGCAAGTAATTTTCATATTTTTGAGAACATAAACACCCCCTTTTCATAAATGTACAGGTCTGCAAATCATTTAGTTGCAAAATTAACATCAGAGCACCAGTTAAGGTGCGTAATTTGGAGGTAAATTTCTTATTTCTCCATCAAAAATGGCAAGTTGGGAGTGCTTTAGAATCGTCTCAATGAGACGATTCTAAAGCACTCCCAACTTGCCATTTTTGATGAAGAAATAAAAGAAAATTCACCACAAGTTGGTCAAATTACGCACCTGAACTGTAGCTCTGAACGTATCAAAATCCATTCCAGTTACGTAGGGGTAAAGGGTTAACATTGCAGGTAAGGAAGAGGAGAAGCGTAAGCTGTTGAAGCGAAGTACAGAGCTCCTTCATGAGAAGACGCAGCTGGAGTCTCGGAGTCAACAGCTCAACGACATCCTCGCTGTAAGTCGGCACGGAGGCAGAATACACTCGTAGGGCAAGTCGGATTAATTGAAACTTTACATGCTTATTAGTCATATTTCATTCTGTGGCCCACTTATGTAGTGTCTGTGCCCAATGTCAAATGGCTTTAAGCCTTAGAAGTTTGCATTGACGTTTTTGTCAAAATTTGCGTTAAAAGTTTTTGGGTACCAACTATCTCTGCAACCATAAGTTGGATTGGCTCGAAACTTAATATGCTCATTATTCACTGTCCATATTTTCATTCTGTAGCCCACTTGTGCGACCACTGCCCAAGGTAAAGGCCAAATGACATAGAAATTATTTGTTATCACTCCCCCTTTTGGTCGGTGTGAAAATACTCACAGCAATGTGAAAATACACATTAATTTTCAAATTGAGTACTTAAAATACTTTAATAATGCTGATTTTTTGGGGGATTTTTAGCTCACCTGAGCAAAGCTCATGTGAGCTATTGTTATGGCAAAGTGTCCGTCGTCCGTCGTCTGTCCGTCCGTGAACATTCTCAATCATCTTCTTCTCCCGAACTGCTGAGCCGATATTGGTCAAACTTCACAGGGATGATATATGGGCGATGCCATTTCAGATTTGTTAAAATGGAGGTCATCGACAATCCAAGATGTCCTCCATGGAAAAGTAGGTCAAATTCTTAAAAAATCTTCTTCTCATGAACCGCCAGGCCGATTTCGACGATACTTGGTATGAATGATCGATAGTTAGCGCTGTTTCAGATTTGTTCATATGGTGGCCCGTGGGTCAAAAATGGGCGTCGCCCGAGGGGTCAAATAGGGGTCAAATTTTATTTTTAACCGAATATAGTCATGTAATATATCAAATCGAAGATATTGACGAGACAATCACTCTGGAACATTTTTTGTCTAAATCATATGATTACGTCATCCAAGATGGCCACCGATAGTTCAAATGGTCATTCTTTTACTAAAGATTTCAAACGTATTCTTCTTGTGAACTACTTGGCCGATATTGGCCAAACTTAGCTGTAATGGTCTGTGGGTGAAGCCTGTTCATTTTTGTTAAAATGGAGGTCATCACCAAATCCAAGATGTCCGCCGTTGAAAAGTAGGTCAAATTGTCAAAAAATCTTCTCACAAACCTCCAGGCCGATTTCGACGAAACTTGGTGTGAATGATTGATAGTTAACGCTGTTTCAGATTTGTTCATATGGTGGCCCCTGGGTCAAAAATGGGCGTGGCCCGAGGGGTCAACTAGGGGTCAAATTATATTTTTGCCCGAATATGGTCATATAATATATCAAATCGAAGGTATCGACTAGTCGATCACTCTGGAGCATTTGTTGTCTAAATCAGATGATTTTGTCATCCAAGATGGCCACCGAAAGGTAAAAAAGTTGTTCTTTTACTAAAGATTTCAAACGTATTCTTCTTGTGAACTGCTTGGCCGATATTGGCCAAACTTAACTGTAATGGTCTGTGGGTGAAGCCTGTCCATTTTTGTTAAAATGGAGGTCATCACCAAATCCAAGATATCCGCCTTTGAAAAGTAGGTCAAATTGTCAAAAAATCTTCTTCTCACAAACCTCCAGGCTGATTTCGACGAAACTTGGTGTGAATGATTGATATTTAACGCTGTTTCAGATTTGTTCATATGGTGGCACCTGGGTCAAAAATGGGCGTGGCCCGAGGGGTCAACTAGGGGTCAAATTATATTTTTGACCGAATATGGTCATATAATATATCCAATCCAAGGTATCGACGAGACGATCACTCTGGAGCATGTTTTGCCAAAATCAGATGATTATGTCATCCAAGATGGCAACCGACAAGTCACAAGGTTGTTCTTTTACTAAAGATTTCAAAGGACTTCTTGTTGTGAACTGCTTGGCCGATATTGACCAAACTTAACTGAAATGGTTTGTTGGTGAAGCCTGTTCATTTTTGTCAAAATGGAGGTCATCACCAAATCCAAGATGTCCGCCGTTGAAAAGTAGGTCAGAATGATCGATAGTTAACGCTGATTCAGATTTGTTCATATGGTGGCCTCTGGGTCAAAAATGGTCATTGCCCAGGCAAATAGGGGTCAAATTTTATTTTTGACCGAATATGGTCATTTTATATATCAAATCGAAGGTATAACAGTAAATCACATGCACATTCGCAATATATGTTAGATCAGAAGGTACCAACAAATTCTGTGGAACATTTGAAGTTGTAAGTGAAGAGTCTTTGTGAAATCAAGATGACCACTATGGAGGCTTTTAGGTGAGCGATACAGGCCCATTTGGGCCTCTTGTTTTTAATTTTTGTTCGCTATGTAATACAGAAGAAAAGCAATAATAGAGTTGTAAACGTAAAATACACATTGGTATTGAATTTGAAATCTGGGGGTATATTACTCTTTAGATACAAAACTTTGCTATCAAAATTTCGACGTCATTTACAGAAAATATGAGATTCTGTAAATATTTTTCATGAGATATCCCACATGTTCTTCGGTACAAAATCACATGACTTGTCTCATATGTGTTTCCCTACATCATACAGTGACGGGTGTTTCTGGCATCTGTTTCAGCACCAGGGTATCAGGAAGCAGGAGTTACTGGACATAAACCGCAAAGCTCACCAGTCTGTGGAGAACCTCAAACAGTTTGTGAAAGCCGTCCAGTCGTCATAGTACATGTGTAACTGGTGGGGATGTTTTGTGAACTACAGGCTAATGCTAACTTTTTAACCACCAATTTTTGACGAAATATCTTGGAGAAAAAACAAGAACATGCAGTTTAATTTTCAGCTCTCGGACATAAAACCAATCTTATTTGAGCCTGCTTGTAAGATTTTCTGTCTTATCGTATCTGCTTAATACTTAATTCCATATACAAATTTAAGTATTATTTTTTAGCTCTCATACTGAACTATTAATTACATATCATCCTTACCCAACATAACTTATTTTACGTTTACTCATGCGAGCGATATAGGGCCAACGTGGCCCTCTTGTTATAAATGATGTCAAAAGGTGACAACAAGTCATGCCTGCATGTGTGCCCTGAGATTTTTGTCACTTCAAAATGAGTTGCCTGTTTGTCATCAGAACTTGAGGCGTGACTCAGACCACGCTATTTCCGTGTAGAATCTCACAACCAATTCTTCATCCTACGTGACCTGATGAGGAAGAATACCTGGGGCCCGTTTCACTAAACGTTGTACGACTAAAATGTTAGTAAGTGTAAATTTAGAATCGTCTGGAAATTTCAATTAATGGATTTACATTTATTGATTTTACACTTAGCCCGCATATGCTGCATATGCAGCCTATGCGGAGTAAGTGTAAATCCAATAATTGTTTACAAGAAAACATTGTTAATGTGACATTTACAGACTATCATAATTTTTGCACTTACGAATATTTTAGTTGTGCGAAGCTTAGTGAAATAGGCCCCTGATATGTAACCTATTTCATCAAAATTCCAATGTATACTTATCTCGCAAAGTATACTTTGAGGGAGTAATCATTTATTTTTTAGGAAATGCATTATTTCATATAGAACTGACGACTGCATATATTTGATGAGTAAAAGTACGTAGAATTATTATGGCTGTGATAATGTAATAAATTCAGTATAATATTTTGGCTGTGATAATGTAATAAATTCAGTATAATAAAAATTAATAAATTAATCCTTAAATTGAAAATTTCTCCCTCAAAGTATTCTTTTCTAGATAAGTATACTTTGCAATAATTCCAGCACAAAAATATTTACACAATTCCTTAACATTTGATTGGTCCGTAGCAAGTCTTTATAACCCAGTAAACTCCATGCCGAACTACTTTCCGTAACCGTCAGTCGGAGTTAAAATAATTCTTAAGAAAACGGAAAATAAACACATTTTCTTGATGAATTTATTTCAAATGTTGGAATTATAAGGAATGAATGGCCTTTTTGTGGAATTTATCGGGGATATAAACTTGGAAAAGTCGCGGGAATACTGGACGAAGGCCGGAAGGCCTCGTCCAGTATTCCCGCGACTTTTCCAAGTTATACCCCGATAAATTCCACAAAAAAAAGGCCATTCATTCCTATAATACATGCATACCCATTATCGCCACCCTTCACGACGACAGGTGTAAACCGGACACATTCCCGTCTCCGCATGTTTTTTCGGATCCATTTCGTTTCCTCATCCAGATCCTGTAGAGCGACATACACGTTATGATACTGGGATGGCGGTACCACAATGCCTTCGTCCAGTATTCCCGCGACTTTTCCAAGTTTATACCCCGATAAATTCCACAAAAAGGCCATTCATTCCTATAATGTTGGTGAAATAGGCTACAGGACATTGTTTTCAGTGCTGGCCGTTGTTGTTATCCCCTCGCCGATAGTGCATGTATGTATGTGTGTGCATACATTAGTAACACCCTTCATTTTTAAATAACTCCTGAACCGCTTCATAGATTTTGATAATATTTGGCCACAATGTGAGTCTAGGGATGGTGCTTTGTTTCGCATACGACCCACGTCCAAGCACCCAGGGTAAAGGTCACTGAGGTATTATGTACCTTGTTTGTAAGGCAAAATGTTTTTTCTTCTTTTTTTTTATCAAAGCTGCCAGTGAGGGAATTAGCTTTTAATAGTGATAATGATGCCCTTCAATAAATATTAACACACAATAACACAGCAGTAGTCTGATGTCACAAAAGTATTCTGATGTGTTATCAAAACATGATTTGTTTGAAAATAGCACACGAAACACACACCTTATAACAAACACGGCATTTGCTGTTGAGCCAGACAAACTACTTTACTGACTGAACGCTGAACAATGTAGGCCTTTATCAAACTGCATCAATATGCATACTGATCTAGGACTGCACTATCACTTTTCTATGATTATTATGTCCGAGCAAATATTTCCCTTCATCTAATCAACTCATTTGTATAAAATATACGTGATCTCTGTGTTCAGATAATACCAAATTTGCTCATTCAGATTGTGTTCATTCTGTGCCACAATATGTTTTACTCGATTGAGCGAATGTTTTTTATTTCACAACCACACTTTCGTATTCATCGTATCATTATCAGGTATAACCAAATGTTTCTATTTTATTCATTGTTGTCTGATAAAATGAATAACATGTACCTCCTTTATCCTAATGTTTGCAAACAGTGTAGATTCTGATGAGCTCATAATGAGCCGACTCCTCATATTCTGCACTGTTTGCAGATTCGGTTGTTTTCTTTTACACAATTGTCACCTGTAGCCTATTTCATCAACATTGCAAAGTATACTTTGAGGGAGAAATTTTCAATTTTTTTTTAAATTTATAATTTTTTTTTTAAATTTATTAATTTTTATTATACTGAATTTATAATGTAATAAATTCAGTATAATAATTCTGCATACTTTTAATCATGAAATATATGCATTTGTTAGTTCTATATGAAATAATGCATTTCAGGAAAAATAAATGATTTCTCCCTCAAAGTATACTTTGCTAGTAAAGTATACTTTGCAATGTTGATGAAATCGGCTACAGATCAGGATTATTTTGACTTCAGGCCGTGGGTGGAAGGTGGGTGCAAGTGATGGGTAATTTAACGATCGGGGTTCATCCTTACCGGAATTCCGACTGGAGACCTGGTTTGGCCCTCACATACGTCTTTGGCATTTTGTATGTGACAGTTGAATCTGGTTATACCCCTTATGTGAGTATTACGATTTACGATTACCTATTTTAGGGGAAGGGGCCAAGTGACTGGTGTGGTATGGACCTGCCACCAGGTCAGGTTATTCTAATTTCAGGGCTGAATATATTGTTTCTCGATGTAAATATTCCGTTCTGATTTTGGAATTTTCACCCCAATGCAGCAGGTTAAAACGGGATCGAACCCGTTTGCCCGGCCTGACATGACCTTAGCTGTTGATAGGCCGTTAAACACCAATAAACAAACAAACAAACATTGACTTCAGGCCCCCCATTTGTACTTGTACTTGAACATGTACTTGTACAGGTACTATATGGCATTTAGTACTAAACCTATTGATCGACCCGGCCTTAAATGACCTTAGCTGTTGATAGGCCGTTAAACCCCAACAAACAAACAAGCAAAATTGTCCCTTTTCTACCTAATGAAATAATATGCTAATTACCTTGGACCAGTAGCCTATTTCACCAACATTGAAAAGTACATGTATACTTTTCTAGCAAAGTATACTTTGAGGGAGAAATTTTCAATTTAAAGATAAATTTATTAATTTTTATTATACTGAATTAATTACATTATCACAGCCATTTTGGCTGTGATAATGTAATACATTCAGTATAATAATTTTGCATATTTGTAATACCCCCAGGTTTTAAATGCAATTCGTATTTTACTTGTACAACTGCATTATTGATTTTCTTCCTTAATATTAAATAGGGAACAAATGATACACAAGAAAACAAATTTAAAATTTCACTTATTTGAGCTGCAAAAATCAAACACTTTGCTTTTTGCAGCTCAACTATAAAGTAAATTTTCAAAGTTTAACCACATTCGTAAGTCCTGTCTAATCCCCTTATTAATTCTAATGTGATGATGTGGCTTGGTAAGGCCACAAATTGAATTGACGAGCCGTCTACAAAACGGTCTACCCGGTACTATAGCTCTACAAGCAAAATTTAGCACTCCTATCAGAGATTGCATCATGCGTAGTGTCACCCTTTTCTTACCCAATATTTCCTTAATCTTTACCACAATATCATTTACTTTTTCCTTTGGTATTCGTACCACCATTTCATTTGAATCTAATTCCAAACCCAAGAAAACAATAATAGTAGCAGGACCTTCTGTTTTGTCATTCGCAATAGGCACACCCAATGTCTGTAAACAGCGATTAAAAACATCCAGCAGGTATGCACACTCATTTGTATTTCTTCTACCGGCCATCAGAAAATCATCTAAATAATGTATAATCCAGCGTAACAGCTTTGTTCTTTACACAGAATTCTAAAAATGTTGAAAACTTTTCAAATATGCTACAACTAATGGAGCAGCCAAATGGTAAGCATTTATCAAAATAATATTTGCCTTCAAATTTAAAACCTACTAACTCAAAATCGTGAGGATTTAGGGGTAACAAACGAAATGCAGATTTAATGTCCGCTTTCGCCAAATTGCAACCTTTTCCCAAGTCTTTTATCATAAAAATGGCCTCGTCAAAATGTGTGTATTGGACTGAGCTTGAGCTAGGATCTATAAAATCGTTAACAGACGAGCCATGCGGGTGGGATAGGTGATGTATGAAGTGAAAATCACCGGCCGTTTTTTTGGGAACCAAACCAATAGGAGATATACGGAGTCTGGGTAATGGTGTCAAATGGGCCTGCTACTCTACCTTCCTGAATTTCTTTTTTAATTGTATCCCCCGGACTCCGTCGTGGGGATACTATGGATTTAACATCAGGCCGCGTCCGCCGCAGACACTTCTTGTCCGGAGCATAACTCAAACACCCTTTGGAATATTTTCATGAAGCTTCACACATGCATAGACCATGACCCGAAGGTGTGTCGCGCACAAGAATGACAACTCTTGCATAGGTAATTTTTGAGTTATCTCCCTTTTTTGTTTCTCGCACTGATTTCATGTCCGGAGCATAACTCCACCACCCTTTGGAATATTTTCATGAAACTTCACACATGCATAGACCACGACCTGAAGGTGTGTCGCGCACAAGAATGACAACTCTTGCATAGCTAATTTTTTAGTTATCTCCCTTTTTTGTTTCGCGCACTGATTGACCATAACTCGACCACCCTTTGGAATATTTTTATGAAACTTCACACATTCAATTAGACCACGAACCGAAGGTGTGTCGTGCACAAGAATGACAACTCTTGCATAGCTAATTTTTTTTGAGTTATCTCCCTTTTTTGTTTTCGCGCACTGATTTCCTGTCCGGAGTATAACTCCACCACCCTTTGGAATATTTTCATGAAACTTCACACATGCATAGACCACGACCCGGAGGTGTGTCGCGCACAAGAATGACAACTCTTGCATAGCTAATTTTTTAGTTATCTCCCTTTTTTGTTTTGCGCACTCTACAAACTGGACAATAATGAATGAAGACCTGTTTTCTCGTCTGCTCTGTACACCTTTTCTCGTGTGCTATGTACACCTTACCTGTAGAGAGAACAATAGAGACTGGGAGAACCATTCACCTGTGCATGTGCAAGCATGTGCTAGCATGTGCAAATGTCCAGTCTTGACCACTATATCTGACCACAGGTCATTTATACAGGTAAATTACTACATTGTATATTACATTTCCGTAAACTGTGTTGAAAATATTGTGGCATTATGTGGACCTGTGCAGATATATGTAGATAAATAGAGGACTATTAAAAAAAAATTCTGGGCTCCAGTAGCAAGCATTATTATTTTTAATTTTTAAACTTTTTTTTTCCATTTTTCTTCAAATTCTTTTTCAATTTTTGTCTAGTAGCATAAGGTTGTAAGTGCTATATACAGACTATTCACCTGTGCATGTGCTAACATGTGCAACTGACCACTGACCACTTACAGGTAATTTATACAGGTAAATGATTATATTACATTTCCGTAAACTGTGTTGAAAATATTGTGGCAATATGTGGACCTGTGCATATATGATATGTAGATAAATATAGGACTATTAAAAAACATTCTGGGCTCCAGTGGGGAGCATTATTTTTTTATTTTTTTTTTAAATTAATTTTTGTTTCCATTTTTTTTTTTACATTCTTTTTCAATTTTTTAACTGACCACTAACTTATTACAGGTAATTTAATTTAATTTATACAGGTACATTATTACATTTCCGTAAACTGTGTTGACAATATTGTGGCAGTATGTGGACCTGTGCAGATATATGTAGATAAATATAGGAATATTAACAAAAATTCTGGGCTCCAGTAGCGAGCATTATTTTTTTTATTTTTTTTTGTATATATATGAATATTAACAAAAAATCTGGGCTCCAGTAGCGAGCATTATTTTTTTTTATTTTTGTTTGTATATTACATTTCCGTAAACTGTGTTGAAAATATTGTGGCATTATGTGGACCTGTGCAGATATATGTAGATAAATATAGGACTATTAACAAAAAATTCTGGGCTCCAGTAGCAAGCATTATTATTTTTTGATTTTTAAACTTTTTTTTTCCATTTCTTTTTTTCATTTTTTTTTTCAAATTCTTTTTCAATTTTTGTCTAGTAGCATAAGGTCGTAAGTGCTATATACAGACTATTATCATATAATAAAACAATTATTGACTAGTGAGCCATAGAATATAATCTGATATTCTATGGCTCACTAGTCAATACTTGTATAATATGTTCGGGCCAATGAAAATTGCTTTCGGGCCAGGCTCGAGGTCAAGGCTGGACAAGGCGAGGCATTTGATTCCGCGGAATTCTTGTTTACTTATCTCCCTTTGTTGTTTCGTGCTCTGATTTTGTATCCAGAGCATAACTCGAACACCCTTTGGAATATTTGTATGCCCCACCACGATAGTGGAGGGGGCATTTAGTGTTACCCTTGTCCGTCCGTCCGTCCGTCCGTCCGTCCGTCCGCACACACGAATGGGTACTTGTTGTAAGCGTACGGGGATCTTATTGGGTAGGGTTAGGATAATGTTGGGTACTTTTGTTGGGTATTTTTATACAGTAAAAACCCAACAAGTATTCATTCGTAGGAACGTGCGTCCCGTCCTCCTTATGTGGCTAGCCCCACAGGGTTATGGACTTGTTAAAGGATAGGGTTGGTTACAATTAGCCACCTAAAAAATCGTTTTATGTGGCTAAAAATCGTTTTATGTGGCTAATATTTAACATGTGATAAGCCACATAAGTACCCTAATGTAAGAACATCCGTCCGTCCGTCCGTCCATCACAAAACTTTAACACTCTGGTAAATGTCTCATAATTTCTTCATCCTTCGACCGATCTCCTTCATATTTCATATACACATTGCTCTAATGGTCCTCTACCGCCCTGTGCCAAATCCACGTTGCTTCAAATACTTTAACGCTCAGGTAAATATCTTATAATTTCTGTTTTCTTTCACGGATCAGCTTCATATTTCACATATGCATTGCTCTAATGGTCCTCTACCGCCCTGTGCCAAATCCACGTTCGTCCTGCCCCCGCCAAGCCCAGGGTCAAGGTCACATACCTGGTGCTTCAAAAACTTTAACGCTCAGGTAAAAGAAAATTTTGACTTGCAATTTGGCCTCATTTATTATCAAAGCGATATGTGGGACATCCGTGTTCTATGAACACACATTTTCTAGTTTATTAAACTTCACACATGCATAGAAGACGACCCAAAGGTGTGTCGCACGTAAGAATGACAACTCTTGCGTCGTTAATTTCTTAGTTATCTCCCTTTGTTGTTTGTTGCTCCCTTTGTTTCGTGCACTGATTTTGTGTCCGGAGCATAACTCGAACACCCTTTGGAATATTTTCATGAAACTTCACACATGCATAGACCACGACCCTAAAGGTGTGTCACGCAAGAATGACAACTCTTGCATCACTAATTTTTTGGTTATCTCCCTTTGTTTTTCCGTCACTGATTTTGTCTCCGGAGCATAACTCGAACACCCTTTTTTCAAACTACTTGTGTATCTGGGGAGGGGGATACACATGCGCTTGTCGACAAGCGTCCATTTCTAGTTTTTTCTTGAACGATGTCGGGATTATCTCTTGCTGACTTCAGATTACTGGCTTCTGAAGCCTGCCGCGGACCATGATAATGTAACAAAAATCCTTTCTTAAAACCATTAAAATATATTCTGAATCCTCATGATGATAGTGTTTTAGCTCTAATTCCAACGTATCAATGTTAATAGGTGAACGGGCCAACAGAAACTTACTATTTGTATACGACAGGTTATCGTCGGAAATATGGGCGTCCCCCTCGATTAAACCTTCCCCTGAATCTCCGAAATGCCCCCCTGCCCCTTATGTCCTGTTTTGTATACGAATCTGTCAGTGTGGGACCGCTCAGACAATTAAATTGTCCGTGCTGATTACTTTGGCAGACTTGACAAATGTGGGCAAATCTACAGCTTTGAAGGAAACACCGACCTTTATTAAAATCAAAGCATGAATATGTTTTCTTGGGCACATTATGCTTACCGGTAGTCATGTTTTGCTGTGGAGCAGCAGATGTGGATTGACCAACGCTACCAGTCATAATTCTTAGCCATAGCTCTGGATTGAGCTTTGCCCAAGAAACTGGTGTAACCGCCTGACGCAATCTAAATTGCTCATCATATGTTCTCCATGCGAAACCGACATGCCTAATTGCCGCTTCCCGTATGACAGCCATATATTGGAATAATTCGGCAGCCTTATCATGTCTTTGAATATAAATGGAGCTAAAAATCAAAAACGCGTCTGTCCATTTTTCTATAGTTGTAAGTTTTTCCCCAATACCCATCAGCTTTGTTTGCAAAAAACCCTCCGGGCTCAATTGGAGGGTCCCACCCCCATTGCAAAGATTATTTAGCTCTACACTACCTTTCATTAAGGCGGCCAGATTCACAAATTGGTTCTGCCATATTTTCTGTTTAATTGCCATTGGCACATGTATAGACAACTCGTCTCCCTCACACCTCATCTGTGCGGGGTTAGCAAGTGATATACTGGACATGGGATTAAATGGAGTTACATGTATGTTCGCCGGGGAAGACGACAAGGTCACATTGTCAAGGTTCGGGGAAGTTACGATAGTGGTTACATTTTCAATGTTCACGGCATGACTCAAGGCCGTTTCAAAATCGATAAACTGTGAACCTGTACCTTTAGTCGGTCTCAGATTCAGGCACATATGGGAAATGGTGTTCACTTTATGTTTGATGTCGGATCTAAATCGATTTTTTCTTGCGCACACGATGGCACCGGCCGATTTTTTTTAAAAGGTGCCCAAAGTTGACCCCCGGGCCATTTAAAGACCACACCCAATGGCCGTGGTTTTCAGCTAGTGAGGATTTGTACAATTGTTAAATGGTAACCGATTTTAATGATTTTGGTGTCGATTTGTAGGTTTTCAGGTGTGCTGAGGCCGATAAAACAAAAATCAAATATGGCCACCATAAGGTTTAAAATGCAAAATGGCCGCCAAATTAATGCAAATTTGCGTTTATTAATGATAATAGCTGAAATGGGTCATTTAAATTCATTTGAGATGCGTGTATTCCTTGTTCTTGACATAGGAGCTCAATAATAATAAATACCAAACTTAAAAATGGCATCCAAAATACTATATAAAATTCAAAATGACCGCCAAATTAATGCAAATTTGCGTTTATTAATGATAGTAGCTGAAATGGGTCATTTAAATTCATTTGAGGTGCGTGTATTCCTTGTTCTTGACATAGGAGCTCAATAATAATAAATACCAAACTTAAAAATAGCTTCCATAATACTATATAAAAATCAAAATGGCCGCCAAAATAATATGATTCTGCACGGATTGGTGAAACTTGCTTATTATATACATTTTGGAAATTGCTATCTGCGCCTATTGGGTGAAATATAGTCACGAGATGGTTAAACAGGGACTCTAACACTAATGTGTGAATTACTGCCTGCTCCTGTGCCTATTGGGTGTAATATACTGTTTAACCATCTCGTGACTATATTTCACCCAATAGGCGCAGATAGTAATTTCCAAAATGTATATAATAAGCAAGTTTCACCAATCCGTGCAGAATCATATTATTTTGGCGGCCATTTTGATTTTTATATAGTATTATGGAAGCTATTTTTAAGTTTGGTATTTATTATTATTGAGCTCCTATGTCAAGAACAAGGAATACACGCACCTCAAATGAATTTAAATGACCCATTTCAGCTACTATCATTAATAAACGCAAATTTGCATTAATTTGGCGGTCATTTTGAATTTTATATAGTATTTTGGATGCCATTTTTAAGTCTGGTATTTATTATTATTGAGCTCCTATGTCAAGAACAAGGAATACACGCATCTCAAATGAATTTAAATGACCCATTTCAGCTATTATCATTAATAAACGCAAATTTGCATTTTAAACCTTATGGTGGCCATATTTGATTTTTGTTTTATCGGCCTCAGCACACCTGAAAATCTACAAATCGACACCAAAATCATTAAAATCGGTTACCATTTAACAATTGTACAAATCCCCACTAGCTAAAAACCACGCCCATTGGGTGTGGTCTTTAAATGGCCCGGGGGACAACTTTGGGCACCTTTTAAAAAAAATCGGCCGGTGCCATCGTGTGCGCAAGAAAAAATCGATTTAGATCCGACATCAAACATAAAGTGAACACCATTTCCCATATGTGCCTGAATCTGAGATTGCAGTTTGGTTATGGGGGTCAAGGTCATCGTAACACGATGCCAAGTGAACAATCTCAACATCCTCGTCCTGTTTTTGCCGTTTCTCGTTGTCTGCCGTCTGGCTCCTCGTAGCCCTTCGCTTCGCTTTTGCCCTAACACTTGATTTGCCTCTACCCGGCATGTTTAAGACTTAACCTGATTTTAATGTTAGATAAATTAATTTAAACGATGTGAGTCGGTCGATGTTCAATTGGAAAAGAATGACTTGCAATATTCGCAGTGCGCATGCGCTACTGACTAAAACACGCATTGACTGTAAAGCTACACAACACAGCCGCTGACTTTTCGGCCATTCGTCTATAACCAGCCGATTACTTTTGGCCATATGTGGAAGCGGATCAATGGACATAGTCCATTGTGAATTGCCCACGTAAATAAAAACGGCTATAGCAAAGTATTGCCATATCCGGTCGTATTTTCACTATTCCATTAGAAACTTGTTGCGTATTTTCACATTGCTGTGAGTATTTTGTACTCCCACTCTTATAAACCAACGCGTATTCTGCTAAAATAAGTGCTTAAAATACTCCAATACACACCTTATCTGGAGCCCTAAGTGTTGCTGGAGTGAGCTGCTGGTGGTACACCTTGATATGTAGCCTATTTCACCAACATTGCAAAGTATACTTTGAAATTTTCAATATTAGGATAAATGTATTAATTTTCATTATACTGACTTTATTACATTATCACAGCCATTTTGGTTGTGATAATGTAATAAATTCAGTATAATAATTTGCATATAATACTTTTAATCATCAAATATATGCAGTCGTTAGTTCTATATGAAATACTGCATTTCGGGAAAAATCAATGATTACTCCCTCAAAGTATAATTTTGCTAGATAAGTATACATACTTTGCAATTTTGATGAAATCGGCTACTAATGGTCAATAAGACCCAGTTGTAATACGAGACACGTCGTGTGATTTTGTACGTGAGAACATGTGCGATATCTCTATGAAAACCAGGCACAAAATTTACACTGTTTTCCGTAAATTACATCAAAAGTTGAAATATTCAGAGCAAATGCCGAATATAATTTTGCATTTGCTATGAAAACTTCATCAACAGTTGACGTCATTTACAGACAATATCATTGTTTCGGTAAATATTTTTCATAAACAGTCCCACATCTTCTTGGGTACAAAGTCACATGGCGAGTCCATAATTATGTATGTACAGTTGTATTGATTGATAGCACACTCCATCAAAAACTGACCATCACAACATTCCACTTTTAGACAGATCAAACATGCTCGTCTATACTACTGCCGCATTGGGATTATATTGTATAGCCAGGCCAGTTGGACCTTCTAATGGCGGGATGGGGTGGGGTAGTTCAAGTGCCTCAACTGTGCATACTCTGTGTAGTTTACTCCTTTCGGAATATTTTATAACCTGTATTTAACTCGTTGCAGTCTATGGATAAAATAATACTTATTGAAAATATCTGATTATATTTGTTTATTTCTTCATAAAAATTTATGTTGTTAACACTCATTTGAACCATCTCACCGAGACTGAAAATAATACTTATTGAAAATATCTGATTATATTTGTTTATTTCTTCATAACAATTTATGTTGTTGACACTCATTTGAACCATCTCACCGGGACTGAAAATAATACTTATTGAAAATATCTGATCATATTTGTTTATTTCTTCATAAAAATTTATGTTGTTAACACTCATTTGAACCATCTCACCGAGACTGAAAATAATACTTATTGAAAATATCTGATTATATTTGTTTATTTCTTCATAAAAATTTATGTTGTTAACACCCATTTGAACCATCTCACCGAGATTGTTCATATGAGTGGTAGCAATATATACTTTTGAACAGAAATAGAGAAAATATCGAAAACATAGCTCCTATCTGTTCATGTGTCTTTTGATCTGGTTTCATATTTAACCCTTTCACCCCTAAGTAACTGGAATGGACTGTGATATGCTAATTTACCGACCAATCCAAACGTCACAAAATGATTTTCAGATTAGTCCATTTATGAAAATGGGGGTGTTGTAAAAAATATGAAAATTACTTGCAAAAAGTGCAGATCCTGATGAGACGGCTCGTTACGAGCCGGCTCATCTGGATCTGCACTGTTTGCATAAACCGCTATAGCGGGCTTTCGGGTTCAGAGGGTTAAACATGCAGAGCTCATTTAGATTCCAAATACAGCCGCCCCCATATATACTTTGTTAGCCAGTGACCAAAACCTTGTATCTCAGAAATGTTAAGGCCATTGACTGACGTTTGAACTCTACATTCAGAGTATATCTAAACATATTTAGTAAATGCATATTTTGAATAAAGCTAATCTATAATACTTTATACTATTTCTCTCCAGAATTGTGTTGTAGTAGGTGTAATATAGGTATTACGAAACCGAAAATAGATGGCTGGAAAATCACAATTTCTACAGTATGAATCACATGATCATATTCCCTCTTACGCGAATAGTCAAGGTCGACCGGAAGAAGCTTGTACAACAAAGAAAAGGATTTGATCTGTGTGCCATCTTTGGTTCAATCGCGCATGCTCAATTTATCAACATAAATATCACATGACGCGTAATTCAGAAAAGTGCGAAATTCAAGAAACCTTGCATGGACTATGTAGCCCGTTGGTGCAACGCCCCAGGAAAAATTATATAAGACCATATTTCTGGCGGGTATTAATATTCATAATCATAGCCAATAAGCATATTTAACAAACGAAGGCAGTTTAACACATTTCCGTTATAGTATTATTTGCAGGTTAATGCCTTTAAATTCTACGTTGCAATATTTTGAATGGTAAGAAGGTTCATATATAGAGCCACAATAAATGTGAAAGGCGAAAAAACGCAACATAATACATGAATATAGTTATTTATGTATACAGTATAAATTCACATGTGAAATTATTTGAATGCATATTGTAGTTGTAGGTTAATTACTCATTCATTTCCACGTTACGGTGGCCTTCCACCTAACATGGAAATGAATGAGTAATTAACCTACAACTACCCTAATGCAATGGCCTTCCCACCCGCAAACATGTAGTAATAACTCACCCAGGGACTAAAAGTGACTTGATAAAGAGGATTGGAAGATAACAAAGTTATTATATTTAAACTTATAAAATGGCGCCAAATATGACAGAGAAAAAGTCCCGTGACAATGCAAGGGCACACGTGAAGATTCTCTGACAGTAGAAACTACCAGTAGGCATAAAACTCTTCCGCACCGGATGAAGCTTCATCCGGTGCGGAAGAGTTTTATGCCTACTGGTAGTTTCTACTGTCAGAGAATCTTCAGATGGCTGTCTCAATATTCAGGCATGTGCAATCAATGGTTACTATATGTATTTATACCCTTGTATATAAACTATTGAGTTTTGCAGAGTTACTATCCTCAACTAGATGCTTCGCAATCTGGTACACTTTAGTTGCAGAAACTCGGGAGTAGATGGAAGGTTTACCTTTATGGTAAATTAAATAAAATAACAAAACATGTGTATACAGTCTACACTCATTACCTCAAACTCTCTTGAGTCAAACTACTGATAACTCAAAGGTCTAATTTGTGGTCCCAACTACATGTTTTCCTATATAATAATATTAATAACTCGAGTGGGTGGTTGTGAGCACGCGAAGGGTAAATTAATGGTAGGGGTTCCGCCTGGTTTGGCCCTCGGGTACGTTTTTATCTTTGGCTCTTTTGTTACCTGGGAGTTGAATTGGGTTATTGCCCATTGTAAAAGTAGTAAGATTATTACTGATCCTACTGCTTTTGGGAGGGGGCCAAGTGATTAAAGTGTGACGAGGACCTGGCATCAGATCAAGATTATTCTGATTTCAGGGCTGAACACAGTTTTTTTTTGTAAATATTTCAGTTCTGATTTTTGGGTTGGTTGGTTGGTCTGCTTATATTTAAGGGTGGGAATTGGCTCTAAGACCTTCCATACCCAGGGCATTGAACCCAAGAAAGAGGCCAAATTTTGAAAAATAATTTTAAAGTAATTTAAGGTGTCATAAAAAATACAAAGTAAAATTGGCAGGTGCGTGTTAATGTAGATCAACCCTGTCGGCCACAATTCGTGACCTAGAACGTGTTCAGACATATGCGCCTGAAAAGGGCGGTTTGTTTATCTCACCCGGGTCGCCCCGGGTTCGAAAGGGGTTCGAAAGGGGTTCCTGGGTAGAACCAGCCTCTCCCCTCACTCCTGCTGGAGTCCTCAAGCGATGTCGAATTGGGCTCGCTCTCTATGTAGGTGTTATACACCGCCTGTCGTAGAGCAGCAAGCGAGTTGAACCCCATCATCCGACAGTAGAGTCGTGCATTGTGTTCATCCATCCGTGTGATCTCCTGGTCCCTCCGAGATCGTATCCATTCCTCCGTAGCCATTGCCGCATCGTGAGTCATGTTGAAGCAGGCGTACAGTATGTCGTCTGGTCGAAGTTCTGGCTGTGGCAGATTTTGTTTGTTACACACAATCAGTTTATTTCCCCGATCACAGAAACTTGAATTATTCCCAGCAGATATATGACACTCGTAAAACAACACAATCGCATGTTCACATTCAATTTATTTCTAGTACCCTCCTTGTACACAAGATAAACACCTATATATATCAGAATGATGGTGCACGAGATACATGATACACGTGAAATAAACAATACATCAAGAACTCTGCCGGAGTCCATGGGTCCGTCGGAGTTCTTGTCTGCGATATCAACGACACTCCCCGCCTCAAAAGGAAATAAGTCTAATTAAACGAGGCATACTCGTCTGTGTATATCATTTGTTCCGAGTCCACCTCATAGTCAATGTCATTGATACATCTAAATGTTCTGGTAAAATACATGGTTACCACTTGTGTCTTTGTTGTTCCATATGCAGGTATCAAGCCTGTACACTCGTCGTTTTTGTCATCGGAGAGAGACACATAGGAATCACTCAAATCACTCTCGTTGTTATTGCCGGAGTGAGAAACATATGGAGAAACACTCGCGTCGTTGTTGTCGTCGGAGTGAGAAACATATGGAGAAACACTCGCGTCGTTGTTGTCGTAGAAGAGAGACATCGTGAGAAACACTCGCGTCGTTGTTGTCGTCGTCGGAGTGAGAAACATATTGAGAAACACTCGCGTCGTTGTTGTCGTCGTCGGAGTGAGAAACATATGGAGAAACACTCGCGTCGTTGTTGTCGTCGTCGGAGTGAGAAACATATTGAGAAACACTCGCGTCGTTGTTATCGTAGGAGAGAGAGACATCGTGAGAAACACTCGCGTCGTTGGAGAGAGAAACATCGTGAGAAACACTCGCGTCGTTGTTGTCGTCGGAGTGATCAACGAATAAATCAAATCGAAAATCGTCGACAAAGCTATTGTTGTACCAGGTATTTCCAAACTGCGGCACATCTTCCAGTAAATCGAAGATTGATTCGTCGTCGGAGATATCTTCATAGTATGTAGATGTTGACGGTTTATCTCGCCTTGGTGCAGAAAATGCCGTACGTCGGGCCGTAACTCCATCCAAGCCATGTTTTAAAATTAAATGATGAGACGAGTAACTCCGGCGTAAGAACTTGGAATTACACCCATCCACTGTACACTTCCAGTGTTCTATACTCAGATGTCGCTCCTGTATATGGCGTTTCAAATTCCGTTTGTACTTGTAGGACTTTCCACATATGTCCCAGTTGTACATCGTGAAACAAGAATTGATCACTTGATTAAAGCTTTGTATTCAGACGCGTATACAGGTATATAGATATTTTACACACACAGCCTGCCCGTGCAAACTGCCGTTCCGCGTGGTGATAATATGCTCCGTTGAACAATACCTTTGCTCCTCATAGCTGCATATCATTATCTGCACGGGAAGTATACATGTAATGTGTACAGACTATATACGCTTACTCCGTTCGACTTATTTCACAGTAGTATGGTGTGTCTGTATAGAACGTTATTGAAGCGCTGATAATAACGGGAGTATCTTTGTAATTACTTGATTTACTGATTCATTTGTTGTTTAATTGCGCGTTTTGCATCCAATGCAGCCATTCGAGTGGGGCGTTGTAACTCTTCTGACGGAATCACATCTTTTCTCATGTCTGTTCCGTTTTCGCGAGTTTTGTTCGATACTTCGATGGGGTAAAGTAGGTTTAGTGGCCGATTCAATATTTTAGCTGTGGACAGTTGAACTTTCGCTGATCGTATCTGATTATCACGACTCCTGACCAACTTTTATTAGCTTTCCGTTTCCAACACCCACGTGATACATCATCTTTCACTAACACTATATCACCGACACTTGGGTCACATGGCGATTGAATTCTGCTAGTCTTCAGTTGCGTTTGTGTTCTTTCTCTTAGACTTAGTAGATATTCATCGCGCCATATTTTCCAGAAACTGTTCAGTAGTTTTTGTCCTTTCTTCCAAATGGTCAACAACCTTTCAATAAAATTGTCTTCTGACTGATAATCACTATCCTGCTCGTCATACTCATTTTCAGGAATTCCTATATTCGGATCGAGAGTTAAAAAATGACTAGAGGTGAGAGTAATTGTCGAGTTAATATCATCACCGATGTACACAGGTGGTCGTGAATTCACAACAGCTTCGATTTCTTTCAGAAGTGTTTGCAGCTGTACCAAGGTAAGTATTCGCCGGCCTATAGATTTGCGAAAAGCTCTTTTCACAATTCCGACAAGTCGTTCGTAGAAACCACCCATCCACGGTGCTCATTGCACAATAAATGACCATTTAATGCCATTGTTAGCTACATAACTTTGGACGTCTTCATTTTGGGTAAGTTCGCTCCACGCGAGGTCCAGTATCTTTGAGGCGACTTTGAACTGTGTGGCATTATCACTCAAGATTTCATCAGGTTTCTCTCTTTGCGCAATGAATCTTCTTAGTGCCAAAAGAAACTCACTAGTCGTCATGTCGTTCACTAGCTCCAAATGAACAGCGCGAGTACTCGTGCACGTGAATAAACACACCCATACCTTTTTTGTCCCGTCTAGCGTTTTAGTGTAAAGCGGTCCCAGAAAATCTAATCCGGTTTTCACAAACGGTGACGATTTCGACACTCTTGATTTTGGTAGCGGAGCCATTGGAGGCATTTTGTAGCAACCACCCTCATGTCGACGACATACCAGACACGTTCGTAAAACGGATCTAACTGCGGCACGACCTTGGGGGATCCAGAACTTGTTCCTAATTTGTTTGTGATTCCCCACTGTGTAGTGTTTGTTTGTGAGCACTGTATATTTGTAGGCATGTGAATCGATCACGTCTGGGTAGAAGGATAGGACACCGAGAACCTTCGCTTAATTGTGCGTTTTCTAATCTGACTTGGCATTTAAGAAGCCCCGACTCGTCAACGTACAGTCCAAGCTGGCGGCATAAATTGTTCGGTTTCTGTTAAACACGTCCGTAAAATGTGTTCTTTGTACATGTAGCAGCCACATATGTTCTGCTTCATCTAGCTCTGAGCATTTCAGTGGCCCACACGAATTGGGTAGTTTACGTAACCTTCTTGTGAAGCGTAGAGCAAGCGCGGTTACTCTGATAAGTTTGGTAGCTGATGAGTAATCCTCTGAATTGATGTCAAATGGTGATTCAAATTTGTGAGATAAAACTGTGTCGACATACATCGCTTCAGAGTCACTTACTTGATTTCCTTTCTTTAATTCGGACTGAAACTCCATTTTCACATTAGTCGATGGTTCTGGATTTTGGGGCTCCACGTTCACTTCTGTAACCCATGTTGGACCGTGCCACCACATGTTGTTTTCCTCAAGATCTTGCAAGGAACAGCCACGGCTTCCTATGTCAGCTGGATTTTCTTTGGACGGAGTATATCCAAAGGTAATGTATTCGTGTCTCTTTATATCCTTTACTCGATTTTGTACAAACACTGATAGTGGTTTGTTTGTTGTGATCCAGCCTAGGGCACACTGTGAGTCAGACCATAAGTTAGTGTGGTCTATAGGTAGTTTGATTTGACTTCACAAAGTCCACACATCGAACTCCAATCAGAACAGCCATTAATTCCAGCCTCGGTATTGTCATGCCCTTCAAGTCTTGTCTTGGCAAACACAAGATCTGCTGCTGTTTGTCTGGATGAGATATATTGCAGTGGCATAAGCAGAGGTCGATGCATCACAGAAATACATAAGTGAATATTTGATGGTTTCATCTTCAATTGATAGACTTCTCTGAATTTTACACTCGGGCACACTTTGTCGATCCAATTTCAAGGATATCCAGACACTTGGTTTCCTCATCGATTTGATCATCCTAGTCCATATGCTTGCTCCACATCGTCTGAAGTGGCAGCTTGATTGGAGAAAACAAACCTAGTGGATCGTATATTGACGCAAGTTGCTTCAGCACATTTCTTTTAGTTGGTTCCACTGTGTTTATCTTCAGTACATTTGATGGGTTCACAGAGAGATTGTCTTCGTGGGAGTTCCATATATATCCAAGAACTTTCGTGCTTTCACTGTTTGTCCTGTCTTCGCGAGGAATGTTATTGTTTACTTCGTCGTTGTTTGACACCCACTCTCTGAGGTTCATTGATGCGCCATTGAACATGTATTTGGCTTCTTTATACAGTTGGGTTGCTTCATTTACAGAGTTCGTTCCTGTTATCACATTATCCACGTATATGTCACTTTTTAGTTGCTCTGAAACTGTTGTCTTATAGGAATCAAGATGGTGGTCTATCGTAGTTCGTAGAAGAAACGGACTGGATATAATTCCGAATGGTATCCGACAAAAACGGAATTCTTGGATGTTTTCGATTGAGATGGTTGGATTTTCAGTCTTTGACCCAAAAGAACCTGGTTGCGTCTCGTTGGTCTGGTTGTAATCCAACCTGTAGGAAGGCCTTTTCAATGTCAGCTACCATGGCTATCTTATGTAACCTGAATCTTAGTAAGATACCACATAGATCATGAAGCATAACCGGCCCTCTATACAAACAGTCATTTAGACTTGAATGTTCAGGTCTTGATTTAGCTGAAGCGTCAAATACGACACGTACCTTTGTTGTTGATTTTGTTGGATTAATCACTGCATGATGAGGTAGGTAATGTTTAATTCCATCTCCTCTGTTTGCTTCTGTCTTTTCAATCACACCTTTCTTCAGCTGGTCCTGGATTATGTTATCATACTTCTGCAGTAAATCCATTGTGTGTTTCAGCTTTGATACACATGATTTTAGACGACCCATTGCAAGTTCTCGATTCTGTGGTAAGTCTGGGTTCTCATTTTTCCATGGCCAGGTTACTTGGTATCTTGTTGTTTTCTTAAACGTTAATGTATCATTGAAATTCTCCATTGCCACCTTATCATCTTCATCCTCTGGATTATCAGTCACTCCAATCGATTCCATGTTCCAGAAATCTTCCAATTCAAGTTTTGAGCACACTGCCTGGTCAACACTAGAAAACACACCAGTTTCTGTCAAGTTTGTACCATACGTTAGTATTAGCATACTAGCGTCATTCTTCGGAGCTGCGTCTTCTCTGGTGCGGCCCGTTAGTATCCAGCCAAGCTTTGAACTGAGCAAAAACAGTCCTGGTTGAAGTTCAATTCTTTGTGGAAGCACAATGTCTAGGTAATAGTCATTACCTAGTAATAGATCAACAGTAGTGGCTTCGCACTCCATCGGAGTAGTATCTGCCAGTTCCAACGTTTTCATCAAGTAGTGAATATCCTCTGAAGGTGTAAACGACAGTGGGTTTTCTGTGGATAGTACCTGTAATGTTTGGCACGATATTCGCTGATATTTGCAACACTTTGCCATCCTTCAGTGTAACGTGTAATCTGGTAGACGGAGTCCTGATAGTCTTTGGGCTCTTACTTATTCCAAATGTAACAAGCTTTATTTCTGTTTCCTCTTCGCGTTCAAGGTTTAATGCTGTGGCTAATTTGTCCGTAATATATGTCCTTTGAGAACCACAATCCAGAAGAATGCGAACTTTACGACCACATTTTTCGTACGGATTTGTTATTTCTGTTGTTGCAGTCTGCATGAGAACTGATTCACCAGATGATATGAGCACTTTCTCTTCATTCTGTTCATTGTTGGTTTCAGTTTCACAACTCTCATCACTTAGCTGAACACTTTCGGAACTCACTTGGGTTTAAAACTTCTTAGGACAAAGACTTCTGTGATGTTCATTGATAGCACTACAGTGTACACACGTTTTGCTCCGTTTACAGTCGGCTGATCTGTGACCCACTTTTAAGCACTTATAACACGAGTCTTTAAGCTGTTTCTTCCTTTGGACAATTGTTTTGTACTTTTGACATTCGTTGCTCCAGTGATGTCCATCACAGTACCTGCATTTGTCGTAATATGTTGTATGGTTTGACGCTGTAGCCGATTTTGTCGTAGTCACTAGTGCTTCCGCTGACGGAACCAGTGGGGATGTAGTCCAAGTCTTCCTCTCGAGACCTTTCCTCGTAGTTAGATGAAAGTTCTTACCAGTTCGATACGCGTTCGGAGTTGTCTGGACTTCTTTCTTGGAACAATGCTCCGCTCGTTCACGTGCAGCAATATACACATGTAAACCCTCGCGTAGTGTAGAAACAGACCACTCTGTACCATGCTGTTTCTGTAATTCAATTTGAAGAAGCACATCTTTGGGCAACTTTGATTTTAACACAGAGACAAAAACACCTTGGTCAATGTTCTGATTCAATACTTCAAGGCTTCTTCGGTGTTTCTCGGTGGTGTCCAGAAAATGTCTCAAGTCTTCTGTCACGTTCTTTGGTGGCATTGTGTTAATTAACTTACTGTAATGAAGATCAATGATTTCTTGATTGTTGCCATATCTCTCCTTTAACAGTCGAACAGCCACGTGGTAGTTTTCGTTTGACATTGCTAAACCAGCAATTGTGCCTTTCGCCTCACCTACTATCTTGCTTTGGAGATAATTAAACTTCTCTATGTTGGACAACTTTGCGTTAGTGTGGACAGTGCATTCAAAAGAGTCCCAGAATTCTTTCCATTTCAATTTATTCCCACCAAATGTCACCAATTCCAACTTTGGTAACTTCACTGACGGAGCATGACTTTCTTTGCGTACCTGACGCTCCATGAACTCCCTTTGTTGCTTCATTTGTTCTACCATGAACACTTGCATTTGTTGTTGCATAGCACATACTTGTTCGCTATACGATGGTTCAGCAACAAGTTCGCGTTTAACTTTCACTTCTTCACTTTTAACTAACCTTCCTTTGTATCCTTTCATATCAAGGTAACACTCCAACGCTTCTTCACTAAGACAAGAATCTTCTTCCTCTATAGACTCTGCTGTTTCTGTCTCACTTTGAACGATGGTAGAAGCTAACTTCTCAGACTGAATTTCCAACTTTTCACGATATGATTGTATTTTTTTTTTTTGCATACATCTATCTAACTTTTCAATCCAGTCATCTTTGTCGAAATCCTCATCTTCATCTCGTTCTGATGAAAGATCTCTGAGAATTAACCTTGAACTTTGAACCTCTTTCTGTAGTGTATTACGATATCGTGTTCTAACGGATCTCACATACCTGTCCGCCATATTTGTCGCTCCGTTTTTTGTTCCGTTGAGATGGAAGAATTGTTCCCGGGTTCTGGCACCATAAAATTGTGGCAGGTTTTGTTTGTTACACACAATCAGTTTATTTCCCCGATCACAGAAACTTGAATTATTCCCAGCAGATATATGACACTCGTAAAACAACACAATCGCATGTTCACATTCAATTTATTTCTAGTACCCTCCTTGTACACAAGATAAACACCTATATATATCAGAATGATGGTGCACGAGATACATGATACACGTGAAATAAACAATACATCAAGAACTCTGCCGAAGTCCATGGGTCCGTCGGAGTTCTTGTCCGCGATATCAACGACACTGGCCCCATTGCTGTGATGTAGCCGGATGCCAAAGACACATCCACTGCTGTGAAGAAAATCTTGGAGGCGGCGATGATGTGGTCCGGTTCTTTCTGGTTCGTTGCTCGGCTCAGATAGATGTTCGACCCTTCACCCCAGTCGTGGTTGAAGTCCAGCGAATGGATGAACTCGCCACGCAGTTTCTCGCACAATTCCAGATCTGCAGGTGAAGACCCCGCAGAAGTGTCCACTTGTTCCGAGCTGCCGGTCATCCACGATGTGTCCGTCCCCGGTGTCGTCACTGCAGTGTTAAGCGACCTCCGTGGCGTAGGGATCGGTGGAGTCCTCCCTGGTGGCTCGGAGTCCATGGCAGGAACAGAAGGAGTTTGCTCAGCGGTTGGGTTTCCCCTCGGCCTAATGGCCGACCGCTTCGCAATGGCCGCCGTTCGCCTTTGTATTCTCCTTTTTTCTCGCCTTCGAAGGAAATACGCCTTGTTCTTTTGTTTCGTCTTGGCGGGAAGTAGGTCAGCCGGAACTGGAGCGCTGTTCTGCGTCAGTGAATAGCTCCAGTTCACTTCGAGGGTGAAGGTGTTGTGTGTGTCCACTATGCACTTGGTAGAGAGGCTCGTCGACGCATCCTTTCACCAGCGGCGATAATAAATTTGACAGCTCCGCGAGACAATCCAATAAAGGCATCTTGCTGTTACGCTGGTCGAGACAAGAATGATGATTTTGGGGTTTTCCCCCCATTTGTACATGTACTTGAACATGTACATGTACTTGTACAGGTAATATATGGGATTTAGTACTAAACCCATTGACTCGGCCTTAAATGATAGGCCGTTAAACTCCAACAAACAATAACTCAATGTTTCGTCAACTCAAAATATTTTCCTCAGTCGCCTAGACTTTGAGAAAACAAGTGTAGACTGTATATACCCTGGCAACCTCATGTTTCTGGAATGTTGCTCTCACAACCGGTTCATGGGAACAGTCCACAAGTTTTGGTGTATAGGAAAGTCATTAACCCTTACAATGCGGGAAACATAAATTGGTGTCTGCTGCCGATTTATGTTTCGTCTTGTTTCTCAATAAAAACATGGTTTGGCAACACTTTTGAATCATTTCCATTGGAAATGATTCTAAAGTGTTGTCAAAACATGGTTTTGATGAGAAAAATGGAAAATAAAACATCAACAGCAGACGACAAATTTGAATTCAGCATTGTAAGGATTAACTCCAGTGCAGTTGTCATGGTAGTGTGAATGAGTCCATGGTAGTGTGAATAAGTTAAATGTTCACCACAGACCTGGGGCTCCTTGACCGGAATCAGGCAAAATAAACATTCATTCACCATTATCCCACGTATTAATTGGCATTATTATACATTTTATATCGTATGAAAGTTTCCACATTGACATCAGCGGCGATAACCGTGCTTCCTTCAAATGTTATCCGACATAACTATTTATTCTCTGTATTTTTATTTTGATGTGCAATGATCATACTTTATAATATGTCCAAAATTTTATTTTTTCAGGTGACACATTTAATTAGTATAAATAATTAAAAAATATCTTGCCTCATTTGCATATGAAAATAGCCTGATACGACCGCGCGTCACTATCGGTAAAATAAATACTACTAAATTATTATATCTGTATAGCAGGCACTCTTAATTTTTAGAACTGGTCGAATAGCGATACAATTATACACTTATTTAATTCCTATAAAGAACATTTTGTGCCTACTGAGTGGGCATGTACCTTTAAGACTTGGATGTAAACTATTATCATGGGGTGCTGAGAAATCCACAATCAATCTCTTTTTCCCAGAGTACTTTCCCTCAGCTACACTGATTGGACTGATGTGATATTGTGAAAATGGTATGGAATCAAACGGGCCGATCCTTTTTCAAGTTCAGACTGAACCAACTGTAAAGTTATGTCATGCTGCTTGATTACCGACAACACTCCAGCCATGAAACACCCCAGCAAGTAGGTAATTACGAAAGTTATTGTCCGGATGGCGTTTTAACTCATCAGCCAATTCTTGAACATGAATAGGGCTTACCCGAAACATTATCTCGAGGTTGGAATTCTTTGTCCCTGGCTTTTCCAGTTTTTTTAGTTTTCACAATTACATTTAGAGTGATCCTTGCCTTTGCATAGTAAGCACACATGAATGAACTTGCAATGAGATACCCGATATGCACGTTGGGTGTTGAAATAGTTACAAATTTCATTCGCAGTATGTATCACCCGGATATCGGACGTATGCAGCATGCTTCCACACCCTACACAAGCATTGGCTTTGTAATTAGAAAATATGGAACAATACAGAGTGTTATTTCGTACAGACCAATCAATCTTAATTCCATTGAATCTGAGATGGGCAGCTGTTTGGGCAGAGAACATCTTGTGATACTCGTAAAACCCCTTCACAGAATACCGAGTCGCCATGTCGATAATATCCCGTTCGTACAAATCTAGCTCCGGCCTTCTACTGGGGTGTGCCTGACACATGATGTTTTTATAGATAGAAAATGTCTGTATAAATTGTGGTAAAGTCAGCTCTGTGTTTAATCGATGCTACAATTTCTGACCGCTGCTGGTGGTTTGGTCTTGTTGACTATTATTGAAGTACGGGATCAATCGAGATGCCAAATTAATATCCCTACCTTCCTGAATTTGTTTCTTCAAAGTTGGGTGAACAGTCTCCATGAGCGGTAGCGTTTCAGCCGAAAAACCATATGCAGAACGTGCATTTTCAATTGTGTTGTTCACATTACTTGTGTTGTTGTTTTTGTGCAGATTTGTAAATAAATCCGCCGCTGAAATCGAAGAACCCACAAATTGGCCAGAGGCAGAGAGACGCTTGGCAATTGTCAGGAATAGTTTCTCTCTGTGTGATTTCTGTTTTGAACAGGAACGAATGTATTCGGCACATTCCATTGTACCAGGTTATCCATGTTGCTGGTACGAGTAGAGACGCTCGCTTTTTTGGTATTTGAGTCCCCCCGTACTTTCGGTTTTACCAGCTTCTGGATGCCGAAATTACGCATGCGCCTACGGAATCGGCTCGCAACCTAGATTCGTAGACACCATCTGTGCAGCTACGTCATTTGTTGTGATAACCGCACCACTGAAGGTTACCTTATTTGCAGACGAAACCTTCCTGTCTTTTACCGACTGATAAGGGTGAATTAACCGAGCCTTCTTGAGGCAGAAACCTGGGGTTACTCCCATTTGATGCAAGGCATCTCTTCATTTCTGGACACTCTAATTCTGAGGCTGAGACATATTGTACGACAAACTTCCGAACGAACGACGAACTTCCATCGACTTGCGCTTACGTCAGCAGCCGGCCTCAGACCCATGTTAGTTATTAGCTGGACTAAAATTCACAACTTCCTAGACAATCAAAATTAACATAATTTAGTGTACATGACACCGGTTTACATATCTATAAATATATGCATGCTCTCCCCTGCTGTCTGCTGAATTAACCCCCCAGAAACTACAGCGTGTCCTGTAACGTTGTCCCATAGTGTATAAACTATAATTATTGTACCCCCCGCAGCGAGTTGTGGGGGGGGTATACTGGAGTCCGGTCGTCCGTGCGTCAGTGCGTCAGTGCGTCGGTCACTAAACTTAAGATCAGAGAAATATTGTTATAACTTCTATTTCCTTTATCTACAATGATTAATATTTCACACATGCATTCCTGTAAGGCTCTACTACCATGCTGTGCCAAATCCACGACCGTCCAACCCCCGCTAATCCCAAGGTCAAATACTTAGTCTCTTTACAAAACTTAACATCAGAGAAATCTGTTTATAACTTCTATTTCATTGCTCGGATCTGATTCACATTTCACACACGCATTGCTCCAATGGACCTCTACCACTCTGTGACAAATTCACGTTCATGCCGCCCCACTAAGCCCAGAGTCAAGGTCACAAGCCCACACACTTGGAATCTTTTTACATATTTAGGGGTACCTGGGCCCACGCGGGGGTATTCCGTAAGCCTCGCTTACTGACCAATCTAGTTATCATTTGTCTGTAAATTTCACATTAACATTTTGTTCTGGTAACAATTATTGGATTTTCATTTATTGAGCATAGCCTGCATATGCATATAGTGTGTGTCCGTACGTCTGTCATCCGGCACATTAAGAAGTTCGTCGGAGTTTCTCAGTTCTCTCGTAACTTCTATATCCCTTGATGGATTACTTTAATATTTCAATACATCATACTTGTGGACAAATGCCACACATCCATGCGGCCCTTAATTTGACCTCCACCTTTTCACCTTCACAACTTTTTCTCACATTAAGAAGTGTTTACCGGAGTTTATATAAGACTTGTGCACAAATGTCACACATCCATGCCGCCATTAATATGTTCATGAGCTTTTGACCTTCACAACTATTCCTATCACTTTTCGTTAATTAACTTGCCACAGTTTCTCCAATCTGTCACCAGGGGCATTTGTGTCCCGACAGGCCACATTTTCTTGTTTTCTCTCCCTTCTTCTCACTTGCTCGTGTCTGCATGAATACTCCACAACTATAAGTCTCGGGTTGGACAAGTTCACATGTGCATTGATATATTTCGTGGGAAGAGATGCGATGCCTATTTAAAATAGAGTGTATCTGCCCAAGTTCAAGGTCACCAGAGCTAAAAATAGTAACGGCATTCAGCAGGGATATCCTTGTGCTGATAGGCCATATTTCTAGTTTGTTGATTACCAAGGTTTTCTGAGTGTTGATCATCACCAGAGTCGTACTTCCGCATTGGCAGGGCCGTAACCAGAGGTACAAACCAGACGAGGCAAAAACTAAGTCCCGATATGGGGATCAGGGAGCATTTTCCCCGCCACTGCCATGGCTCATCCGCTTATCCGGCTCTCCCTCCCTTTCTCACCCTCTCTACAGTAGCCGATTTCATCAAAATTGCAAAGTATACTTATTTATGGCTCCAGAAACAAATAAGCACCTTTTTTGGGAATGCACTGTTAGCCAACATTTTTGGTCCCAGCTGAATACCTTTTCAAGCAATAATAATATTGTATGCAATTTTGATTGGCACACTGTTTGCTTCGGGCAATATGAGCAAGACAACAAGTTTTTCAACTTTTGTATCATACTAGGAAAATACTTTATATATACATTTAAATTACGAAACACGGAACCTACATTTCCAGAGTTTATGTCTTACCTAAAGGCAACACAAAATATTGAAAAAGAAATTGCAATGAATAGAAATAAGCTCATAGTTCATGAACAAAAATGGAATGTTATCCAATTAGACATACTCATTTAGAGACACACAAAACTTCTGATCATACATACAAATATTACAGTTAGTTATAACAGCATATACCGTAATAGTATTGTATCGTGTTGTGTTGCTCAATTATTATTATTCACTAAACCTACTTCACTATATCTCATTTTCAACTCTATTCTCTCTCATCTACATAACCTTCTTAAATAAATCCAACCTAACCATGTATCAACAATACGTTATATTCTATAATTATTTACAATACATGTACTCATAGTTGATTGTAAACAAGGATTGTTTGTATATGACTGTATGGAAATAAAAACTTAAAACTGAAGTACACTTTGAGGGAGAAATTTTCAATTTAAGAATACATGTAAATGTATTAATTGCATACTTTTAATCATCAAATATATATCTATATGAAATAATGCATTTCGGGGGGAAATAAATGATTACTCCCTCAAAGTATACTTGATGTCTGAGTACAATGTTTTGGTTGACGACTGCCGGTAATACTTAACCACATTCACTGTCACCCCTAAGTCATTCAAATGGACTCTTCTATGTTTCTTGTCATACTACTGCATTAATGAGGAAGGTGTGTGTTGTTTTTTAAATCAGAAAATATCCACAAATGGGGCAGATCCTGATGAGAAGGCTCGTTTTGAGCCGGCTCATCTGTTTCTACACTGTTTGCAAACATTATGATAGAGACTTGCAGTGTTGAAAGGGTTAAACAGGATACATGTAGAGTGGTATAACACCCCATTTTCCTTATTATGCTGCCTATTCAATAACAAGGGCGGCATATTGCGTTGCTCTTGAGGTTCCGTCCGTCCGTCCGTCCGTCCGTCCGTCCGTCCGTCCGTGTACATTTACGTCGAAAAGTTTGTATGGCTTTCTGTGACACTTGAATCACCTGAACATTTGTCACACACTCGCACCACCATTAACACGACCTTGACCTTTGTCACCTTTGAAATGCTGCCGAAACACATTTTGTTGTGTCGAAGAGTTTGTAAGAGTTTCTCTAACATGTAATATCTTTAAACGTATGCAAAGGATTGCTTCGCTACTTGGACAGTTAAATCGCCTGAACATTTGTCACACACTCGCGCCACCATTAAGATGACCTTGACCTTTGTCACCTTCGAAATGTCGCTGAAACACTTAGCCATTTTGTTATGTCAAAAAGTTTTGTAAGACTTTGATATTACTTGAAGGATTGCTTCTATACTTGGACACTTGAATCACCTGAACATTTGTCACACACTTGTGCCACCATTAACTTGACATTGACCTTTTCTTCCCATCTCAAGGTCGCTAAAACACTTATTCATTTTTACAGTCAAGTATGCCAAGGGGGAATATCCATGTTTTACAAACAAAATGTCAAGTTTCTACACATAATGCATGTTGTGACCACTCATTCCAACCATCCTGATGAGACAGTTAAAACGAATGGTTGTGCTGGTTGGTTGGGAGCATGCAATGGGTAATTTAACGATCGTGATTCATCCCTACTGGAATCCTGAACGGAGACCTTGTTTGACCCTCAGGTACGTCTTTGGCTTTCTTGTATGTGAGAGTTGAATCTGGTTATACCCCTTATAAGAGTAATCATGCTGGTATTACATTTAGGGGAAGGGGCCAAGTGACTTTGGTGTGGTATGGTCCTGGTTGGCACCATGTTGGGTTATTCTAATTTCAGGGCTGAATATATATTTATTTTAAGTAAATATTCAGTTCTGATTTTGGGATTTTCCCCCAAATGCAGCAGGTTAAATGCGGGATCGAACCCGTTGGCCCAGCCTTAAATGACCTCAGCTGTTAATAGGTCGTTAAACACCAATAAATCAAATCAACGAATGGTTGTTACATATACGTTTTAGCAAAATATTCATATGTACATGACACCGGTTTACATATCTATAAATAAATGCATGCTCTCCCCTGCTGTCTGCTGAATTAACCCCCCAGAAACTACAGCGTGTCCTGTAACGTTGTCCCATAGTGTATAAACTATAATTATTGTACCCCCCGCAGCGAGTTGTGTGGTGGTGGGGTATACTGGAGTCCGGTCGTCCGTGCGTCAGTGCGTCGGTGCGTCAGTGCGTCGGTCACTAAACTTAAGATCAGAGAAATATTGTTATAACTTCTATTTCCTTTATCTAAAATGATTAATATTTCACACATGCATTCCTGTAAGGCTCTACTACCATGCTGTGCCAAATCCACGACCGTCCAACCCCCACTGATCCCAAGGTCAAATACTTAGTCTCTTTACAAAACTTAACATCAGAGAAATCTGTTTATAACTTCTATTTCATTGCTCGGATCTGATTCACATTTCACACACGCATTGCTCCAATGGACCTCTACCACTCTGTGACAAATTCACGTTCATGCCGCCCCACTAAGCCCAGAGTCAAGGCCACAAGCCCACACACTTGGAATCTTTTTACATATTTAGGGGTACCTGGGCCCACGCGGGGGTATTCCGTAAGCCTCGCTTACTGACCAATCTAGTTATCATTTGTCTGTAAATTTCACATTAACATTTTGTTCTGGTAACAATTATTGGATTTTCATTTATTGAGCATAGGCTGCATATACATATAGTGTGTGTCCGTACGTCTGTCATCCGGCACATTAAGAAGTTCGTCGGAGTTTCTCAGTTCTGTCATAACTTCTATATCCCTTGATGGATTACTTTAATATTTCAATACATCATACTTGTGGACAAATGCCACACATCCATGCGGCCCTTAATTTGACCTCAACCTTTTCACCTTCACAACTTTTTCTCACATTAAGAAGTGTTTACCGGAGTTTATATAAGACTTGTGCACAAATGTCACACATCCATGCCGCCATTAATATGTTCATGAGCTTTTGACCTTCACAACTATTCCTATCACTTTTCGTTAATTAACTTGCCACAGTTTCTCCAATCTGTCACCAGGGGCATTTGTGTCCCGACAGGCCACATTTTCTTGTTTTCTCTCCCTTCTTCTCACTTGCTCGTGTCTGCATGAATACTCCACAACTATAAGTCTCGGGTTGGACAAGTTCACATGTGCATTGATATATTTCGTGGGAAGAGATGCCTATTTAAAATAGAGTGTATCTGCCCAAGTTCAAGGTCACCAGAGCTAAAAATAGTAACGGCATTCAGCAGGGATATCCTTGTGCTGATAGGCCATATTTCTAGTTTGTTGATTACCAAGGTTTTCTGAGTGTTGATCATCACCAGAGTCGTACTTCCGCATTGGCAGGGCCGTAACCAGAGGTACAAACCAGACGAGGCGAAAACTAAGTCCCGATATGGGGATCAGGGAGCATTCTCCCCGCCACCACCATGGCTCATCCGCTTATCCGGCTCTCCCTCCCTTTCTCACCCTCTCTACAGTAGCCGATTTCATCAAAATTGCAAAGTATACTTATTTATGGCTCCAGAAACAAATAAGCACCTTTTTTGGGAATGCACTGTTAGCCAACATTTTTGGTCCCAGCTGAATACCTTTTTAAGCAATAATAATATTGTATGTAATTTTGATTGGCACACTGTTTGCTTCGGGCAATATGAGCAAGACAACAAGTTTTTCAACTTTTGTATCATACTAGGAAAATACTTTATATATACAAATGTACATTTAAATCACGAAACACGGAACCTTCATTTCCAGAGTTTATGTCTATACCTAAAGGCAACACAAAATATTGAAAAAGAAATTGCAATGAATAGAAATAAGCTCATAGTTCATGAACAAAAATGGAATGTTATCCAATTAGACATACTCATTTAGAGACACACAAAACTTCTGATCATACATACAAATATTACAGTTAGTTATAACAGCATATACCGTAATAGTATTGTATCGTGTTGTGTTGCTCAATTATTATTCACTAAACCTACTTCACTATATCTCATTTTCAACTCTATTCTCTCTCATCTACGTAACCTTCTTAAATAAATCCAACCTAACCATGTATCAACAATACGTTATATTCTATAATTATTTACAATACATGTACTCATAGTTGATTGTAAACAAGGATTGTTTGTATATGACTGTATGGAAATAAAAACTTAAAACTGAAGTACACTTTGAGGGAGAAATTTTCAATTTAAGAATACATGTAAATGTATTAATTGCATACTTTTAATCATCAAATATATATCTATATGAAATAATGCATTTCGGGGGGAAATAAATGATTACTCCCTCAAAGTATACTTGATGTCTGAGTACAATGTTTTGGTTGACGACTGCCGGTAATACTTAACCACATTCACTGTCACCCCTAAGTCATTCAAATGGACTCTTCTATGTTTCTTGTCATACTACTGCATTAATGAGGAAGGTGTGTGTTGTTTTTTAGATCAGAAAATATCCACAAATGGGGCAGATCCTGATGAGAAGGCTCGTTTTGAGCCGGCTCATCTGTTTCTACACTGTTTGCAAACATTATGATAGAGACTTGCAGTGTTGAAAGGGTTAAACAGGATACATGTAGAGTGGTATAACACCCCATTTTCCTTATTATGCCGCCTATTCAATAACAAGGGCGGCATATTGCGTTGCTCTTGAGGTTCCATACGTCCGTCCGTGTACATTTACGTCGAAAAGTTTGTATGGCTTTCTGTGACACTTGAATCACCTGAACATTTGTCACACACTCGCACCACCATTAACACGACCTTGACCTTTGTCACCTTTGAAATGCTGCCGAAACACATTTTGTTGTGTCGAAGAGTTTGTAAGAGTTTCTCTAACATGTAATATCTTTAAACGTATGCAAAGGATTACTTCGCTACTTGGACAGTTAAATCGCCTGAACATTTGTCACACACTCGCGCCACCATTAAGATGACCTTGACCTTTGTCACCTTCGAAATGTCGCTGAAACACTTAGCCATTTTGTTATGTCAAAAAGTTTTGTAAGACTTTGATATTACTTGAAGGATTGCTTCTATACTTGGACACTTGAATCACCTGAACATTTGTCACACACTTGTGCCACCATTAACTTGACATTGACCTTTTCTTCCCATCTCAAGGTCGCTAAAACACTTATTCATTTTTACAGTCAAGTATGCCAAGGGGGAATATCCATGTTTTACAAACAAAATGTCAAGTTTCTACACATAATGCATGTTGTGACCACTCATTCCAACCATCCTGATGAGACAGTTAAAACGAATGGTTGTGCTGGTTGGTTGGGAGCATGCGATGGGTAATTCAACGATCGTGATTCATCCCTACTGGAATCCTGAACGGAGACCTTGTTTGACCCTTATAAGAGTAATCATGCTGGTATTACATTTAGGGGAAGGGGCCAAGTGACTTTGGTGTGGTATTCTATTGGCATTTTAAAGGTACTGTGTCTCCGATGCTGTCTACGATATATATACGTTCAAATAATTCCAGCACAAAAATATTTACACAATTCCCTAACATTTGATTGGTCCATAGCAAGTCTCTGTCCAAAATTTATATCCCAGTAAACTCCCTCGCCGAACTACTTTCCGTAACCGTCAGGCGCAGTTAAAATAATTCTTAAGAAAACGGAAAATAAACACATTTTCTTGATGAATTTATTTCAAATGCTGGAATTATAAGGAATGAATGGCCTTCCGGCCTTCGTCCAGTATTCCCGCGACTTTTCCAAGTTTATACCCCGATAAATTCCACAAAAAGGCCATTCATTCCTATAATACATGGTGTGTCACTTCATACACAGTATAGGGATGGGTTGTTCAAACACCTGACTTTCAATCTGGAGGTTGTAGGTTCAAACCTTGTCTTGGTAATCAAAAATACTTTACTTTCATAGTTTTTCCATCCCACTGGTCAGTCGTTAAACTGGTCCCGTCTCTATATGACCTTCGCTGTTGCTTGGACATTACACCCATTCACTTTCACTTTTTCATACACAGTATATGACCAAAATCAGACAATCCCACCATTTTATATGATAGAAATTGCCTAAAGCATTTATTACATTCAAGTATATACCATCGGAGGTTGTGATAAACAGGGGAGATAATTGTGTACAGAAATACAATACAAATCCACAATTAACCCTTAATCCGCTACACACAACAATTGTCGTCTGCTGTTGCTTTTATATCTTGCCTTATTTCTCAATAAACATGTTTTGACAGCACTTCAGAATCATTTCCAATGTCAAAGCATGTTTTAAATTATTCTAAAGTTCTGTCATAGCATGTTTTTGATGATAAAAATGTAAAATAGGAAATAAACAGCAGACGACAAAAAATTAAGATAGCAGTGTAAGGGTCAAACTACTTATTGTCTCGCCCACATTAGTGGAGAGTGAGACATAGCGGCTACAAGTCCGGCAACAATGGCAGCGTCGTAGTACAATTTTGGATGTATGTCCAAATGTTGAACATCTCCTGATCTGTTAGTCAGATCATTATCAAACTGCATTAATAGCATCCTCATATTGATGGCTATTCCGCTCATTTGGGTGATCTTGACCTTTGTGTCAACAATTTTTGACGTATGTCCTTAAATATCTCCTCATCCGTTCGGATCGTTACCTAACGTTATCAATAGCTACCTCACATTGCGACCTTCACCTTGGTGATCTTGACTTTTGTGTCCATAATATTTTACTTATGTCCAAATTTTGAATATATCCTGATCCGTTAGATCTTTACCAAACTTCATCAATAGCTTCCTCACACTGTGACCTTGACCGTCGTGGGCGAGACACTCGCCGTTGATCACCTTGTTACTCATCTGTTTCATCACTTTTTGGGCATCTGAGACACTGTGCATTTAATAGGAGGTTATATGTGGCTGTGACTGGAGAAATGGGGCTTAGGGGATTTGTGACAGTGTAGCTCATGATCAGATAGTACACTCCTGTAGCCTGATAACAATCTATATTGCTTGTTAGAAGAATGCCGGGTGCTTCATTTATGGAATCGTGAACAGTGCAGATCCTGATCAGACTGTGCGGATGCACAGGCTGATCTGGATCTACACTGGTCGCAAAACCCATAAGCCCCATTTCTCCAGTCACAGCCACATATAATGTCATGTTGCTTGTTAGTAGCATGACATATGTCTCATTGATGGAATGGCAAACAGTGCAGGTCCTGACCAGACTGTGCATCCAGGATGCAGTCTGATCTGGATCTACACAGGTCGCAAAACCCATGAACCCCATTTCTCCAGTCACAGCCACATTTGTGTTTTTATAAAGATGAATATAAGGTTTGTCCTGTGTACAGGATTGTGTTTTCTTACTTTGTATTTTGAATATGTCGATCTGGAAATAAAACCTCATATAATCATGTACATGCGTTGTACATGTATATATTAATATTGAATGCGAGTTTGTTGATTTTGTAATGCCTAATATATCCAAAACCAAATTATAGCCGAAATTGGCATCTATGGGACATGATATGGTAGCTGATGGCGTCAAGTGCAATCTTGTATTTTACAAAGTCAAAGTGTTAGATAGGAAATTTAATTTCACCTTTTCACACAACGGCGACACTTTACCAAATTTGCCTTTGTGTGTTCTCATAAGTTTATTTCAAAGCCGAAATTGTAAAAAGTCGAAATTTAAACCCACATTTTTATATTTTCGCGATTGCCGTTTTTGCGCCTTTCAAAGAAAGGAGTGCTTATGGCATACCCCCGGCGTTGTAGTCCGCGTCGTATCTGTCCGTCCCTCTTCAAAAATTCGAAAACTTAAAATTGAGGGAAATTTGTTATAGTATTTTTCCTTTCACCAAACGTTTTGATATTTCACACATGCCTTTCTCTAATGATTCTCTATCATGCGGTGACAAATCCATGATGCTCAGACCCCACTAACCCCAAGATAAAGGTCAAAATCGTAGCGCTTTCACAAACTTAACATTGGGAGAAATTTGTTATAATTTCTGTATCCTTTCAGACTGCTTCTTGATATTCATTAAACTAAAGCACCACCAGGCGCACTTCTTTGTCTTTTGACAACTCTTGTTTAACAAAATTGTATGTGGTAGGCGAAAACATGCAAATTTCATATTTCATGTTTTAACTTGATCAGTATCTGCACTGTTCGCCACTCCTTAAAAGAAACACTTATGATGCTTCTAGCAAGCAAGATCGTTGCCAGGCTACATGAGTGCTATTAAGTGGGTGGCAGGTGAGAGCATGTGATGGCTTAGTTAACAATCGGGATTCATCCTTACTGGAATCGCGACCGGAGACCTGGTTTGGCCCTCATGTACGTCTGGCTTTCTTGTATGTGAGAGTTGAATCTATTTATACCCCTTATATGAGTAATATGATTATTCATACTCGTATTACTTTTAGGGGAAGTGGCTTTGATGTGGGACGGACCTGGCACCAGATCAGGTTATTCTAATTTCAGGGCTGAATATATATTTTTTTTATATGTAAATATTCTGCTCTGATTTTGTGATTTTCCCCCCAGTGCAGCAGGTTGAATTCGGGATTGAACCCGTTGGCTGGCAATCCCAAAATCAGAACGGAATATTTCCATGAGAAAATAATATATTCAGCCCTAAAATTAGAATAACTTGACCTGGTACCAGGTCCATGCCACACAAAAGTCACTTGGCCCCTTCCCCTAAAAGTAATAGGATTAGGAATAATCGTATTACACGTACAAGAAGTATAACCAGATTTAACCCTCACATACAAGAATGCCAAAGATGTACCTGAGGGCCAAACCAGTCTCCAGGTCGGGATTCTGGTAAGGATGAACCCTGATCGTTAAATTACCCATCACATGCTCCCACCTGCCACCCACTTCATTTTTAACCAGGTTTTTTTTTTTTTAAAAATCCAGGCTCTTGGATTGGCGACAGGCGGCGTCCACAATCGATGTTAAGTTTTCGTGTTTGAGTCCATTTCTTTGTTACTGTACCACCTAGGACCACCAAAAATTCACAGCTTCATAATCAAGGGGTGCCCACCACATATCACTATCCAACATGTTACCTTTTTTTTAACTTGACCCATTTTTTCCGCGCAGTCGACATAGCCATTTTCAATGTTAACTTTTCGCGTTTACAATGTTAAGTTTTCGTGTTTATGTCCATTTTGTTGGTACTGTACCACCTAGGACCACCAAACTTTCACAGCTTCATAACCAAGGGGTGCCCACCACAAACAATTATCCAACAAGTGACCATTTTTTTTACCTTCACCTATTATTTCTACGTAACTGACTTAGCCATTTTCAACGTTAACTTTTTAACGTACGTCTGGTTAAAGTTTTTTGGTTAAAAGTTTTTCGTTATACTATATCTCTGCAACTGCTTCGCCCATTACCTTGAAACTTCACATGGGTGTTTATCATCATCCATATTTTCATTCTACCCCCCAACCGTGCGGCCCCTGTGCCCAATGTCAAGGTCAAATTACTTTTAATTTTTTTGTTAAAGTTTGTTCATGTACTATATCTCTACAACTGCTTCACCCATTACCTTGATACTTCACATGGGTGTTTATCATCATTGTTGCGCCCGCTTGTGGAAAGCACGATATCGTCAGCATTTTGGCATACGTCCGTCCGTCCGTCCGTACGTCCATGTGTCCGGTTAAAGTTTTTTGGTTAAAGTTTTTCCATCTACTATATCTATTTTTTTAGTGTCCATGCCTCGCCCCAAGGCGCGACATGCAGGCCACAGCCATCTAGTCTACAAAAAGTGGGTATAATTATGTTATCCAAGTGTCTATGCTTGGAAAAAACCTGGCCTTCGTGGCTTTGCCTCGTTTCTTGTTGGGAGTGAAATAATGAGAACATTTTAAGTAAGTTTTATAATATTTATTTCATAATTATCATGTTGTACATGTAAACATCATGGTCACACTACCAAATGTGCTCAACACAGCCAAAGTAAAATATAAAGCTAAATGCAGTTGTAAATATTAAAGACTCGGACGCATGAACACAAAATGTGGACATTACAAATTCACATTACCCTTTCACCGTACAATATGTGTACCGTATAGGTGGGTGAGGTAATGTGATTTCATGCGGGAATCCATTCACAGGTATCTAAATTTATATAAAAATCTATTTCCTTCCTTTCTCAATGAAAGTATATGATATGATAAGACGGTTCAAATGAGTGGTCACAACATGTACTTCAGTGTAGAAAAAGAAAAATATCTAAAAATTTATGTCAGAAAAATTGTGTATCTACGACTTCATATAGTGCTTTATCATCATCGATACTTTCATTCTATAGCCTAGCCATGCAGCTATCATGCACAAGGGGTATCAGTGAGCCGCTAATCACTAGCTCTAGGTTTCATAAACAAAATCTTTAATAGGTACAACAAAATCACATGGCTTGTCTTGTATAACTGGTGTAGATGACTTTATATAGATGTTATTTGCGGCTGTGAAAAATAGCGCTAATGGGATTTGTGACCAGTGTAGCATCTTGTTTAATAGTACACTTCCGTAGCCTGATAATAATCTATATTGCTTACTACAAGCATGGTGGGTGTTTCCTTGATGGAATAGCGAACAGTGCAAATCCTGATTATGACGTGTATTTGGAAATACCACTGCTTTATTTACCCCCGACATATTGGTAAATCTCATAAAGATGAGAGTGAAGCTCTCGAGTTGTCATGGATTCACAGTATTAACCGTTACAGGTATGACATTTATTAAATATTTTTTATTTTTGTTATTTCTCAATGAAAGTATATGTTGTGACCACTCATTTGAACCGTCTCAACGAGACGGTTCAAATGATGGTCACGACATATACTTCTGAGCGTATAGAAGGAAAATATTTAGGATTTTCTACAACCATAGTGGCGTATCCTCAGCATGAAAAGGGTTAATGGGAAAAAAGTACTGTATTTTACACAATAATACAAATATAGAGAATAGTAGGCTAGTGCCGTGAATGGGAAAAAATATCTGGCAAGGCTCAGGAAACGGGATGGGCGAGGCTCTACCGAGCACATCCCATTTCCGTGCCGCGCCGGATATTTTTCCCATTCACGGCACTAACCTACTATTCTATTTATCCCGTTAACACCTACAAATGACTGTAAAATGCAAAAATAGTATTGACTGGATATCAAAAATGTTTCACGGCACCGTGTTTCACGGCACATACGCACTGTGTTGACGGGATAAAATACATATTTACACATGTAGAACACGGATAAAACAAAAATCAGATTACCGAACCGAAGATTCTCATATGCTGCCAAAATAAAAAAAAATAATAATGCTGCAACAAAATACTTTTACACAACAAAATACTTTTACAATTAATACATGTATACATACCACAACAAACGTTGAACAACATTTTGGTATAATGTGATAGTTGAAATGGAATTGAATGTTTAGAAATGGTGTTTAATGGCCTGTCAACAGCTACGCTTATTTTAGGCCGGGTTAATGGGGTCGAATGCCGTATCTCACCTGTATGTTTGAGGGAATATCCCAAAATCAGAACGGAATGTTACAAATTACAATCAGCCCTGAAATTAGAATATCTTGATCTGGTGCCAGGTCTCACCATATCAGAGTCACTTAGCCCCAGCCCCTAAAAGTAATAGGATTAGTATTAATCCTACTACTTTTATAATTGGTATAACCAAATTAAAATGATACATCCAATTATGGTTTAAACATTTTCAAATAAAGAATTTCTCTCGAACTGGTTCAAATGCATACAGGTATAAAAATATTTTTACATGTAGACCCAGAACAAAGTTAGCAAATGTGCTGGATGATCTGGGTCTACACTAATCACCTAGACTGTACGGTAATTTTTCACAGCTGTTCCATTTAAAGATATATGATGATAAAATATACCATTAGACTAGAGTTCTATAAATATAACCAAGGGAAATAACTATAGTCTGTTTCACGAAAGCCGCCCAAATTTTACGGCTATATAGACAATTCAAAAACAATATTATTTTCGATAATATTAAATTAAAGGAAAATTTAAGAATAAGCCTTCTTTTTATTTCGTGAAATTCGGTCAAATATTGATTTTATTACGAAAAATTGATTTGTCTATGGGAATTTAACATGGGGGGGAAAAGTGGTAAGGAAGTGTGTGAGAAGTCAAAAAATGAAAAATTTTGGAAATTGACTCCGAAACCTGACTCGATAGCTTGGATATGATCTAACTAAGAAAACAAAAGTTAAATTTTAAAAATCGATCCAGTATTTCTAAAATTCAAAAAAATGAGTGAAGATGTCTATGGGGATTTAACATGGGGAAATTGTTTTTTCGCAATAAAATCAATATTTGACCAAATTTCACGAAATAAAAAGAAGGCTCATTCTTAATTTTTCCTTTAATTTAATATTATGAAAAGAAATCTTGTTTTTGAATTGTTTATATAGCCGTAAAATTTGGGCAGTTTTCGTGAAACAGATTATAAGCTCCACCAAAATGTTGTACGAGCCTACGCATAGTAAAATGTCTGCATAGTAGTATATCAAGCACTGGGAAGCATTTGAGACGAGCTATGTGTTTTTGTATGTGTGATACCTCTTGAAAAATATTTACAAAATTTACGATATTTCCCAGAAATGACGTCGAAAGTTAACGAAATGTTAAAATTCCGCATTTACTCTGAGCATTTCGTCAACTTACGACGTCATTTACAGAAAATATCTCAGTTTCTGTAAATATTTTTCGTGAGAAATTAAACATATTCTTAGGTACAAAATCACATGGCTTGTCGAAATTGTGATAGATGGTGTAATGCCAATGGTGCTGCACTCGGCGCCGGCGTAAAATGTTTCACGTCAAAATATGTGCTGGATCCTGATGAATTCCCATTCAGCTACATGCAGAAGATACAGCATATTTTGCCGGTTACTAGACAAAACTTTTATGTTTATGCAATAGCTCCAAGTAGAGCTGAGAAGCATCTCGTCAGAAAACTGGTGCATTTTTTCAACATGAAACATTTTCACACTGGTGCGGAAAGTGTTCTCACTTTCATCGTTAGACCGCTACACACAACAATTGTCGTCTGCTGTTGCTTTTATATCTTGCCTTATTTCTCAATAAAAACATGGTTTCCAATGCAAATGATTCTGAAGTGCTGTGAAAGCATGTAAATTATTCTAAAGTGCTGTCAAAGCATGTTTTTGTTGATAAAAATGGAAAAAAGAAAGTAAACAGCAGACAACAAAAAATTAAGATAGCGGTGTAAGGGTTAACTTCTGTTCTTATGTACATATAGTTTAACCCTTACAACGCTGCATTAAATTTTCCATTTTTTCTCATGAAAACCATGGTTTGGCAGCACTTTAGAATCATTTTCAATGGAAATGATTCTAAAGCGCTGTCAAACCATGTTTTGATTCGGAAAGAAGACAAAATGTAAACCAACAGCAGACGCGAATTTACGTTTCCAGCTGTCTAAGGTTTAAATACAGTATCAAATGACAAATGTTAGATTCTATTTATTGCACAAGCACTTTGGAGGATATTCCACACTGCATTACAGGGGCCCGGATCACTAAACATCGTACGACTAAAATGTTCTTAAGTGCAAAATTATGATAGTCTGTAAATGTCACATTAGCAATGTTTTCCTGGAAACAATTTAATATTGGATTTACATTTTTTTCTAAAGTGTTGTCAAATCATGGATGTTGATGAACAAAAAATGGAAAATAAAAATAAATCAGCAGACGACAAAATTAATTCAGCATTGTAAGGGTTAAATAAGTTGTGAATTCTGATTTATTACTGTATATGTTGTACTTGCAATACTTAGAAATCTTATAATTTCAATACAAATATTAAATTAAAATACAAAAATTGAAATGAATATTTGTCCGTAACTTGAAATACAGGAAAATGACTGATGAACATGTTAACATTTGTTCATCAGTCATCGCAATCTGATTTTATTTCAAGTTAATACTGCAAAGTTCTCATCATTTTCCTGTACTTAGTTAATACTGACAACAGTTCATCAGTGATTTTCCTGTATTCAAGTTAATACTGACAACAGTTCATCAGTGTGATTTTCCTGAATCAGTTTATTTCAAGTTACTGACAACGGATGTTCATGGGGGGGGGGGGGGCAGTCATTTTCCTGTACTCTTTCAAGCGGTTTAATACTGACAACATGTTTCACATCAGTGAATTTTCCTGTACTTTCAAGTTAATACTGACAACATGTTCATACATGATTTTCCTGTATTTCAAGTTAATACTGACAACCAATTTCATCAGATCATTTTTCCTTGTTACTTTTCAAGTTAATACTGACAACATGTTCATCAGTGAATTTTCCTGTACTTCAAGTTAAATACTTACAACAGGTTCATCCAGTGATTTTCTTGTATTTCAAGTGAATACTGACAACATGTTCAGCCATCATTAATTCCTGTATTTCAAGTTATTTTACAAGAACAACAAGTTCATCAGTCCATTTCAAGTTTAACTCCAAGTATTTTACTTGACACATGTTCATCATGTTTTTGATTTCCTGTATTTCAATTAATACTGACAACATGTTCATCAGTCCATTTCCATTTGTTACTGACAAGTTCATACTGACAACTCCAGTACTTTCGTTATCAGACAACTGTTCCACGTTTTATTTTCCTGTATTTCAAGTTAATACTGACATCATCTGTTCATCATGTTCATTCCTGTATTTCAAGTTAATACTGACAACATGTTCATATGTTTCCTGATTTCAAGTTAAATACTGACAATCATGTTCATCAGTTGAATCCTGTATTTCAATTAATACTGACAACATGTTCATCAGTGATTTTCCTGTATTTCAAGTTAATACTGACAACATGTTCATCAGTCATTTTCCTGTACTTCAAGTTAATACTGACAACATGTTCATCAGTGATTTTCCTGTATTTCAAGTTATTTCCTGTATTTCAAGTTAATACTGACAACATGTTCATCATGATTTTAACCTGTACTTCAAGTTAATACTGACAACAATGTTCATCATATTTTCCTGTACTTCAAGTTAATACTGACAACATGTTCATCAGTCATTTTCCTGTATTTCAAGTTAATACTGACAACATGTTCATCAGTGATTTTTCCGTATTTTCCAAGTTAATACGACAATTCAATCAGTCAATTTTCCTGTACTTCAAGTTAATACTGACAACATGTTCATCAGTGATTTTCCTGTATTTCAAGTTATTTCCTGTATTTCAAGTTAATACTGACAACATGTTCATCAGTCATTTTCCTGTACTTCAAGTTAATACTGACAACATGTTCATCAGTCATTTTCCTGTATTTCAAGTTAATACTGACAACATGTTCATCAGTCATTTTCCTGTACTTCAAGTTAATACTGACAACATGTTCATCAGTCATTTTCCTGTATTTCAATTAATATGACAAATGTTCATCAATGAAACTAGTTCTTCAGTATTTTATTTCAGTTACTACTGGACAACATGTTCATCAGTGATTTTATGTATTTCAGTTAATATTACCATTTCTCAGTACTGATCAATTTAATACACAATGTCATCAGTGATTTTCCTGTACTTCAAGTTAATACTGACAACATGTTCATCAGTGATTTTCCTGTACTTCAAGTTAATACTGACAACATGTTCATCAGTGATTTTCCTGTACTTTCAAGTTAATACTGACAACATGTTCATCAGTCATTTTCCTGTACTTCAAGTTAATACTGACAACATGTTCATCAGTCATTTTCCTGTACTTCAAGTTAATACTGACAACATGTTCATCAGTGATTTTCCTGTATTTCAAGTTAATACTGACAACATGTTCATCAGTCATTTTCCTGTATTTCAAGTTAATACTGACAACATGTTCATCAGTTATTTTATATATTTGGCAAAATTCGGTAGAATTTAATAAAAGGAGCGACTTTAAAACAATGTGTATTAAATGTGCTTTCTTTTGGAGGTTATTGGAAATTAATTTATATACCCGTTAAATATATTATCAATAAAAACAATATTCGCAAGATAACGCATTTTGCATTTGTATGAGTTTAAAATAAACTCAATAAATTATATGAATATTTACATATGAATTTAAAATAATGTGAAAAACAACATAAACTCACTCAAAAATGTGACCTCATGATAAATGAACTTATGAGTCCGGTCACCAACCTTGTAACTCGTAAAACATTTAAACTGTACTAGCTACAGACCTGAAACTTGGTATGTAGCTTCTTTATGATGACTGGATGCGCAACGTTTATATCGATTTTTTATTCGACCCCCAGGTCATGGATTATCTCCCCCTTTTCGACTTAGAATTTTCCAATTTTGGCTAGTAACTCCAGAATCTGAGCTGGTTAATGGTCTACAGGGCCAAGATGTATATTGTAGGTGATTGTCTGATTGGTCACTTTATCATTATTCTTCTCTCTCGTTCGAATTGTCTTACATGACTGAGATATCCGTTCACCGTTTACCATGAACCACCGCCTCTTTCGTGATTGCCGAGATTGTGTTGATATTTGGACCGTCCTGCTTCCAGCTCCCTGCTGTAGCCTATTTCACGAACATTGCAAAGTATACTTATCTAGCAAAGTATACTTTGAGGGAGAAATTTTAAATTTTAGGATAAATTTATTAATTTTTATTATACTGAATTTATTACATTATCACAGCCATTTTGGCTGTGATAATGTAATACATTCAGTATAATAATTCTGCATACTTTTAATCATCAAATAAATTCAGTCGTTAGTTTTATATGAAATAAATCGGCTACTGGTGTTGACATTCGCAGTCTTGGAGAGTAGACATGTCAATGCTTCAACCGTCGGACTTCAAACCGTGACCAGATGCACTGGTCATTTCAGTGTGTCCTTGGGCGGGACACACATCCCAGCCTCATCCTTTCATGCGAGACGAACCGTATGTGACTGCAGTTGTAACAGCTAGGCCGCTGCAGGCTGGTTCTCTCTCCGTCTCAATCTCTGGTCAACCAAGTGGTTAAGGGCCCGTTGGACACATGATCATGATATGATTTAAACATAATTGCTTCCTATGAGATATGATGAGCTATATTATATCGTATGTTCTACTTTGGATTTTCCGTTCAGTCTCAAACGCCACAAGAGGTGAAACTGGCTGATGGCTAAAACATATAAAGATGGCCGACTTGGCCACTCCATGAGCCGTATACAGTAACTAGGCGATGCTCACATATAGGTTAGGCCTATATCACATCATATTCAGGAAGCGATCATGAGATGATCATGTGTTCAATGGGTCCTTAAACTTCGGAACATTCACTTGGAGAATTTCTCTGTTTTCTCTGCAGTTGCATATTGAAACTACCGTTTGATTTGGCGATCGCGAGCAGCGACGCTGCTGGAGTCAGGCTCTGTGGTGTGCCGTTGCCGGTGTTTATGTTCTGTAGTGATTGTAACAACGCGTTGCTCACTGCGGGAGTCAAATTGCTCACATGTCGCTCAAGGTCGAGCTCTGATAAGTTGGATATATTGCTGCCCATCAGTTTGGCCAGCAGGTGGGGATCGCACCAGGCGACGCCTGGTATCACGCTGCCGTAACGCTGGTGGCGCGCACGGTCGTCCGAGTTTGCCGGACCCCAGTCGGTGGTCGCCGTCATCTTCATCTTCATCAACTGCGAAATGATCGGTACTACAGGTGAGTAATGTGAAAGGGGGATGGGGTGGTTCATTATTAGGGAGGGATGCTAAAATGGTAACAATTTCCCTATCAGGGAAATTGTTACCATTTTAGCATCCCTCCATAATAATGAACTTTATCTTCATCAGCTGTGAACGGACACATGATCGTTACCATAGGTGTTTGAACAGATGATCAGTATTTCGTTCTATTACATTTTTGAATGATGTGCGGTGTGTGATGACTAATAGCTAAATTTAGTATAAATAATTAAAATATAGCATGCCTCATTTACATATGAAAATTGCCAGATACCACCCCGAGTCACTATCAGTAAAATAAATATTACTAAATGATTATATCTGTATAGCGGGCACTCGTAATTGTTAGAACTGGTGGAATAGTGACACAATTATACTCGTATTTAATTCCTATAAAGAACATTTTGTGCATGTACCTTTAAGTCAAACCACTGATAATGAGGGATCGTAGCTAGTTATCTCCCGTTGAATTTATTTATAGAAATCCGGTCCAACTTGTGTAGTTTAGGGCCTTATTGCTTGTATAAAGGGCACGGTGTGTTGTGAAAAGTAGCAATTATAGTGATTTCCACTAGTGTTGATACAGATCATCCTACATATCTACGCAATCTGATTTGGTACTACATTATTTGTCAGATTCATGTTTTCACACCTATTAATGTTATTGCAATCAGTGTAGACTCCGATCAGACTGCACAGATGTGCAGTCTGATCTGGGTCCACTCTGTTCGCAAAACTAAAGTTTTGTGCTATTCAGTATTAAAGAAATAAACACTGAAATACAGCATAGGACCGGATCACTATAAATAGATTTGCAAAGGGACATAACTAGCTACGATCCCTCATTCAGTCAAATTTATATTGGTCCCAAGCACAGGTGATCGGCATGTTGATAGGATGGTTTATCTATAGACTGACTGCATTTTTTTTCTACATGTCTAAAAAAAGTACAATACACTATATCCTATCAACATGCCGATCACATGTGGTCTCAAGTACATGTTTTCCTGAATAATAACTTGTTATCTAACATTTTCATTGACTGGACTTTGAGTTACCGAGCGTCGACTGTATATTCAACTTACTTTGTAGCCACCCCCTTGGTAGCAATATTCATAGAGGAACCAACCAACCATGGCCGCCATTGGGAATAGAGCGATCAACCACGACAACACGTTGGCGAAGTCTGGGTATAACTCGCCGTTCAGGTCCACTGGCTTGTAGAATATCATGTTTAGTAATATCGTCACCTGAAATATAATTTCATTGTAATATTTGAGCGGTTGGTTGGGAGCATGTGAAGGGTAAATTTAACTCTTTGCATGCTAGCGGCGAAAATAACATCCAACAAGTTACGAGTATGTTTCTTATTTCACTCTCTAAATATGTCTTGGAATTTCATTCGAATTGAGTCCTCCGGACTCAATTCTAATGAAATTCCAAGACATATTCATGATATTGATAGTGAGAAATAAAAGAAAATATAATGAATTCTCGTCTGCTATTTTTTAACTATTTATATCCCGAAAATTACCCAGCATACAAAGAGTTAACAACGGGTTTCCTCCTTGCTGGAATCCCGATATCCCTGGTTTTGGCCCTCAGATACATTAATAGCTTCCTTGTTCCTTGAAAGTTGAATCCGGTTATACTTATAAAAGTAGTAAGATTAGTATGATAGTATTACTTTTACGGAGTGGGGTCAAGTGACTGGTGAAGACTTGGGACCAGTAGCCGATTTCACCAGCATTGCAAAGTACTTTTCTAGAAAAGTATACTTTGAGGGAGTAATCATTTATTTTTCCTGAAATGCATTATTTCATATAGAACTAACGACTGCATTTATTTGATGATTACAAGTATGCAGAATTATTATACTGAATTTATTACATTATAACAGCCAAAATGGCTGTGATAATGTAATAAATTCAGTAGCCCCAATTCTCATGGATTCGTGCCTTCTCATTGATTCGTGCCCCTAAAAAACAAGTGAATAAGCATATTCTAAGAATAGTGTTAATTGAAAATTATTTTCAAAAAGTATTTTAAGTTGTTTCCCACAGTTTTGTAAGTTACAGTTACATACAATTGTGATTTACCACCTATTTTGTGATTTTTATACATACTTCCTTAATCTGAAGAGGGTTTGTTCGCAAATGATGCATAAAATGTGATGTATGTTGATTTCTAGGTGCATCTGGACATCACCATATTTAAATGCGATTCAACACCTCTTTGTTGTACGAGTGATTAAGGAATGTCACTCAAATGTGCAAAAAGTTATAGGGCACGAACCTGATGAGAAGTTTCAAGATCAATTAGGCGACTTTGGTGGATTATTTCTAGGGACTCTAAGACTTGCACAAACAACAATTTTGGTGAATTTCTTATGTGCCCTCATAGTCAAGTGTTTGAACTTTATCTTGATGTATACATTTTCAGGAATTAATCAGAATATAACACACAATATGAATTTATGTGCTTAGGGGCACGGATCCATGAGAATAGGGACTATAATAAAAATTAATAAATTTATCCTAAAATTGAAAGTTTCTCCCTCAAAGTATACTTTGCTAGAAAAGTATTCTTTGCAATGTTGGTGAAATCGGCTGCAGGTCAGGTGATTCTAATTTCAAGGCTGCATTTCTATTTTTCTGTAAATACAGTATTCAGTTCTGATTTTGGGATTTTCCCCCCATCCATACGGCTAAAATATGTGATTTGATCCTGTTAACATGGCCTAAAATTACCATAGTTGTTGACAGGCCGTTAAACACCGTTAAATAAGTACATTGTAACATGTTCCAAGGATGATACTCGAACTCTCTGCTTTAAAAGTGTCTATTTTGACCGCTACTGGAAAGGGAACTTCTTGTCAGAAAATGTTCAAAGAAGTGGTCACAACATATAACTTTCATGAGAAATGGTAAAAAAACAACATATTTCAAAATGTTCATACATCCAAAAGTATATGGGTTAACCCTTTCAATACCTTTCAGGCCTGTATAGTGGTATTACCAAAAAGTGTAGATCCAGATGAGCCGGCTCGTGACTCAAGATCTGCACCTTTTGCAAGTAATTTTCATATTTTTGAGAACAAAAGCACCGCCTTTTCGTCAATGGACTAGTCTGAAAATCATTTTGTGACCATTGGATTGGTTGCAAAATTAATGTATCAAACTACATTCCAGCTACTTAGGGATGAAGGGTTGAATTATTTCATTTCATTGCGAAAAGACAATAGTACTTTTTACGACTACAATCTTTCAGTAAAATTGTGTTAACCCTTAGACCGCTACTCACAACAATTGTCGTCTGCTGTTGCTTTTATATCTTGCCTTATTTCTCAATAAACACATGGTTTGACAGCACTTCAGAATCATTTCCAATGGAAATGATTCTGAAGTGCTGTCAAAGCATGTTGTAAATTATACAACAGTGCTGTCAAAGCATGTTTTTGATGACAAAATGGGAAAATAGAAAATAAACAGCCGACGACAAAAAAAAATATAAGATAGCTGTGAAAGGGTTAATGTTGATACCATCTGATTCACATTAACTTGTACAGTACAGCTAACTGGCCACAGATACCCACTTCCTCCCCATGGTGAGTTGGGCGAGTGACATTATGTTGGGGGCTAGGGTTGGGGTTATGATTTAGGGATACAGTTTAGACTAGAGTTTAAGGGTTAAGGTTAGCGCTAGGATTATGGTTAACCTTAACCCTTACACCGCTATCTTAATTTTTTTGTCATCTGGTATTTATTTTCTATTTTCCATTTTTATCATCAAAAACATGCTTTGACAACACTTTAGAATAATTTTCAACATGCTTTGACAGCACTTCAGAATCATTTCCATTGGAAATGATTCTGAAGTGCTGTCAAAACATGTTTTTATTGAGAAATAAGGCAAGGTATAAAAGCAAAAGCAGACGACAATTGTTGTGAGTAGCGGTCTAAGGGTTAAATATAATGCTAACCCTACCCCGTGGTGTACTACTTCACTGGTTCCGTTCCGTTCCGTAAAATACCGATAGCCTGTGATGGGACATACCGGTATTTTGAAGTAAACTTACTATTATAATAAAAGGCGTGACGAATTTCCAACAGACTTTCCAGTACAGATTTGGCTTACTTCCCAGCATCATTTCAATGTCTTCTCCAAACTTCCCAAACCCTGGAAATATATACCACATGGGAATCATTGTATAACAAATACTATTCTTAACCCTGAATTAGAATTTATCGTCTGCTGCTCATGTTTTATTTTCCATTTTTCTCATGAAAAACATGATTTGACAGCACTTTAGAATCATTTCCAAAGGAAATGATTCTAAAGTGCTGTCAAACCATGTTTTTATTGAGAAAGAATACAAAATATGAAACAACAGCAGACACTTTTCGGTTCCCGCCTTTTAAGGGTTAATGGTACATGCCCACTCAGTAGGCACAAGATATTCTTTATATCAGAAACATCATCTCAGACATTTTCTAGCAAAATAAACTTGTATTTATTGTTTGATGTGCAATGATCATCATACTTTATAATCTGTTGAAAATATTCTTTTTTCAGGCGACACATTTAATTAGTATAAATAATTAAAACATATCATGCCTTATTTGCATATTAAAACAGCCTGATACCACCGCGAGTCACTATCAGTAAAATAAATATTAATAACTGATTATATCTGTATAGCAGGCACTTGCAATTTTTAGAACTGGTGGAATAGTGACACAATTATACACATATTTAATTCCTATACAGAACATTTTGTGCCTACTGAGTGGGCATGCACCTTTAATGGGAAATGCACAATTCACAAAACATGTATTTGTTTTGCTATATTTATATCTTTTTACACACAAACAAAACGTTTTCTATTTATTTGATACATCTGCAAAATTACTCATTTTTCTGCAAACCTGTAATAGAATATCAGGATACAAGAAAAAAATAGATCTAATTCATAGAAAAGAAATATCAAACAACTGGTAGCGTTATGTTGTTTGTTACAAAATGACAGACAGTGCAAATCATGAATCAAAGTACTAGAAGTACTGGAGCCTGTTTCACTTTGTATCACTTCACTCAGACTCCAGATGCTGGCAAATCGTTTGCAGATGTGTTCACAATTAAACCATTTCAGTCCAAGGATACGATAATTTTAGTTGAAAAAACATCATTATTTTGTTTATTTCTCCATAAAGGTACAATGTATATGTTGTTACCACTCATTTGAACCGTCTCGTTGAGACGGTTCAAATGAGTGGTAACAACATATACTTTCGAGATGAAATAAAGAAAATAGAATTTTTCCCTCTCAAAATGTTCATACTGCTATAATTGTATCCCGTCTTTAATGGGTTAATGATGTGTATTTGTAGACGGAAATGGTAGCATTAATGACTCGCGTTAATGTGAGAAGCAAATTCATAAAAAAATGTTCGCAAGAACTGTATTTATCGAACAAAGTTTAGTGAAATGGCCGCTGGATGCTGAGATGATAGTTGTGACGGATCACCTACCATATATCCAGTTAATGGCGATACATTCGAACAGCCCAACAAAGAGAAGCGGGAAACCACTGACACTGTAGTCGACCAGGTTCAGCAACCACATGCCACCCTGTAACAAACATGATAAAAACATCACATATGAGACAAGCCATGCGATGTGCGATATCTCGTGAGAAATATTTACAATGTCTTCCATAAAGTTGATGAAATGCTCACAGCAAATGCGGAATAGAATTTTCAGGAAAAGTCTTATTAGGGACAAAATCACTTGGCTTATCTAATCTATACATGGACAACAATGATATTTTATGATAACAATGATGAATATAGAACATTGGAGGCTAGTTCTTGTGATGTCAGGAAATGTATAGGAGTTACAAGGCTTGCTGAGGAATCCCATTTTCAAGCGAAGCCCGATAACCTTGATAGCAAACAAAATGAGCCTACTGTCTGTTTCACGAAAGCTGCCCAAATAGTACGGCTATATAAATAATGCCCTTTCACTTTTTATTTCGTGAAATTTGGTCCAATATTGATTTTATTGCTAAAAAACAATTTCCACATGTTAAATCCCCATAGACATCTTAACTCTGTGAAGATGTATGTCTATGGGGATTTAACATGGGGACATTTTTCTAATTTCAGAAATAGTGGGCCGATTTTCAAAATGTAACTATTGTTTTCTTAGTTAGATAATGTCTGAGCTATCTAGCTAGATTTCAGAATCAATAGCCCTTTTTTTGTCCGACTCCTCCAGGTTCTCCACCTCTTTTTCCCACATGTTAAATTCCCATAGAGAACTCATTTTTCGTAATAAAATCAAACTTTGACCAAATTTCACGAAATAAAAAGAAGGCTCATTCTTAACTATTGTTTTTGCATTGTCAATATGGCCGTAAAATTTGGGCAGGTTTAGTGAAACAGACAGTAGTGTTTTTTCTATTTATTAGGTAACATTCCATGTGATGCAATTAATTAGAACACTATTGTTTCATTCAAAGGATCTAGCATTGTTTAATATGGTAATGTGGTTGATGGTTAGGAGCATGTGAAGGGTAAGTTAACAATGGGTGTCATCCTTACTGGAATCCTGATATCCCTGGTTAGGCACTCAGGTACGTTTGTGGCTTTCTGGTACGTGATAGTTGAATCAAGTATACCCATAGACAAAGAATTAGGATTGATACTATGCCTATTACTTTTATGAACTTGAGCTAAGTGACTGTGGTGTGGTGAGGACCTGGCACCAGATCAGGATATTCTAATTTCAGAGCTGAATTTTATTCAGTTTGGATTTTGGGATTGCACCCCCCCCACCCACCCATCTGTACAGATGAAATACTTGACCCTGTTAACCAGACCTGAACTGATTGTAGCTGTTGACAGGCCAATAAACACCATTTAATCAATACATACAGTAGAACCCTTTTAAACCGGACACAGAGGAAAGTTAGTTGAGCTTAATTTAGATATGTTACATTGCCATTTACCTCCGACAATAATGTCTGTTCATGATCGTTACACAGCCACTCGTGTCTTGAAGTATTCATCTGTCTGTTTTACAGTGGAACCTCTCTAAACCGGACACCCTGGGGACCTCCCAGGGTGTCCGGTTTAGTGGGGTTCCACTGTACAGTAATATGGTCATAAAATTGAAACGTGATCGCGACTACTTACATTGCACACCATGGGCAAACCGAGTAGGAAACAGGAAATTATCACTAGAGTTCTGTAGATAAATGACCGGAGTCGTGTCTTTGTTAGATATTCTGGAAACTCATCAGCAAATGCACTCAGCAAACATTCAACCATGGAAAACTGCAATATAGATCAATGATACATTTATGCAATGCTAACAGTGCAGGTAGTTGACAAACACTATGTTTTTGCTTTCACGAATATAGAATGCGTTATTGTGGTTACATTAACTGATCAAGCAGATTCAAACGGAACCAATTAGAACCAATGCATACACTATTTTGAAAATGAGAATAGAGAATATTGAAAATTTGATATTATGAAAAAATGTAAAGTCCGTTAAAGGAACTGCAGGCCCGTAGCGGTGAATAAAATATTACCACGGCGGACTATAGAGGGGGGGGGGGGGGGGGGGGGGGGGGGGGGGGGGGGGGGGGGGGGGGGGGGGGGGGGGGGGGGGGGGGGGGGGGGGGGTGGGGGGGGGGGGGGGGGGGGGGAGGGGGGGGGGGGGGGGGGGGGGGGGGGGGGGGGGGGGGGGGGGGGGGGGGGGGGGGGGGGGGGGGGGGTCTGGCCCCACGCTCACCCCCCCCCCACCCCCACCCTCCCCGGGAGTAAATATTCAACATAGACCCTCAAAATGGTGTTTCCTGTGTTATAGAGCCAAAATAGTGCCATGGTGGTGTCTACAGCTGTGGACTGTATCTCAGATCATGTCTCATGTAGATATCCAATAGGACTGATTTCTCGCTTCATGCACCATCAATTCTCAATAACAGGTATTATATTTAAATATAATTATAATATATGTTCAAAGTCAACATTCGTCTTTATTTACAGAAAACATTGCTGATCAGGCAAGGTTTTCTGTAAATGAAGGCGAAAGATCAACGAAAAACATCAATTAAATAAGGGAGGTAATCCAGGAGCCATGTCCATTTAATATTAACCGAGTTTGTAATACGGAGTACCTCTGAGCCAAATTCAAGTGTGAACATCATGTTTCTGCCTACTTTCGCCTTCATTTGCAGAAAACATTGCTCATCTATGTTTTCTGTAAATGAAGGCGAAAGATCAGCGAAAAACAGCATTTACATAATGGATGTAATTCTGTAGCAATGCCCATACAGCGCTCCCGATAAGGTGCGTATTGGCGTACTTTATACGCAATTATTTTAGCTGAATACACATTGATTATAAAAGTGCGAGTACAAAATACGCACAGCAATGCGAAAATACGCATTGAATTTCAAATTGAGTAGTGAAAATACTGTCATAAAGTTAAAATTCACTTAGTTGAGTTGCAAAAAGCTTTTTGCAGCTCAATTAAGTGAATGTTTAAATTTGTTCTTCTTTTATCATTTGTTCCATATTTAGTAATGAAAAAAATCAATAATCCATTTGTAAAAGTAAAATACGCAATGATTTTGAAATCAGTGGGTATAGTATGCTTTAGACATAAAGCTTATCTGAGTACTTAATTACAGTGGAACCCCTCATAAACCGGACACCGTCTCCCAGGGTGTCCGGTTTAGAGAGGTTCCACTGTGACAATAACTGTATTTGTAATGCGTACCGCTGAGCCAAATCCAAGTGTTAACATCATGAGGAAGAAGAATATGGACCACATTGGAGCCACGGGCATGCGAGCTAACGCCTCCGGGTACACTTCAAAGGCGAGGCCAGGTCCTAGAACAGAACAGAACATACTTTTGTTTTGTTACCAAAATCCCTGGATGCACACACTGGTGGCATACAAGATAATATACATCATTTAACACACATACATGACACACAATATGATGGAGAATTAAACCAATAGGATGTTCATGAATAATGGTTTGTCCAATGTTGATACCATCTGATTCACATTAACTCTTTGCATGCTAGCGGCGAAAATATCCGCCGAACAAATTAGGACTATATGTTTTATTTCTCTCTGTAAATATCATGAATATGTCTTGGAATTTCATTAGAATTGCGTCCTCTGGACGCAATTCTAATGAAATCATGATATTTATAGGGAGAAATAAAAGAAAATACAATGAATTCTCGTCTGCTATTTTTTAACTATTTATAGCCCACAAATTTCCCAGCATGCAAAGAGTTAATTTGAAATTTGCAGTTATATGTATGAATTCAATAGGAAATTGATGTTATTGATATATATTGTACATTTTATTTGCTTCATATGTGGCATATTTTGCCATGTATTTATGACTGTGTAACCGAACGTATGGCATTTCTATTTAAAACAGTAAATATAATACCTACATGTGAAAGAAAAATAATAAAAATAAAATTTCTCTCCTGAATGTTTAAATATTTTTCACCAACAGTATATGATGTTACCACTCAGTTGAACCAGCTCGTCGAGATGGTTCAAATGAGTGGTAACAACATATACTTTCATCAAGAAATAATGAACATATAATACAAAATTTTGGTAATGTTGATACCTGTGCATCAGTATCTGGAATAATAGGTGGCCATGACTGGAGAAATTGTGCTTAAATGGGCTTTGCGAGCAGTGTAGATCCAGTAGCCTATTTCATCAACATTGCAAAGTATACTTTACTAGCAAAGTATACTTTAAGGGAGTAATTATTTATTTTTCCTGAAATGCATTATTTCATATAGAACTAACAAATGCATATATTTCATGATTAAGAGTATGCAGAATTATTATACTGAATTTATTACATTATCACAGCCAAATTGGCTGTGATAATGTAAAAAATTCAGTATAATAAAAATTAATAAATTTATCATAAAATTGAAAATTTCTCTCTCAAAGTATACTTTGCTACTAAAGTATACTTTGCAATGTTGATGAAATAGGCTGCTGATCAGCCTGTGCACCGCAGACTCATCAGTACATGCTCTGTCCGTCATTCCATCAATTCCTCATGCTTTTAACAAGCAATACAGTGGAACCTCTCTAAACCGGACACCCTGTGATGTCTTCAGGGTGTTCGGTTTAGAGAGGTTCCACTGTAAATCAGACATGACTACCACGGCATGCTGGATGAACATGCATTGTCATCAGCAATAGGCGGCAATGAAACCCATACAACTAAGGATACAGAGACTGCATGTATGTCCGGTTTAGAGAGGTTCTACTGTATATATATCGTTATCAGGATATAGAAATATATTTGATCATGGGCTACTCTGGTTGTAAATCCCATGAGCCCCATTTCTCCAGTCACAGCCACAAATGGATTAATTGATAACATGTCTGTTGTAATATCGCATATTTACGGAGGCCCGCAGGGGACATAGAATATTTTTTTATCAATTCGTTCCCACGAAATAACAATTTGTTTCCTCAATTTAACAATTCGTTCCCTTGACTTAACAATTCGTTCCCATGATATAACAATTCGTTCCCACGAAATAACCATTCGTTGCCACGAAATAACAATTCGTTCCCTCAATTTAACAATTCGTTCCAACGAAAACGGATTGTTAATTAATTCGAGGGAACAAATTGCTAATTCGTGGGAACGAATTGAGGGAACAAATTGTTATTTCCTGGGAATAAATTAATACAAAAGAATTCTACGTCCCCTGCTAGCGCTCCCTCGCATTTAATTCCTTAAAAATCCAATATGTGAACAATCACTTATACATACCATCAGTGGCTACCTTATCCACGGTGGTTCCTTTCTCGTGGGCGATGAAACCAAGAATAGAGAAGATAACGAAGCCGGCGAAGATGCTGGTGCCGCAATTGACACAGCCGACGATGAGGGAGTCGCGGTAGCAGTTGTGGCTGAACTTGTTGTAGCTCGACATGGCAATCATGCCGCCGGTACACGCGCTCAGGGAGTAGAAAATCTGGGTGGCGGCGTCCGACCATACCTGGATATGTCATCGGAATTTATAACACTGTATGTAGCCGAGATCATTAGGGGTTGTGATCGGAAAAAAATATCAAAATATCATTAGTAACAACATATCAAAACTCCCCATGAGTCCCAATGGAGCTTAATCCAGAAATCAAGATGACGTCCAAAATGGCCGCCAAAGTAACAAAAACCATAACTAGTGCAAACTCCGCTTAACCCTTTCAACCCTAAATAACTGGAATGGACTGTGATATGCTAATGTTCCGACCAATCCAATGGTCACAAAATGATTTTCAGATTCATCCATTTATGAAAAGGGGGTGTTTTTGTTCTAAGAAATATTAAAATTACTTTCAAAAAGTGCAGATCCTGATGAGACGGCTCGTTACGAGCCGGCTCATCTGGATCTGCACTTTTTGCATAAACCGCTATAGCGGTATTTCGGGTTCAAAGGGTTAAGGTTGTTGATCCCTTATTGGAGCCCCATCTAGCTCTTAAACCTACAGTTACCTACACACATATTCCATATCTACGACTTCAGTATTTGGATGTGATTATACTGCAAGCATTAAAATGAAATATAACGCAGTAACTTGTGAATAATAAACACAATTCGGTGTTTACACATGTATATTGACCTGTCAACGCAGGTGTGTAAAGGAACATTATACATGTAGACAGCTCACTGTGCTTATTATGTCCTAACTACAGCATACTGTGCAAATTTCCAAGCTAGCAGTATAAGCACAAATATACTAAACATGTGGATATGGATTATTTGTGTAAGTGACTTTTGGGTTTTGAGTCATAAGGGCACACCTACATTAACCAATCAGAAATAGTGTACCGAAACATATTGAATATAATATATCATATTAATCCAAATAGTGAGCAGTAATACAATCAAAATGGCGTGATGGTGAGTGTGTAGTCTGATCTCATGCATGAAATGAAGAAGTTTCATTGGTCGAGGTGGAGTTAAATTGCTTGAAACCAAGAAGTTTGATTGGTCTCGGCCAATCAAATCAAACTACTTCAGTTTGAGTACAAATGTGAGGATTTATAATTGATTGCCGTCGATTGCTGATCTGACTGCCAGATACACAAGTTGGTCTGGGCCTATGCTGGCCGCATTCACAATAATCCCGGGTTTGTCAGATTGTAGTCCAACTATCACAGTAAATTAGCATAAGTAAATTACTATACCATTCATGGAAGAAACATGATTGATCATATACATTGTCTGACAATCATATTTCAATTCTGAACTTCATATGACATGGAAATTAAATGACAGATAGCATATTTATTCAAGTCTAGATATTCATTTCTCTATGAATCTCTATTAACCCACTTCAGCTTAAAAGGACACAATAATTTTATTTGAAAAACATCTCAATAATTTGTTTATTACTCCATATAGGTATAGATTGTTACCACTCATTTGAACCGTCTCGTCGAGACGGTTCAAATGAGTGGTAACAACATATACATCTGAGATGAAATTAAAAAAATATGGAAATTGTTCCTCAATAGCTTCATACTATATGTATTATAATTGTACCCCGTCGCGAATGGGCTAAACTTAAATTGGTAGATATGAAATCTAATTTTGTATTTGTTTGGCTATGAACCCATCATCAATCATTTGAATGGTAATCCAGGGGCGGATACAGAAATAATTGCAGGGCGGGGGTCTGTAATTACAATTCGGCATAGCCCACCTCCGCGAGCGAGCGCGAAATTGTAAAGTCGTCCCCCAGGAAATGTTTAAATGCCAGATCGCCGCAGATGCGATTTCCTGACACCTAGGCCACAAAAACAGTCATCCAACTATTCGAGTATTGTAGATATTTTTTTTATTTTTTTGGCCGGGAGATGGGGGGGGGGTGTGGACCGGACCCGGACACCCGTATCCGCGCCTGTAATCATGTTCTGTATATAGGCAATTTATATATACAGTCTTAACAATGTACCCGTGGGTCTTTTAATCTCTCGAAGTCCGGCTCCAGATAGTAGAGTATGCCGTCCGCTGCGCCGTCTAGAGTTACCCCGCGGATCAGCAGAATTGTCAACATCAGGTATGGAAATAGAGCCGTGAAATACACCACCTGGAACAGGGAGGATATAGCGGGTAAACACCTGTAACGGCTGTCATATCCCTGCGCGAGAGTTGTCCGTGGTCATTGCTGGCGTCGGAAGTGGTCCACTGCAGTCGCTATCCACCTGGAAGTGCGAGATAATCCCGTCCCTCGCTCCTGACCAGGACACACTCACGCAGTTAACGCTAAATATGGCAGTGCTTGATTTGATGACACAATTAAGTTTATCCACGACCAGTATGTTAATATAATTGGGACACGCCATGTGATTGTGTACCTAAGCACATGGGCGATATTTCATGAAAAATATTTACATACTTTATGATAGTTTCCGTGAATGAGTCGAAATTTGACGAAATTTTCATAGCAAATGCGGAGTGAAAGTTTCGTCATCATTCGACGTCATTTACCAAAATAAATATCACAGTTTCAGTAAATATTTTACATGAAAAATCTCGCATGTTCTTATATACAAACTCACATGGCGTGTACGTATATGGAGGCACATTTTTGTCATCTCCTTAACGTGATAACGTGGTAGCTATGTCGTCTTAATACATCTTATTAGTAGTATTAACTACATACATAATTATGTCGTTTCAAGACGACTTAAAAGAGATACTAATCGCGAATAATCGAGTATGTCGGTTAATCGTCGCATCCTTAGACTACGGAAACATTTGCAATAACATACATTTAGCACACAAAAAGCAAACAAAACATTTGTCAGACTGAAAAGGCGATCAAGCTGTTGGAACAAGTTTTTGGCGTAAGACCCGTGTTCAACCCATAAAGCTTTATGCTCATTTGCATAAAATCGGTAAGACTTCAAATTTGGATGTTGGTTGTAAAATCTTTCGCTAGCGCTAGCTGTGGGAAGTATCACGTTTTTTACGAGACGTCCTGCATTTATCTCGTTCAATGTATCTGTATTGACCAATAAGTAAGTCATATTGGCGCGATAATTATGTGGCTTAGGCGATTTATAAGTTACCTTAAGACGACTTAGCCTCCACGCTACCATGTTAAGTTAGTAGATGTCAGAACTATTCCATATTTACATGTGCTCAATGCTAATAAATATGCAAACTAGAATGTTGCTATACACAATACAATACCAAAAGCCAGAACTAAACAACGCTACACAATTCACAAAGCTTTGGGAACACAGTATCAAGGCGGTCGTGAATAAACTTCTATATGAAATCATCAAACCAGTCACTAACCAGCTAAACTATATGCATATATTAGTTGACACATGCACAACAGATATACTCGTGCTGGAACGCTCATACCTTTCCGAGACTCTGGATCCCTTTGAGGAGCACGAGCCAGACGATGGTCCAGGCGAGCAGCAAACAGAGCGCCAACTTCCAGTTTACACTACCAAAGTCCTGCATGCTGTCCGACTGTTCGAGCACGTGATTTCTGTGTAGAAATATCCAATATATAAATGTTAATAATGTCCATGGATGCATGTGAGTTTCTGTACATGTTGTGGTAACAACATACACGTGGCGTGGGTGTAGTGGGGGCATCCACTAGATTCACCGGCCGGACCAATCTTATGATGATTCCAGCACGTACTTTCTGCGTGGAAATAACCAACATAGCAATGTTAACTTAAACTGCTGAATTAAATGTTCTCGTCTTTTGTTTATTTTTCATTATCAGAAACAGGGTTTGACAGCAATTTTGGAAATGATTCTAAAGTGCTGTCAAACCGTGCTTTATTGAGAAATAATGAAACTTTAAAACAACAACAGACGATAATTTTCGTTCACAGCACCATAAGGGTTAATGTCGATAGTGATGTGTGTGTTTCTGTACATATTGTGAAGTAGCGTCGGAGTCGGTGAAATAAGGGGGCTAAAAGAAAGGGGAACAAACTACTGAAATGCGAACAGTGTAGGTCATAATCATGTTTATATGGTGCACATGTGACGGAATATATAAGTATATTAACTAGATCACCAGTAGCCGAATTCACCAAAATTGCAAAGTATACTTATCTTGCTAAGTACACTTTGACGGAGAAATATTAAAATTTAAGGATAAATTTATAATGTTTTATAAATATTTCTGCATGCTTTTAATCATAAAATATATGCAGTTATTTGTTCTATATGAAATAGTGCATATCGGGGAAAATAAATGATTACTCCCTCAAAGTGTACTTAGCTAGATAAGTATGCTTTGCAACTTTTGTGAAATAGGCTACAGGCGATTTATTTTCCTGTCACCTGTGAGCTGGGGCCACGGTAGTCACACACGTCGTAAGGTAGGTTTTCTTCTCAACCGGGGCCATGTATGTTCAATGAATGAAAATATCATAAATAATTTATAATACCAATGTTTGCATGTGTTGTTGTTTTTTTCGACAACTTGTGCATAAACTGTATTTGAAATGTGAAGGACGCATTTAACTGGGTCTAAATAAATATCTATAAAAATACAATAAACGCCGGCCCGGTTAAACGTGTGTGCTCGTCTCTCAAGGTGTATGATCACGTTGTTACAACAACAACAACGTCGCCCACTCCAAAGTAAGTATTATTTGATATTTTCCTTAATATGCAACGGATTTTGATGAAATATGGCGCAGCAAACGCGTCTTCATGAGATGCATTTGGTAGTCCAGTTTGACACAGACTTGTGTCGTTTTTGCGAAGAATCGATTTGCGATTGATTTTTGTTCAGAAGGAATAATATGTGTGTCTATATTAAATAGACGTATGCCAAATTGTGCTGCCATCTTGGACGCCATATTGAATTTTACCAAATGCTCAATGATGTCAGCATGGCATGGTGTATTCTCATTTAAGACACATTTACAAGGTGCATGACACGTGGTAACAACAACAATTACTGCAACTTCCAGCAGCGCCTCCGATTCAATGTACGTATTCTGTTGTAGTGTCCACATTATGTAACGGATTTTAATGAAATATGGCGCATCTTGTTAAGCTGCATTTGGTGGTCTCTGTATTTGAGACCGTACATTTGTCATTTTTGCGAAGAATCGATTTTCGTGTTTACTGTCAATACTGACATGGAAATGGATTCTTCGCAAAAACGCCATAAGTATATGCCGTTTCAGATATCGCAATTCTGATTTAATACCATCCTACTTTGTTGCGCTATATATCTCGTCGGAATGTCGCTGTGTTATTATTCCATTTTGATTGAATCGGGATTATAAACCTTACAATCAATGGTATCACGTGCAGCATCCCTGTTGAGTGGTGTTTGTCAATATCCGGCCAGCCACTCGAAAACGGGGCTTATTCTGAGGCCGACCAGAATAGCTCCTGATCAAGTAGAACACTCATGTAGCCGGGTACGGCTCAAAGAAATATTCCTCCGCATTATAGCGACCAGTGTAGCCCCGGATAACGCGCAGGCTTATCAGGGGCTACACTGGTCGTAAACTCAGCAAGGTCATTTTTGTCGTGGAATGACACAATTATAGGCGAGTGATGACTTCATTATGGTGTGCAAGATGGTGACATTGGGAATCATTAACTCTACGAGCTTGTTATTGTGACCCGATGCAACATCTGTCAAGTTAAAGGCCCCATGTCTCAGTCTCAGATATACGAGTGTATTCGTACATATATTATTCAAGGTGTATGATCACGTGGTTACAACAACAATAACAATTACTGCAACTTCCAGAAGAACCTCCGATTCAAGGTACGTATCATTTTATATTGTCCTTATTATGTAACGGATTTGGATGAAATATGGCGCATCAAACGCGTCTTGTTAAGCTACATTTGGTGGTCTCGTGTACTTAGGCCCAAACTTCGGTCGTTTTTGCGAATAATTGATTTCCTGTTTACTGTAATACTGACACGGAAATCGATTTTTCGCAAAAACGAGTATGTGCCGAATTCGCGGGTCCACCAAATGCAGCTCATGGCGACGCGTTTGCTGCGCTATATTTCATCAAAATCCGTTGATATGAAGGAAACTATCAAATAATACTTACTTTGGAGTGGGCGCGCTTTCAACACTTCAGCCATTGTTGTTGTTGTTCTAATCACGTGATCATGCGCGGACAAGGATACAGAATGCCAAAATAAATAATGGCCACCAAGTGGAGAAAAGTCATCGGAAAATTGGAAATGCAATGGGGTTGTTTAGCTGGCCGTGATAAATATGTATACAGTATCAAATTTGTTTATGATCCGTCGAGAATAATTCGAGTTATTGCGTGGACATGGACACAGAATACGAAAATTAAAAATGGCCGCCCAAGGGGAAATAAGTCGTCAGAAAAACGTGTACTCGTCCGTATAAAGTGAACGCATAACACATCCCGTTTTATTCGAACGGGCGTATAAATTGGAAAAACAACAACAGCAGGCGACACAATCTAATTCAGCATTGTGATGGTTAACCCTTAGAATTAGGGAAACGACAATAATCGTCTGCTGTTATATAGTTTGTCTTCTTTTTCAATAAAAGCCTGGTCTGACAGCACTTTATAATCATTTCCATTGAAAATTATTCTAAAGTGTTGTCAAACCTTGTTTCGGTGAGAAAAATGAGAACTAAAACATAAACAGCAGAAAACGCACTTTAATTGAGCAGTGAATCATGTTGTTTTTTTTAATGATTCTGAAGTGTTTTCAAACCATGTTTTGATGAGACAAATCGGAACAGCAGACGACACATTTTATTTGATTATTGTAAGGATTACACCAATGCCTTTGCAGTCCATTATACTGCTGCTATATCGCATGTCACAGTGTCTGCTATTACGGAAGATCGCGCGTGAGCAATATGATTATTATGGAAATGAAAGATTGGAGTCGTCTGGTCGACAGTGCCGAAGACAAGCCTCGCAGGCGCCGAGTTCTGTTGAATATTTCAATAAAATAGCACTATCTTGAATGATGGAACGTAGCTAGTTATCTCCCCTGACTTTATTTATAGAAATCCGGTCCAGATTGCATATATTTTGGAGTTGTTGCTTTAAAAAGGGCGACAGTAGCTAGATTTGTTGTAAAAATGAGTCATTATAGTGTTTTCCACTAGCGTTGATCCAAATAATCCTAAATATCTGCGCAATCTGATCCGGGACTGTATTATTTGTCACATTCACATATTCACATTTATTATTACTTTCATTGCAAACAATGTAGACCCATATCAGACTGCACATATGTGCAGTATGATATGGGTCTACTCTGTTCGAAATCTCAATTTTAAAATACAACAGAATACATTATCCTTTCCTAAGAAGTCAGTAACCCCGTTTAATAAATATCATATTAAATCATCACTTGTGTAAGATCCTATTTAAAATATTATCTGAAACATTAGGAATGTATATATTGTATACAGAGACCCACTCTACATAGAAGTGATATGAGGACATAAAATGAACGACCCGGATCTGATAGATGACCATTGGCAAATATAAATAATTGGCATTAACCCTTTCCCTGTTTTGCGATATCTCGACTCATCCAAATCGAAAACATCTGAATAAAAGAATCAAATGCTGGGTCAAATGATGGTTAAATTATCTGATAGAGTAGAAAACATTGTGGGAAAAGGAGAAATTGCTTGTTACAAGCAATTTCTCCTTTTCCCACAATGTTTTCAAAAGACATCTTCTGCAGAGGCGTCGAAAGTCGTCTCTATCAGGGAAAGGGTTAACACATATCACAATACGCCACCCACGTGAGTTCGTATATATAGTGCAATACTTGGACGTGTATATGTACGTAAGTGGTTGGCGGATATGTGACTTGTCAGTGTCAATTATTCTGCCTATAGATCCAAGTCTTTCACCCGTACATTAGTACTTTAATATATTCGATAAATTGTATTGCTGATTGAATACGCTTGATTTATTTCCGTCGCTGAATATTTGTTTAAAGTCGATAGTGATTAATCGATCGCAATCGCTTGCTTATCAAAACATGCACACCGTTAATATTCTCACGGTTCCAACAATAAATAAATGTTTTGCCGAAGAATCAATATCTATGACGTCAATCGGGATAGAAATAAAGACAAACGTCTGTAGTTTATGGCGTTCTTAGACACATCACAGAGGTTTTATTTGGAAATAGTTGATGTGGCATAAGATAACCAGAACGTGTAGGTTTCGACCAGCCTGCGCATGAATACAGATGACCATCGTTGACCAGTCAGTGACTTTTCAATATATCATGGTGATATATGGTTTGTACGGAGCGCCGCAGTGGACGTATAATATTTTTTTTATTAATTCGTTCCCACAAAATAACAATTCGTTCCCTCAATTTAACAATTCGTTCAGCTCAATTTAACAATTCTTTCCCACTAAATAACAATTCGTTCCCACGAGGGAACGAATTGTTAAATTGAGGGAACGAATTGTCATTTCGTGGTAACGAATTGTTAATTCGAGGGAACGAATTGTTATATCGCGGGAATGAATTGTTAATTCGAGGGAACGAATTGTTAAATTGAGGGAACGAATTGTTATTTCGTGGAAACGAATTATTAAAAAAAATCCATGTCCCCTGCGGGGCTTCGTAGGTTTGCATATCTACATTGTTTACAATTTAAAGAAGTAAATGTGTTGTTCCATCGATACATGTCAACATTTATATTAGCTTATGTTTGTGACAAGCATTCTGCCGCTGGTTAAATGACTTCACGTTTTAATTGATGTTTCCATAATGAATAGGTACAATGCAATTTGTGAAATTGTATATAGATCCGGGTATTTTAGTATACACACGTCAGACACACGTCAGAGGCCCGGTCAAATTATATTCAAACCCATCCCTGAAACAGCATGTTCTAGATCTATTGGTAATTTCGTGAAGTGAAGTTCAAAGACTATTGCCCAACACAAAAAGTTGAACTTAAGTTGAACTTAAGCTATGCTTATTGATAACGGGCGGTGAGTGCAATATAATAGAAATAATCGTATTACTTTTGTGGCTCGTGAATATTGCTCACTCGGTCATTAGACTTTCTGTTAATTTAACAATTCGTTCCCTCGAATTAACAATTCGTTCCCACGATATAACAATTCGTTCCCGTGGGAACGAATTGTTAATTCGTGGGAACGAATTGTTATATCGTGGGAACGAATTGTTATTTCGTGGGAACGAATGAATAAATTGAGAGAACGAATTGTTATTTCGTGGGAACGAACTAATAAAAAAAAGAATTCTACGTCCCCAACTGTCCCCTGCGGGACTCCGTAGTCTGTAGCCATTGTGATTGTGATCACTAGTGTTAAGACGGTGCACTACGGTTACCGATGTTTTCTCCCAATTTAGGTAAAAGCCATATAAACAGATCAAACACAAATCAGCGAAATTATATGATAATTATTAGCCGATCTATTTATAGATCGGCTAATATATTGGTCATCCATCGAATTCTGAAAAAGTTTGTAGCAACCCTTTTCTCCGCTATTCGGTAATCTACGAACGCGAATTTTGCTGTATCACTTCCAAATTGCATCAACCGATAAAGTTTGCATTTTTGGCAATTATCTCCGTTTAAAACTTTAAATATAGCCAAATAACACAATTTTGAATACGTAATGAGCTGAACGCCGGAAGAGATTGAACCCGGAAGTTGTTGTTGTTGAAGTCCATAGTTGGCTCTAATGGCCATATACGCCAACATACGCCGATTATTGGGCTAATTTAAAGCTTTTATTTATTAAACAGAACAAGTTTCAGCCACGTATAATCGCGTAAAATGTGTTTATTCGGCTAATTTATAATCGACCTCTGCTCAAAATCTCCTCCGACTAGCAACCCCAGCATTTCGGGTTTATCCCATTGGATTGCGTATGCGCGTCATTTGACGCTAGTTAATATTCACAAAATTTTCAATGCCGCAAATTATTGATTGTCTTGCGCCCGACATCGCGCAAAAAATCACGGATGGGCCCTTTTTTAAATGACCAGTGCGCACATTAAAAAAACGTAATTGACTATTTAAACGCGCTGCGTATTTAAATCATTGGAAGGCGTGCAGTTCAATCGAGTTTGTGCGGCCGTTGAACATAAGCTTCGAGTCGATTTAAACCATTTAAATCGATAAACAAGGGATAAACAAGTGACAACGTTAACCTGTTATGCTCCATTAAGAAGTAATAAGCTTATGGCAAATCATATTACTTTGGGGCCGAGCTACTAAAGTGACTGGTGTGGCATGGAAATATTGAGTTCTGATTTTGGGAATTTTCCTCATCGTGGACCCGTTTAATGCGGGATAGTACAACCCGTTGGCCCGGCCTTAAATGACCTTAGCTGTTGATAGGCCGTTAAACACCAATACTCACTCGCTCATTCATTCCCACCGAGACTCAGTAACTACTAAAATGCGGACATATATTGAACCCTGATTTGATCGGCTAATAACATCATGCTCTGCATGACTTTTCATTTTACCATTTGATGTGTTCTGAACAGAATTAATAGGCAATTTGTATTTCTTAAAATAGAGACGGTCGGTAAGCAGTTTATCTGTTTAAAGATGTGCCTATAAATGGCGGCATCGGATCGATTTTCTCAATGAATAATGTCTCTGATGCACTGCTTTTTACGGAGCCCCGCAGGGGACGTAGAATTCTTTTTTGTAATTCATTCCCACGAAATAACAATTCGTTCCTTCAATTTATCAATTCGTTCCCACGAATTAACAATTCGTTCCCTCAATTTAAAACTTCCGTCAATTTAAAAATTCGTTCCCACGAAATAACAATTCGTTCCCACGATATAACAATTCGTTAGAATAACGAATTGTTATATCGTGGGAACGAATTGTTATTTCGTGGGAACGAATTAATAAATTGAGGGAACGACTTGTTATTTCGTGGGAACGAAACGAATTAATAAACAAAAATACATGTCCCCTGCGGGGCTCCGTAGCTTTAATGTATAGATGTCTTCATAAAATATTATATTTGTAGTTGCACAATACAGATTTGTAAATAGACGTGTTATAAATTGCTGGCTTCCATTAACAGCTTAACATGTTATAATTGCTGCTATGTTTGATGTTCGAAGTGCAAATAAATATACATGTACTCATAATAAAGTAAAACGAATGCTCATCGATAAATTTACAGAATATGAAAATTGAGAAAATTAACAGCAGCGAAGGGTAGTTAGTTTACAGTATGTATGTTTCGTTTTAGTTACTAAATTCACGTGTTTGAACATAGTGCTAGTGTCAATGATAAACTATATATCCGCCAGAATATACATGGTCGTCTACTGATATACATAGATAAATTGGCAGTTTTGTGAGCAAAACTGCCAATTTATCTATGCATATCAATATGTATATTACCCGTGTGCCTATTAGATCAAATACTTCTGGAATAGGCCCGTATCCAAGTTCAGATGATGCAAACTTATTTACGTGGGAGTATCGCTACCCCATAGTTAATTGAATGTGTAACAAATTAATATAAACCGCCTTGGAACGGCCAGTGAAACATAATATCCCTGGGGAGGTTGATCCGGTTTACAAATTGCTCTCTTTACAATGTCCTGATATTCTTACTTTATGTGTTTATTTTCACACGATTTGGTAGCCGGTAATATAGCACACTGTGGTTTTAGATCGATCAAATAAATATAACCGGACTTTTCAGTCCGTAACGCAGGAAAATTTACAAATCACCCTGCGTAACAGACAGAAAATTCGGGTTAGAAAAAGATATAGTGAAATATATTCAAACAATGCGTAAAGAGTTGACATATTCGTACCCACAAAGATTCGCTTGTATATTTTTACAGTGGAACCTCTCTAAACCGGACACCCTGGGAGCTCCTCAGGGTGTCCGGTTTAGGGAGGTTTCATTGTAATTCTGGTACAGGAGCCCTGCAAGAAATGCGCAATCATGAACAAACAATGCAACATATATGTATCTCATAATTAGGAGTTAGTATCTCCTAATTAGGACGTAGTAACTCCTAATTAGGACATATTATCTCCTAATCAGGACTTATTAAGTCCTAATTAGGAGATATTAAGTCCTAATTTAGGAGATAGTATCTCCTAATTAGGAAGTAAATATATTTTAGCATTGGCACAAGGACCCTTCCATAGATCTGTCGAAATTCTCTGAAGCTGCGTGAAAATTGATTTACTGCCATTAGATTCACTAATTGGATGATTTCTAATACCGGAATTAGATCATAGCGGTAGATGTCTGCACGTGAGTAAACATTAGACACCGCACGACAAGGCGCCTTACAGCATTGCAACAAATGTAGATCCACATCTTACTGGTTGACGGCATTTATCAGTAGCCGATTTAATCAAAATTGCATACTTTCTAGCAAATGTATCCTTAAATTGAAAATTTCTCCCTCAAAGTATACTTTGCTAGATAAATATACTTTGCAATATTGGTGAAATATGCTAAGGTATGTGGCTGTGGCTGGAGAAATGGGGCTGATGGGATTTTTAAAACAATGTGTGTCCTCTGATCAAATACCACGCTCCTGTAGCATGCTAACGATCTGTATCAAGTTGCATGATAACGATCTGTATCGAGTTGTATGATAACGATCTGTATCGAGTTGTATGATAACGATCTGTATCGAGTTGTATGATAACGATCTGTATCGAGTTGTATGATAACGATCTGTATCGAGTTGCATGATAACGTGGATACATCAACAACAACAATTACTGAAACTTCCAGAAGAACCTCCGATTCAAAGTACGTATTCTGTTATATTGTCCTTATGATGTAACAGATTTTGATGAAATATGGCGCATGCAACGCGTCTCGTTAAGCTGCATTTGGTGGTCTCGGTACTTTGGCCCAAACTTCTGTCGTTTTTGGCGAAAAATCGATATTCGTGTTTAATGACAAGGAAATCGATTCTTCGCAAAAACGACATAAGTATGTGCCGAAGTCCCGAGACCACCACATAAAGGTCATGAAGACTCGTTTGCTTCCTGACCTTTATTTTTTGGAGGCATTATTTGTGACTATGATCTGTGATGCATTCGAACACTTCATTCTATATGTCGTATTTTTCCTGTGTGTGTTTTTTTCTATTTCGGTGGACCGTACACTGTGTATTACGGAAGCGTCCTGTTGCCAATGCTAACATATATGTATCTCCTAATTAGGAGATTAGGAGATACTACGTCCTAATTAGGAGCAAAACACTTGATAGCATTGACACAGATACTAAGTCCTAATTATGAGATAATTACTCCTAATTAGGAGTTAATATCGTCTAATTAGGAGATAGAAGATAAACAATATTTTAGGACGCTTCCATAGTGTACACCGCTAGTCTTACATGTAGACTGCACTTGGGTGCCTGGCGCCCGTTCCACTAAACATGTACGACTAAAATGCTCTTAAGTGAAAATTTAGGATTGTCTGTAAATTTCAATATATGGATTTACATGTATTGAGCATAGGCTGCATTTGCATCCTATGCTCAATATATGTAAATCCAATAATTATTTACAAGAAAACATTGTTAATGTGAAATTAACAGACTACATGTATCATAATTTTGCACTTACGAACATTTTATTCGTACGAAGTTTAATGAAACGGCCCCCTGTTGAATACGTTTTAACTGCCATTTTACGCTTGTATGTTTTATATGGGGTTTTAAAGTGTTGCTGTTGTGTTCACCTGTGGTATTTGGCCTCCTTTGGGCATATAGTTGTCAATGTTTATGCAATGATAATCCTACTATCTACGCCGTTTTTCCCAAAGGGCGACCCAATGGCAATCATTCATTGATTCCCGTGCACTTTCCAATCCAAGACGCCAGATTAACATTGCACAGACACAACAAAGATGTATCAAAATATAACTTGTTATGTGAGTTTCGCACAGACAATAACTGCACACGTGCATTAACCTTTTCAGCCCGAAGTAACTGGAATGGAATGTGATATGTTAACTTTCCGACCAACGCAATCGTCACAAAATGATTTTCAGACTATTTCATTTATAAAAAGGGTTCTTTTTTAAATACAAAACAAGAAAATTACTTTCAAAAGGTGCAGACTCTGATGGACACGACTGGTTATTATATCCGTGGGATTGTTATCAAGGTGCATGATCACGTGGTTACAACAACAACAACGTCACACACTGTAAAGTAAGTATTATTAATAGCCGATCTATTTATAGATCGGCTATATATTGGTTATCCATCGGTTTGTGCAAAAGTTTGTAACCACCCTTTTCTCCTATATTCTATAATCTACAAACGCGAAATTTGTTGCATCACTTACAAATTACATCAACGGGATAATTTTTCAGTTTTGGCCATTATCTCTGTTGAAAACTTTAAATATAGCGAAATAACACAATTTGGCTATAAATAAACGTTTTAACTACGAGAGTTCGGTAAACTAAAGTTAGGCGGTTTGCAATTTGGCTATAAATAAACGTTTTATCTACCAGAGTTCGGTAAACTAAAGTTAGGCGGTTTGCCTTCTAGTCCAGGGGCAATTGTAGGTATATATATAAGATTCCGGCACCTCGTGTTAGTTTATGGCACCCGGTGTTTTTATAAACTTGAATGTATAAGGTTTCCAAAACATCCGGGTGCCATTTTTTAAACCAAGTTCAAGGTCATTTCAAGGTCATTGAACTTTATGCCTGACGGAAGTCGAAAATTGCCAATATATGAGCCAATATGTCATGGAACTTGGAAATTGGTGTAAGTTGTTAAAAACATTTCTGATTTCTGATGAATTTACGTAAACTACACTAATATTCAGTATATAATTATCATATTTTCAAGCTGGCCGCCAAAAATCGGGTATTTATGAGATTTCGGTTGACTTATTTGTGTAATGCTAAGCGCCTTCACCTATATTCAAAGTTAATTCTTTCAACTGGAATAATATTGTTTACATTTGACTACCATAAGTATTGCTATGATCAGATATTAATGATAGCTAAATATAACTGGGAGAATTTGGTTGGGGAGGAAATCAACACTTCTCTCACTTTTCCCTGAGATTCCGTAACTACTAAAATGTGGACATATATTGAACCCTGATTTGATCGGCTAATAACATCATGCTCTGCATGACTTTTCATTTGATATTTTCGTTAATATTCAACGGATTTTGATGAAATATGGCGCAGCAAACGCGTCTTCGAGAGATGCATTTGGTGGTCCATGGAGTTTGGCACAGACTTATGTCGTTTTTGCAAAGAATAGATTTCCGGAGACACGGAAATCGATTCTTCGCAAAAACGACAGAAGTTTGGGCGAACATACAGAGACCACCAAATGCAGCTTAACAAGACGCGTTTGATGCGCAATATTTCATCAAAATCCGTTACGTAATAAGGACAATATAAAACAATACGTACTTTCAATCGGATTTGTTGTTGTTGTTGTTGTTGTTATTACCACGTGATCATACACCTTGGTTATGTAGTCTGGACTATTGATACCTCGTGTGCTTGGGCGGCTTCCGGTACTACGTTATCATGTGTGCATGTAGCATGTTTACTACTGATTATTGTATTGATCATACAAAGACGGCTTATTTTAACATTCCACAGCCATCAAACAGAATAGTTTTGAATTAATCAATACATTCCTACTGCGTTAATGCCCGTGCTCTGAATTACGTGCTTATTCTCTATCTATAATTACGGAGCCCCGCAGGGGACATGGATTTATTTTATTAATTCGTTCCCACGAAATAACAATTCGTTCCCTTAATTTAACAATTCGTTCCCTCGAATTAACAATTCGTTCCTACGATATAACAATTCGTTCCCACAAATTAACAATTCGGTCCCGTGGGAACGATTTGTTATTTCATGGGAACGAATTGTTAAATTAAGGGAACGAATTGTTAATTCGTGGGAACGAATTATTAATTCGTGTGAACGAATTGTTAAATTGAGGGAACGAATTGTTATTTCGTGGGAACGAATTAATAAAAACAAGAATTATACGTCCCCTGCGGGGCTCCATAGATCATAGATCAAACAAAGACGGCTTATTTTCATGTTCCACATCCATCATCCCGAATAGTTTTGAATTACTCAACATATTCCTACTGCGTTAATGCCCGTGCTCTCAATTACGTGCTGATTCTCTATCTATTCTTGCTTCATCGATCTTTACATCTCTGAATATATTTCACAAAAGGTTCCAGGTGTATGATCACGTGGTACTAACAACAACAACAAGTACTGAAACTTCCAGAATCCATCCGACTGAAAGTACGTACTCTTTTATAGTGTCCTTATTGTGTAACGGATTGTGATGAAATATGGCGCATCAAACGCGTCTTGTTAAGCTGCATATGGTGGTCTCTGTACTGTTGCAAAACGACATAAGTCTGTGCCGAACTCCCTGGACGACCAACTGCAGCTCATGAAGACGCGTTTGCTGCGCCATATTTCATCAAAATCCGTTTCGTATTAAGGAAAATATCAAATAATACTTACTTTGGAGTGGGCTAGATTTTCAGCCACTGTTGTTGTTGTTGTTATAACCACGTGATCGTGCACCTTTAAGTTGCATGTTATGTAGTCATTTCCCATATCATACATTTGTGTACATCGTGTGACACCGCTCCACTGAAATATGGTACGCACTCAAATACAAATTACAACAGTGCAGATACTGATGATACCTTACCAGCCGTCTCATCAGAATCCAGCGCGGATCTTAATGTTGTGTCGTCTGCTGTTTATTTTCTATTTTTATCATCAAAAACATGCTGTGACAGCACTTTATAATAATTTACAACATGCTTTGACAGCACTTCAGAATCATTTCCATTGGAAATGATTCTGAAGTGCTGTCAAACCATGTTTTATTGAGAAATAAGGCAATATATAAAAGCAACAGCAGACGACAATTGCTGTGTGTATCGGTCTAGGGGTTAATACTCTCTCTAGTGCCGCGCGCCACTGTTTGTATGTGTATTGTACAAGTATTACTCACCGATAGTATTCCTCCGTGGGAGTAGTCATTGTTAGGTTCTTGGCAAGAGCTGCAAACCGGGTTTCATCTGAAATGTTCATTATAAAATAAACATGCGCAGGAGAAATAGTTATTCTTAATTCAGGGTATTATTATATTCTTCAACTGGGAGAACATGTCACCGTTGATGGGTGTGGTCAATAATGGAATGAACATATGATCGACTCTGATCTGCGGGCAGACAGGTTGTAATTGACACTTTGATGATGTTCCTATCATTGATCATTATGCTGCCAGCATTTACGTATCTATTCTCAGCTTCACACATTCGGAACACGCGGGTTGTCAACACGTATCAAAATATGTGCACCTGATCGAAAGCGCCATTGATGTGAATCGACGTATTGTATCATATGAAATATGTTCTCTTTGGTGTTTTGTATGTGATCCATATCAGTCTATATTGAACAGTTCAATAACAGAATAAGCAAATGGGTCCGAATTCGTGTTGGGACGAATTACTCGGTCTGGGACAAAACGCCACCTACAATTGTAGATTCCGTTGTGTGATTGTTTTGTTGTTGTTCTTTTCAGCATTTGGGGAACACGGGAGAGGGGGGGGGGGGGGGGTGTCTAGTTGCGAATGTAACTCTTGTAATCTACCCCCGTACCGTCCGTAGCTAGGACGGTACGAGAGTAATTACAAGACTTACCGTTCGCAACTAGGGGGTTGTCCTATTTTTGAGCTCTTCGAATTGCACTTTCCTGTGTTTTACGGCATTTAAATTCAGACTCCAACTGGTGGTAAACTGTGATCTATGTAAACTTAATGGCTGAACGGGGTGTTGCAACTCCGGAACCCCCCTCCAGATCCGCCTCTGAGGATTTTCAGCGTATCACTAGGTGATGTTGGGTTCCCCACACCACTTATTTTAGGCTTACTATGTATGTCCGGACAAATGGGTACGTTTTGACCCGACAATTGGGTACGTTGTGACCCGACAAATGGGTAGATTTTGACCCGACAAATGGGTACATACATGTAGTTGATTGAAACAAGGAGTGTAACCTATAAATGCATGTTGTTAAACTGCTTGTAACTCATGTAGTGTTTGTATATGACTATGTATGGAAATAAAAACTTAAAGCTGACAAATGGGTACATTTTGACCCGACAAATGGGTACATTTTGACCCTTTGACCCGACATATGGTTACGTTTTGACCCGACAAATGGGCACGTTTTGACCCAACAAATGGGCGGGCCCGTTGTCACCCGGTCACGCTGTGATCCGACAAATGGGTACGTTTTGACGCGACAAATGGGTACGTTTTAACCCACCACATGGTACTTTTTGACCCGACACATGGGTACATTTTGACCCAACAGATAGGTACGTTTTGACCCGAAAAATGGGTACGTTTTACTCCCGACAAATGGGTACGTTTTGTCCCGACAGATAGGTACCTTTTGACCCGACAAATGGGTACGTTTTACTCCGACAAATGGGTACGCTATGACCCGACAAATAGATACATTTCGACCCGACGCATGGGTACGATGTAACCCGACACATGGGTACGTTAGACCTGACACATGTGTATGTTTAGACCCGGCACATAGGTACGTTTAGACCCGACAAATGGGTGCCTTTAAAAACGATAAATGGGTACTTTTGACCCGACAAATATATACATTTTGGTACTTTTGGCCCTACAAATGGGCACGTTGTGACCCGAAAAATGTGCACGTTGTGACCCGACAAATATGCACGTTGTGATGGGTACGTTGTGACCCGACAAATACGTTGTGACCCAACAAATGGGTACGTTCATAACAAATGTTGCTTTTAGAGGTACGTTTTAACGTGGGTACGTTTCTACCCCAGTCCCTGCAGACAGACATGTGTTGACTCTGTACAATTTAATTGGAAACATACATCGTATATGTCAATGTCTGCTGCAGTTCACTCAGACGATACAGACCAGTATGAGACAGGCGCTTGTAACGCAGTGATCAATGTTATTAAATGAAGATAGGAAGCGTATGTAGGGCATTAATTGCTTTCTGGTGATTGAGTGGGTTTCCACTGTCCAAGGGAGACGAATTGATAGCAACATCGCGCCGAATGATGTACGTCACGTGCGTATGATAATTAATCCGGTTTCGACATACATTTACTACATAAAACAAGTATCGCAGTAACCGCTGGAGCGATTTCGATGTGGAAAAAACACATCTATACATGTAACAGGAAGAGAAAAATATCCACCCGACCCGGGACTCGAACCCGCCACTTCCCGCTTACAAGGCGACTGAGCTAACCGGGCACAGATACATATCTTCTCTCCTGAGTTACTAGAATCGTCCTCGAAATTTTTTGGTACAGTGATTATCTGTGGGACAATCTCGGAGTATATGTTAGTCACGGTCCTCCCTCGTTGGGCACCAAATGTAACAGGGAAGAGAGAAATATGCACCCGACGCGGGACTCGAACCCGGCACCTCCCGCTTACAAGGCGGTTGCTCTACCGACTGAGCTAACCGGGCACAGATACATATTTTCATTTACTAGATCAGTACCGTGACATACACCGGAATGTATTCTACCAATGACGCTGTTAACGTAGCTGTAGCCATTCCTGGGTTATTTCGAGAAAACTTACATTTGTAAGTTTACTAGAAATAACTCAGAAATGGCTACAATTATAACGTTTGTATGGTTTGTCGAAGAAGTCTGAAACGGGTACATGTGTAAGCCTTTTCCGAAATAACCCTGAACCGGGTACATTTGTAATCCTCCCCGAAATGACTTCGAAACGGGTACCACTGCGAGAACGGTGTCATGTAATCGATGTGGTACAAATTGTGTCCAACATTGTGCTGTTTCACAGTGTATCCGCGCTTTATTGCATTACAAATGCTCTAGTAGTTGCTGAGACATGCAGGATGGAAATAGTAGGTCGAAGCGTATGGTGTATAACGAACTCACAACGTCAAACACTTCTAAATATAGCAGATAAATAGCGAATAATCTAATTAAAATTACCCATATTTCCAATGGGTATGGTAAGTCACGCACACAATGTTTGAACATTAACAATATTTGAATTTACATTTATTGAGCATATGCTACATATGCAGCATATGCTCAATACATTTAAATACATCAATTGGAAATTTCCAGACTATACTAAATTTTCACTTACGAACATTTTAATCGTATGAAGTTTAGTGAAACGGGCCCCAGGCCAATATCTTCAACAACAACAACAACAAATACACATTTTCCAGCGGTCAACTTGAAATACACTCAAAACTAAATGGAAGCGCGCCACATAAGAGCAATGATACGGAGCCCCGCAGGGGACATGGATTTATTTTATTAATTCGTTCCCACGAAATAACAATTCGTTCCCTCAATTTAACAATTTGTTCCCTCTAATTAACAATTCGTTGCCACGAAATGACAATTCGTTCCCTGAATTTAACAATTCGTTCCCTCGAATTAACAATTCGTTCCCACGATATAATAATTCGTTCCCACGAATTAACAATTCGTTCCCGTGGGAACGAATTGTTATTTCGTGGGAACGAATTATTATTTCGTGGGAACGAATTAATAAAATAAAGAATTCTACGTCCCATGCGGGGCTTCGTACAATGACGCCACGTTGCTAAGTGGAGACAGTAAATTCCACTTAAGAAATCGATATCTAATTCAGAATGGCATTGCCATAGGAATGAATGGCCTTTTTGTGGAATTTATCGGGGTATAAACTTGGAAAAGTCGCGGGAATACTGGACGAAGACCGGAAGGCCTCGTCCAGTATTCCCGCGACTTTTCCAAGTTTATATCCCCGATAAATTCCACAAAAAGGCCATTCATTCCTTATAATTCCAAAATTTGAAATGAATTCATCAAGAAAATGTGTTTATTTTCCGTTTTCTTAAGAATTATATATCAATTGAAATTTCCAGACGATCCTAAATTTGCACTTACGAACATTTTAGTCGTACGAAGTTTATTGAAACGGGCCCCTGGACGCTTCCATACACAGTCCAAGCCAGTCTCAGTCCTTGACACAAACGACTTTTGGTACCGGTCTAAACTGGAGAAATTGGGTTTATGGTTTTGCGACAAGTGTATATCCAAATCAGGATATGCACTGATTGCCATTCCATCAATGAAAGGTCATGCTTCTAACAAGCAATACATATATCGTTATCAGGCTATCGGGATGTGCTATTTGTGCAGGGCCTACACTGGTCACACATCCAATAAACCCCATATAATGGTGTTTGAGGATTGACTCCGCATTGAGAAACACTACTGTCTGTTTCACGAAAGCTGCCCAAATTTTACGGCCATATAGACAATTCAAAAACAATATTATTTTCGATAATATTAAATTAAAGGAAAATTTAAGAATGAGCCTTCTTTTTATTTCGTGAAATTCGGTCAAATATTGATTTTATTACGAAAAATTGATTTGTCTATGGGAATTTAACATGGAGGGAAAAAGGTAGAGGAGTTGTGGGAGGAGTCAAAAAACGATTTTTTTGGAAATTGACTCCGAAACCTAGCTAGATAGCTTGGAAATGATCTAACTAAGAAAACAAGTTAAATTTTAAAAATCGGTCCAGTATTTCTGAAATTCTAAAAAAATCCCCATAGACATCTTCACTCCTATGGGGATTTAACATGGGGAAATTTTGATATTTGACCAAATTTCACGAAATAAAAAGAAGGATCATTCTTAAATTTTCCTTTAATTTAATATTATCGAAAATAATATTGTTTTTGAATTTTCTATGTAGCCGTAAGATTTGGGCAGCTTTCGTGAAACAGACTATAGACCCATATACAATGTGTATGACCACTTGGAGACAATTATAATGAAATACCAAGATGTGTTTTCATGGAAAATCAGAAAAGTATGCTATATTTGTGGTCTGTTTATTGTTTTCTGCAGCATGATAAATGTACCACAAATTTTGTATTGCTTTTTGATACTCGCTACTTCTGATTTCAATTGTTGTTTTTTTGCAATTTTAATTGGGTATTTAAGCAAATACGCAGCTTATCTGGAGCTCTGCAGTATAAATACAACTCTGTAATCTGTTCTGACTATAAATCTCACTATTTGTCTTAAGTTAATCCGGATATATCTGAGGGCATTATACCGCCACTACAAACTCTGACGTCAGTGATTATGTTGGATAACATTCTGATTACTGAATATCCATGGGAGTGAGAAAGGAATTATATTTTATACCTACCAATGAAATACATAGTTATACGATGTAAATAAAAGTCATATGTTCTCATCGATGAAATAAACAACTTCCGGTGAAAATACGACTACTTCCGCTATCTATATTCATAACGCGCATCTGCAGAAAACAGCGCAAATAGGCTGCAAATACACATTCATTACCGTATACAGTCTAAAAAAACTGCTAATTTCCATGAAGCGGTATATAATAAATAGAATATTCATATTTTTGCAACGATTATGACGTACATGTTCATCTCGTGGTGTGAAATGTCCATATTTCACGAGTGCCGTAACGGCACTCGTGAAATATGGACATTTCACACCACTCGATGAACATATATGTCATATTCGTTGGAAAAGATATGAATATCCTCTATATATTTTGTTTACTGTTCTACTCAATAATTTGCTGCAGGTGATTGATTGTCAAGACATACTATATCAACCCTGTCTTGATACCCCCGGCATTCGAAGTATGTCGAGGGGTATATGGTTTTCGTATTCCGCCCGTCGGTCCGTTCGTCTGTCCGTAAGATTTGCGTTAAAGTTTATAGATATTTATGGATGAAAGAGTTAAAGGTACATGCCCACTCAGTAAGCATAAAATGTTTTATAGGAATTAAATAAGTGTATAACTGTGTCACTATTCCACCAGTTCTAAAAAATACAAGCGGCCGCTATACAGATATAATCATTTAGTAATATGTATTTTACTGATAGTGACGCGCGGTGGTATCAGGCTATTTTCACGCATGGTATTTTTTAATTAAATGCGTCACTTGAAAAAATAATATTTTCGACAGATTATAAAGTATGATCATTGCACATAAAACAATAAACAATACAGAGAATAAATAGTAATTTCATTTAACATTTTAAGGTAACACGGTTATCACCCCTGCTATCAGTGTGGAAATTTACGTCTGATATAAAATATATAATAATGCCAATACGTGGGGTATTGATCAATGAATGTTTATTTTGCCAGAAAATGTCTCAGATGATGTCTATGATATAAAGATCAGTTTGTGCCTACTGAGTGGGCATGTACCTTTAATGCTTGTACGGCTAGCGCAATTAGTAACAGCACGATTCTCAACAATGCGGCCCGGGTTGGTTCTCGACCGGAGTAGTATGTGAGATGGGATGGTGGTGACCAGACGTGACAAGTGGGTTTCTTCCGGGTTCTCCGGTTTCCTCCCACATTAAGGATCACCCATACGCCTCCATCTGTGCCAACGATTACAAACAAGCACGATAGCACTATACACATGTCTTACATTTGTATAAGTTCTCTCGTACAGAGCCCCGCATCGAACATGGATTTCTTTTTATTAATTCGCTCCCACGAAATAACAATTCGTTCCCACGATATAATTGAAGGAACGAATTGTTAATTCGTGGCAACGAATTGTTAAATTAATGGAACAAATTGTTATTTCGTGGGAACGAATTATTTGGAACGAATTGTTATTTCGTGGGAACGAATTAATAAAAACTAATTATAGTCCCCTGCAGGGCTCCGGTCTCTTGTGCTTGTTTGTAATCAGAGTAAAATAAATAAAGTTTAAACTTACTATTCCATGTACAATTAGGGGTATTCCACGTGTTGTTGCAAGTGATCCACGGCAGCTCTGACGTCATCGAGGCGAAGAAGTAAAAAACGCACTGCGCGACAACGACGTTATAGTATAGAGCGATCAACCAATCGACGATAACGGAGGCATAGCCAACGCCTGGAAATGGAAATAGAGAATAGTAGGTTAGTGCCGTGAATGGGAAAACAATATCTGGCAAGGCTTAGGAAACGGGATGTGCTCGGCTAGCCACCGTACATATTCATACGCAGTGATTAGATCGTATTGACAGGATATCAAAAATGTTTCACAGCTCCGTGTTTCACGGTACATACGCACTATGTTGACGGGATAATAATAGGACAATGTACAATACTAATGGTATTATTATTTTATATGTGGTATGCTTTTAAAGGCGCTGGGTCTACCATATGTCGAGAAAGTGATGAAACGGATTAGGAAAAATAGTTGTAATAAGTGTATCGTCTGAACCCACTGGGTCTCGGATATCAAGGTGTGGAAGCCGATTTTCCGACGTGACGTAATCTGTGACGTAATTTTTACAGTAGGTATTTTTTTTAATCTTCCTAACAAACGGATGGATTTTCATGATATGTAGCGATTCAAATACGATGACATATGTGTTTTACGGGTGCTCGGAAAGTCATTTACAATAACTTATCACTTTCACAAAGAATTGAGTACCGTTTATTTCTTAAATTCACATGTTTTTATTTACAATTACGGTAACCGATTCTTCGTCAAACACGACATAATTATGAGATTAACACCGCCAATACAATAAAGGACAACGCATTTGCTGCGGTATATTTCATAAAAATATGTCATTCCATTAGAAAAATATTAAAGTAAATCTACCGTAAGCACATCTAAACAACATGACGTCACGCCGTTCGGAAACACGTGATCCCACACCTTGGATATGCCTTGAAAATGATGAATCAGGTTATGAAACAATAGTCCAATTGCAGATTTGTATCCGACGTTATTTCTGAACCAACATGTACCTTTAAGTCGCCTGGAAAAAAAATCTAGGATTGGTACAAAATGTTTATATTACTGAAAAATAAAACACGAACGGCTGTATTGGAGTGGTTATATTTACAGTGGAACCTATAAGTCGCCTGGAAAAAAATCGGGGATTGGTAAAAAAAAATTATAATATGAAAAATAACTAGCATTTGCAAACGCTAGTTATTTTTTCAGTATTATAAACATGTTTTTATCAATCGATGGTGACTAATTTATTTTATTTAAATTAATTAACTAGCGACTATAACGGAATCTGTGAAAACCGGCCTTAATGACAACATTTTCGATTTGCACTTTTTTACATTTTTGGATGCGGACTTCTTTCACAAACAATATGCTGAAAAGAAAATGCAAATATGTTTCATAGTTTTTGTTTTATCTCACTTTTTGTAGCACCATGTCAATCACGCAAGGAAAAAAAGTAACGTCATCGAGAAAATGACGTTATTGAAACGCTGACGTTTGTACAATGCAACACAACAACATACAGTAGAAATTCGTGTTCATAGACTCATTGACTGTGCTTGCTGTAAACTTTATTTGCTGATCAGTTTTACTAAATGTATCTACAACTGTTACTATGAATACTATCAAACATCGAACAGAATAAAACTATGACATGTACATGTAGTGAACAAACCAAACGCACCGCTATCGATTTTAAATCTATAATTAGCCGACATGTGACCTCGTAATTTGCTACTATCGCCAACTATCACGGATTATGCATATGCATGTACCGTGAGAAAGATACATTGTAATTATTTGAGAATTGAGTTCAGAATCTAATTGACGTTATTTACGTAACAGTTAATTGTGACGTCATTTATTGATGTAGACATTACGTCACTCATCAAGGACCAAACACAAACAACTAAACGACACTTCCTGGTGTTTGAAATTGAAAAAATCTGTGACTAATTCTGTAGAAATGAATGGCCTGAATTTGGTTAGAATTTGTATAGGCCTATATGGCTGCACATATCAATGACTTCAGCGCCCGATGGTGTATATAGGGTAGTCAGACACCCCCGGGGAGTTTTAAACAAATTAAAAATCGACTGTCCATACCCGACTCTCGGAATTAAATTTACATCTCAGAAAGCGGGAGGAACGTTTTCCTGTGTGTGTCGGACGGTCTTGTGTACATGTACCTCGTACTACAGGTAGGAGGTATATGGGAAAATCCTGCGCTGACCCCACACTCCCTCGGCTGCCCACCGACACCACTGCACCCCCAACCCCTACACACTGAGGGAAGATATTGTTAGGCGTGTCCTCTTAAACAGTTATTGTGCGGTATACCCGTCTTGACCCTGTCTATGAATTTACTGCCGGTACTGATTTCCTTTTGTAAGTTTTCTTAAAATTTTATGTTCGCATTTATCAACCGTTCTATGCAGATTCCTTCATTCATTTGTTATTTTCATGAGTGATATCCGCGCGACAGCATACGTATTTATTTAGAAAATAGAATGCATAGTTGTTAAAATCGAAAGTGGTCAACAGAACATTCACAGCAAACTTATCCCTTACTGTGTATTTTTATATTTGTGTGGGTTGGAATTTTTGATAATGGGTTTACCATTTGAAAAATTATTGTTTTCATAAACCTGCAATATGTATACATCAATGTCGGGAAAATGTGGAGATGTAAGGGAGAAAAATGACTCGGAAAGGGGGCGCTAAACGCCACAGGAATGTGTTGGTGATAACATCCAGCAGGAATATGTTGCGTGATAATATCCAGGGTATCACAAAGCCAGCTATCCGCCGTTTGGCTCGCCGAGGTGGTGTGAAGCGAATCTCCTGATCTACGAAGAGACCCGTGGTGTCCTCAACGTTTTCCTCGATAATGTAATCCGTGATGCAATCACTTACACCGAGCACGCCAAGAGGAAGACTGTAACCGCCCTAATACACAGGTGGAAGACTCGGACCTATGACACCAAAAAAATGCCTATTAAAAAAAATCCCATTACCCCACCCACTTGGTCTCGTACAGTACATAACGTTAATTCAAGGTGAGCATAAATAGCGCTATTATAGAAAGAGCCCTCTTTTTTCCGGCTCGCACAAACACAATAAACATCGATTAAATGTATGAAACATGTCTCTGGCAATCGATAAAGGTATTAGGTGTGTGAATATACTCACTTCAAATCGCTGTTTCAAGTATTTATTGAGTTATTCGCGTTTTGATTACCCCACCCAAAGCGAAAGTTGCGTGTACGAAAGAATCTCACACAGAATCGGAGGCCGTCCGGCTGGATTATCGGTCATATTTGGCCGATAGCTGATCGCCAGCTCAAACTAAAGTCGTGCACCATGATCATATACATTAGAGACTCCAACCATACAAAGTTCGTCCAATTGTGATCGTTCGCCGCGTTTACTCTGAACATTTCGTCAGCTTTCGACGTAATTTACAGAAAATATAACAGTTATTGTGAAATATTTTCATGAGAAATCGCACATCTTCTTAGGTGCACATCACATGGGTTGTTTCGTATTATTAGCGGTGTTACCTTTAAGTAGCGGGTTTAACCTCCAGATGGAGATTGGTCCGAGGCTGGCAAACTGACCGATGGCCAACTCCATATAGAATAAGGGCAGTCCAACGAAGCCCAACATCAGTATATACGGTATTAAAAAAGCCCCTGAAAGTGGAAACAACAAATATAGCATTAGTACTGTGGTCAGGCAACGGCGTACACCACCGCCAATCGTGCCAATATCGATGGTCTAGTAACATAAGGTCGTAAGTGCTATGCTTTAGCATAGCAGTTACGACCTTATGTTACTAGACCATCGATATGTCATCTCTTCTGAACATCTATTGAGAATCTCAACTGGCAATCGAGCAGTTTGCTTGGCTGAGCCTGAGCTGTAGCACAGCTCAGGCTTAGCCAATCAAAATGCTTGATTTCAACGACAATAGTCAAGGATTTTTAAAGAAAACTACAGTCAAATATTGTGAGGATTAGCGAAGCGGTGGTGTAGCTAGCATTCCTGGTGTAGACAGATTCCCAGGGTAACCCGAATTTTCTAGCTGCCACGTAGGGCGACTGTGTGACAGCTAGACAATTCGGGTTAACTCCACTGGTAGCTAAAGTATTGGATGTACGTCGATGCTGTGTATATATATAGAAATACAGGTTAATTCATAGAACATTGGGTGTGTCCATCCATGTACATTACCCAACTTTGAATACCAAACAATGTGTTCTGCGATTAATGATGATTCCCCTGTACCCTATACACTTCTCATCGTATTCGTCTATAGAAGTGGTAGTTGCGGACAGTAACTCTCCAAAACTCATGTACCGTCCGTAGCACGGATGATACAGGAATTTTGCAGAGTTACTGTCCGTAACTATAGAGTGGGTGATTGGAGTAACATTATTAAATAGGACAGTGTTTGGTGTCCTAAGTCCTAAGTCCGAGCCTTTCAATTATGAAATAAACCTCTATTTACAACAGTGTAACGGACACAAAACGCGCTTTATTTAAAACAATAAACCACATACCGCCTCTATTTACAACAATATAACGTACTCAAAACGCGCTATATTTATATAAAAAAGAAAACACGTACCGCCGCCATTTTTGTAGCAGAGGAAGGGGAAGCGCCACACATTTCCGAGGCCGACGGCGTAGCCGACACAGGTGAGCAGGAACTCGAACTGACCGCCCCATGTGGCCCGGTCCGGCTCCTCCTTGTCATCCAGGCTAGCTGAACTCGCCGGCTCCACAGCCACCGTCACCGCGCTGTTTAGGATCGACCGCGACTCGTCCTTTAACGCCGGCTCGATCTCCGTCTGAAATTACAAACCCACTACATATATATTGTCATTGTTACAAACCCACTACATATATATTGTTATTGTCACAAACCCGGTACATATATATTGTCATTGTTCGTGACAGTGACTCGTCCTTCAACACCGGCTCGATTTCCGTCTGAAATTACAAACCCACTACATATACTTTTTGTCATTGTTACAAACCCGGTACATATATATTGCCATTGTTACAAACCCGCTACATAAATATTGTCATTGTTACAACCCGGTACATTTATATTGTCATTGTTACACACCCGGTACATATATATCGTCATTGTTACAACCCGGTACATACATATATATATATTGTCATTGTGTTACAGCCCGCTACATATATATCGTCATTGTTACAACCCGGTACATGTATATTGTCATTGTTACACACCCGGTACATATATATCGTCATTGTTACAAACCAGTACATATATATTGTCATTGTTACAACCCGGTACATATATATTGCCATTGTTACAAACCCGGTACATATATATTGCCATTGTTACAAACCCGGACCATATATATTGTCATTGTGTTACAGCCCGCTACATATATATTGTCATTGTGTTACAGCCCGCTACATATATATTGTCATTGTTATAGATCCGCTACTTGTATATTGTCATTTTCACAAAACCCGGTACATATTATATGTTCGTGACAACGTGCTGTCCTTTAAAGGTACATGCCCACTCAGTAGGCACAAAATGTTCTGTATATCAGAGACATTATCAGAGACATTTCCTGGCAAAATAAACATTCATTCAACATTTCCACACGTAATGATTGGCAGTATTATACATTTTATATCAGAGGTAAATATCCACACTGATATCAGGGGCGAGAACCGTACTTCCTTAAAATGTTAACGGACATTACTAATTATTCTCTGTATTTATATTTTGATGTGCAATGATCATACTTTATAATCTGTGGAAAATACTATTTTTTCGGGTGATGCATTTAATTTGTATAACTAATTAAAAAATACCATGCCTCATTTGCATATGAAAAAGGCCTGATACCACCGCGCGTCATTATCAGTAAAATAAATATTACTAAATGATTATATCTGTATATCGGGCACTCGTAATTTTTAGAACTGGTGGAATAGTGACACAAATATACACTTATTTCATTCCTATAAAGAACAGTTTGTGCCCTCTAAGTGGGCATGTACCTTTAACACTGGCTCTATCTCGGTTTGAAATAGTGAATTACAAATCCGCTATATATGTATATATATATTTGTTATACATGTAATTTCGTTGTTACAACCCGCTATTTCAATCCTATACATATGTGCATGATAGCTGTTCACAACAGATGGCAAATAGTTGTTATGGCTAGATCTCGATGTGAAATAAAACGAAGCATTGTTTTCCCACATATACTATAACGGTAATGTATGCTCATATTTTGGGAGTGTTCTATTCCCACGTCATAGTTGTGGTCTTGTAACGCTCATTTGCCTGAACTACTGTGGAACCTCTCTAACCCGGACACCCTGTGTAGCTCCCAGGGTGTCCGGTTTAGAGAGGCTCCACTGTATAATATACCTGGTGTGCGCGTATATGAACGGATATGCAGCCGGCATGCATTCCAAACTATCCACCGCGTACTACGGTACGGCCGATGTATGCATGGAATTTATTAAAACTTGTGTGTAAAACCGTTATCATGGCAACGAGTTCACCGCGTGAGCGGAGAGTGGCTGGGATCATGATGGATTCACGCTGGTAGCCATTGACTTTGTCAGACAATGAATCACGCCAATACCTTAAAGGTGCATGCCCACTCAGTAGACACTAACTGTTCTTTATATCAGATACATCATCTGAGACATTTTCTGGCAAAATAAACATTACTTTAGCATTACCACACGTAGTAATTGGCATTATTATACATTTTATATCAGACGTAAATTTACAACACTGATATCAGGGGCGATAACCGTGTTTCCTTAAAATGTTAACTGATATTACTATTTATTATTTATATTTATTTTTTGATGTGCAATGATGATACTTTATAATCTGTCAAAACTATTATTTTTCAGGTAACGCATTTAATTAGTACAAATAGTTATTTCGAGGGAACGAATTGTTAAATTGAGGGAACGAATTGTTAATTCGTGGGAACAAATTGTTAAATTGAGGAAACGAATTGTTATTTCGTGGGAACCAATTGTTAAATTGAGGGAACGAATTGTTAATTCGTGGGAAAGAATTAATAAAAAAAAAAATTCTACGTCTCCTGCGGGGCTCCGTAATAAACAAACTCCTATATTAACTCATTTTTGTTTCTTTTATAGCCAAGATGACAATCTGTTCTATAATCTGTACAAAGCGGATTAAGTTCCCGTTACGTTTGTGACATCCGGTATGTCACTTAATGTAGTTATTTCAAATATTCAAGGACAGTCACTACTCAGTCGCTCTCTGGGGAACACAAAACCGATTTTATCTCAAGAAAAACCGCAATATTTGTTTAAAATGTTAAGAATGAACGGACTATCCCACTTCTGAGAAATATTTTATTGGCGCAATAATTTGGGCAGGTGCGCGATACAGTCTTTACAGCGGACACCATTTATCATTCCCAGTCAGTGATCGATACGTTCGCTACATAGAATGCATGGGCAGATTCAGGGGCGGCGCCGCCCCCCCCCCCCCCCCCCTAAAATTAGCCGAGTAAAGATTTTGTACAAGTTACAAGGCACGTTTCATGCCAAGTGCCATGTATTCCATGCATTTTTCGGTCGTTGTCTTATTGTTTCAAAATGTAAACGTTTTCAATCAAAAATCATGTCTAAACATACTGTGACAGTGTCAATATATTTGCTCCAAAATGCGCCAGAACGCAGGAACTTGATGCGATGTAGATTTAAAAAAAAAATCCGGGGGGGGGGGTGCATTCGCCCCCACCCCCGGACCCCCCCCCCACCCCCCTAGCGCTATCCCGAGCTCTGCTCGGTCGACTATTATGCAAGTATTGCAAAATAGTTACGCCCCCCCCCCTCCCCTAACTCGAAATCCTGGATCCGCGCCTGGAATGCATACATTGTTTGAATACAATCACTGGTTTTATAGGATAATTATTTCAAACATAGTTTCATTTATCAGTATACCACAGTCGTCTACAAATAGCTTGAATTAACAATAAATCATTTGTCCCACAAACACGTGGGTGCGTGATCCATGTATGTATGTCGAAATGACCCGCATGTGTTGACATATAGCATACTATGTTATATGTAACGAACAGCGTTGACATAGAGGATCGGCGCTCTATAGTGTTGACATACGCCGGTCTGTATGCATTATAGTAATGCTATTGTATTTTTATCCGTGGTTTGTTTGCTTGCGAATTGGCGCCTTGACCTACCCACAGTATAATGGCTGTGAGGTACGAGATATCAAAGGCGATCGGCATGTTGATAGGAAAGTGTATTATCGTAGTCATTCTATAGACAATGTATTTATAAGCAAGGCTTTGAACTAAATGTCCCTCTATACACCATCACCAGTTTCGAGAAGTAATATCTTTTCTATTTCTCATAAAATCCCATTGTTCCTAGTGCCTACTCAGATATATATAACAAGGTGTATGATCACGTGGTACTAACATCAACAACAACAAATACTGAATTTGCAGAATCCATCTGATTCAAAGTACGTATTATTTTATAGTGTCCTGATTACGTAACGGATTTTGATGAAATATGGCGCATCAAACGCGTCTTGTAAAGCTGCATTTGGTGGTCGCCCAAACTTCTGTCGTTTTTGCGAATAATCGATTTCCGTGCTCCGACACGGAAATCGATTCTTCGCAAAAACGACATAATTCGTTGCCAAACTCCCTGGACCACCAAATACAGCTCACGAAGACACGTTTGCTGCGCTATATTTCATCAAAATCCGTTGCATATTACGGAAAATATAAAATAATACTTACTTTGGAGTGGGATACGTTGTTGTTGTAACCACGTGATCATGCACCTTGTATAAGGCCCACATGCGCCGGGTGTCTGTCATAGACCCGTGTTGTTTCTGGGTAGAACCAGTTAGATTTGTAGTTACTACTAAGCAATCACGTGCATTAGATTACCGTAATATCCCTATATATTCGGACACCGCAATAAACCATTACAAACATACTAACCCTAAACATTGTAACACTCTTTGTTGTTGAAAACCATATATTTATATGTGTTTCCTAGATTAAATTGTGTCCGAATATGTTATTACGATAGTATGTGAGGACTTGGGTGGCAGCGCGGGTGGTGGTGACCGTCCCCTGTGGTCAACCTGTTGTGGTTTCTCAGTAAAGATAAGTGTGTCTTTTACCGAGGGTGCTGGTCTTCTCGGTCAACTTTGGGTTCTTAGTCACGTGCAGTAATTCGGATGTCATGACTACAATCTGCAACCTTTTCTAGAAGCATATAGTGCTGTATGACATACGTTACTGTGGTTAAACACTCTGTGCGAACGACAACCATGTCCAGGTTTCCATATGGAAACCGATATTAGAAACACGAATTTATATAATCGGGTCCCATATTGTGTGCCCAGGAGCCTCACCTACCCATATTACAATGCACTATATATACGTACAATTTCTCGCGTTCTGACAAACAATAATGAGACTGAGGTCGCGCAGACAATAGCAAATTATCACCCGCCACAACCAATACTGACATTGTTGACATTGACAACCGTTAACATATGTGGCTGTAACTGAAGATCTAGAAATGGAGCTTATGGGATTTTCGACACAGTCAAGTTCCTGATCACATAGCACACACCCGCAGTCTGATAGCGATCTATATTGCTTGTTAGACGCATGGCGGGTGTTTCTTTGATGGAATGGCGAACAGTGCAGATCATGATCAGACTGTGCGGATGCACAGGCTGATCTGGATCTACACTGGTCCCAAAACCCATAAACCCAATGTCTTCAGTCACAGACACATATTGGCTTTGTTTGCATTGTGTGTGCTCTATCGGCAACATAATTGTTGTTGCTATGTTGTCGTGGCATTGATTTGAAATGTTAGGTTGACCCCTGTTATTATTCCGATATAATGGTATTCTACAGAGTACTAAATTGTTACATGGTGGGCATATGGACCGCTCCGCGAAACTAAATAACCGCATGCAGTATTCGGTTCAGTATTTTGGTCGAAAAACCCATAAGCCCCAGTCACAATCACAGACAGGAACATATTGAATTACATATAGATGGAAGTTTGTTTATTCCCTTGCGATCTTCCATTAAGACCTATTATCCTGCCAGAGGCAAAGTCAATAAAATACGCCCGTCACGCGTCCATCAAACGACAGCGGATGTAATCAATTAGAGTATATTAGTTGGATGTCTGTGCCGTACTGGACGGCCCCGAGACAACGGACTCTCACGAAAGTCAACCGATTTCTATCATTTTCGTCTGATGTAGTCCTGCGTTAGGCAAATGATAGACCTATGCAACTATATATTCCCAGATGCGCTGTGCAACGCATTCGCGAAGAAGTATGGTGTATTCTATTGTTATTTAGGCATATTTAATATTCAGTGGAACCTCTCAAAACCGGACACACTGAGAGTTCTTCAGGGTGTCCGGTTTGGAGATGTTCCACTGTAAATCAGACACAATGTAGTATTTTGAAAAGTCATTGTAATCCGAGATACATAACAGCGAAACACATCTAAACAACCATATTTCCCCGAGTATCCGGTTTAGAGGGGTTCCGCTGTATCTCGACCTTGGTCCGTTACTACAGCCTGCGGTTAGCATCACATGTTTTTCACATCATAATACTTTAAAACGCATTGTATCTGTTTTCTCCATTTCATACATGCTAGGTAACTGCACTCGAGGTTTTTATCTCGAGGTTCATTCATATGTACGGTTGCAGGCATGTACTGGACAGGTATGTTTCCGGTGGAGAATTTCCTAAAATGCCAAACTGGAAGAGGTCTGTTAATGTAAGAACTCGTGAAGACTGGCAGATTAGAACAGCATCGCCCGAATTATTCCGGTTTAGAAATGTGCACACGAAACATGAATGTAAAAACGTATGGATTTATGCTAGACAATTTCTGGAGTTCCTGAAATACTGCAAGTCCATGTGCCAAATGGATTGCCAACCTCACATGAAACAATGAGAGATGTCTACAGTGTGGTTCGGTAATGGATAACTTGGTCAGTCATTGTATTTGGGACTGTCCATCTACTATGAATACTAGAGAAAGGTTACATAATGTCATTAGACTTAAATATGGCGTTTCTGTATCCGTGCGCATGCGCAGTCTCAACATCGCTGAGTCTGTCACTAAATTATTAAGTGTAGGTACGTTATCTGTAATGGACACACATGTTGAATCCGATTGTAATGATAGTCGGCACGGAGCTATATTTATGTGACTGTGATTTGTGGTTACAATTCATATTCCGTGTATGTAAATAGTTGTACATGTATATTTTCATGTTTGATCTTTTCTCTATTAATTGCTACATGTTAACTATATTGTCAAGAGTCTCCAACATATGAAGGAAATAAAGAATATATATCTGTCGCTGTGATGGGACAAATGGGGATTATGAAGTTTGCTATCAGTGTAGACCCAGATCAGCCTGCGCATCCGCGCGGTCTCATCAGGACCTGCACTGTTCGCGATCGTGATTCAGTCAGTAAAAGACATGTCCTATGGACTTTATGAAGATGAAGGCGAGTGGTAGTATATCTGACTATGAGCCCCTTTCTCCAGTTCAAGCCATATTTACAGATGAACGGTAGCTCATGTTAAACACGCACACAACGCATTTGTAGTTCTAAGAAGTGGAGCATTTGTGGAAGTGTATAATACGTACAAACCGTTTATTGGATTGCCGTTACGTAGCCGAAACGTATATATGCCGTTTAGATTAGCTTCCGCAAAGCATTTCCAGGTCCGTGGAAAATTTACTTCTTTATAGTAGCCATCGTTGAATTCAAAAAATGGCTGTGATTTCCCCAAATCTAGAGAGTGCATAATTATTTTCTCATGCATTTTTAATTATACCGTTATTTGGACCACTACTTTTATGCAAAATGAGAAAAAGTGTGTGCACAGAAATCGATGTCAGCTCATATGCTGTCATTTGTAGAAAAAAATGAGATGTCGCCAAACGGCGGACATTTTTAATTTTTAAATTCATAATGGCTGTCATAATATCATAATGTTATGCCAACGGATAGCTGAATGTTATAATAGTGGGCATAGCCGTTGAAATTATGGTTCTAGCCGTCTTGGTGACAGAGATACATGCAAAACCATGTACTCGATGGCGGCCATCTTGAATTTTTCAAAATAGCGGAATTCTACAAATATGTGGCAATATTTGGCCCCGACTACAGTGGTCTATATTTTACCGACAATATGTGTGACCTTCGTACCCTTCAAACCGCCTCTGACGACGCTCCTGAACTTATAGATATGGATAGAATTATAGATATAATCTCCTGCCAGAAAACGCTCAGCAAGGTTCAACATAGATAAACTCCACGCCTCAGACGAACGGTGTAGATAACACTGGTGGTATCAACAAACTGATCATGATTCAACAACAGGAGTGTTCATGCATTTAGATAATAAAAATATTCCTAATTGAAGGGATGGGTGGGAAAATGGGGCTAAGTCCTGAAGGACTTAATAGCCTCATTCTTCCACTCTCATTCTTTTTTTTTGTATTAATTATTTCTTCGTTCCCGCGAAATAACAATTCGTATATCGTAGGAACGAATTGTTAATTCGATGGAACTCATTGTTAAATTGAGGCAACGAATTGTTATTTCGTGAGACTGAATTAATAAAGAAAATCCATGTCCACTGCGGGGCTCCGTAGGAATGAATTTTGAAATGTTAATTTTGCAACCAATCCAATCATCACAAAATGATTTTCAGACCAGTCCATTTATCAACTGTTTTGTTCTCAAAATTATGAAAATTACTTGCAAAAAGTGCAAATCCTGATGAGACGGCTCGTCACGAGCCGGCTCATCTGGATCTACACTTTTTGCCAATAGTTAATGGGGGTCGCACCCCCTCTGCGTACGGGCCTACTGTTTTTATCCCGAGGCTGATATAAAATTACTTTGCCTGAGACATACGACATGCATGTAGTACTGGTTTGTTGTTGTATATTGTAGATCCCGCATGTGACAGGCGCATCAGGATAAATCCTGTTGAGTATTATATGGAGTAGTATATAAGAGTCACAATGATACCATCACCTCTGGAAGGTACCAGCTACGCGTGGCACCTTCCACAGCATGATGGTATCATTTGTGACTCTTATATACTACTACCGCGAGACCATATATTTATGACATGAGAAGATACACCCTATTAGAGATAAAAATCCCTATGTTATACTCAGTATATATATACAACATAATGGTTCCAGTTAAGTGTGCATGGGTGAAGACAGGTAGTCACGAGAGATGTTTTCGCACTGGTATTTACGAATATTGCAAACATCACCGTGCATGGATGCGAAGAGGTTCCGTTTCGCCTCGCCCATGTCGACATTGTGGGTAGGGACCAAAGCCGAGTCACTGCTATGTCCACCATGTGGTGGCACTCAGGCTACTCATAGAATGGTTAACAAGGGATTACGTGCTCGCAAGTATTATCGTTTAGTAATAATTCAAATCGGAAAGTCAGTTAGAAAGATAGAATCGATCTAATAAGTCACGGTGTTTCTACAGCATTAAAACACTGTAAAAAACATTATCAAACTAATTTTATAAAATTGAACAGAAAAAACATGTACCAATATAAAAGAGAAAATGGATAATACAATACAATTGGAATTTAAAGTTTTTAATGGCTGTGTTGAAGAAGTTTTAACGAAGAATACGGGGGTTATAATCCTGTATATTAAATTTTCTATAAAACATTGAGAACACTAGGCGATATCGAATATATGAAATACCAGCGTAATTTATTACGCTCCGACAAAAACGTTGCATTTACAATATTATACCGGCAATTATGTCAACTATACAAGAGGCAAATACGAACATTAAGACAGATAATGCGTATCGGATATGAAACTAAGGCGTATTATATAAAACTATTAAAACCCAACGATTCGTTTACGAACGTACATTTCTACGATATCACTTATAAATTTATGTTGTAATCACAACACCAAGCAGACGACAATGTTTCACTTACACGTGTTATAAACATGGCAAATTATGTGTCCTACCTTACACGTATATTAAGTGTCCATTTTATAGAGAGATTACACGATTACGTCTTCCGGGATGAAAAATAAACACACTGTAATATATACTACACACACGAGGGTGTGTATTACACAACCCGCTATCGATATTCCGGAAGTATTTCTTACATTGTGATTGGTTGGCATGTTTTTTATTTTTTTAATTTTACTTTTAATAATTTAGAACGTTATAACCTATATTATTAAATAAAAACTTATTATATAAAAAGCAAATAAAAAAAAAAAAAGTAAATATTTGGTATTGCACAACACGGTTTTAGCTTAATATATGTAAAATTAACAACAATACTTTGTCTTGGGGACGCCCCTTGACGAAAAATGAGCGCTCAGTGCACCCGTGCTGACACTTCCAAGGTTGCCTAGACTTTCGACACTAATTACTAGATCAGCCGAGAGATGGGGGTGTGCAGTACGGGTAGCTACACCTCGCTAAGCCAAACAGAAAAAGAATGAATGAATGAAAGAGAGTGGCTTAGCGGGGTGGACCCAGAAGGGTTTTGCTGGCGCGGGTTCGAGCCTCGGTGTGACCCAACTTTTTTTTTTTTTTTAAATTGTTTATAATTTTCCTAAAATTAATTAATAAATTGTTTACTGCACCAATATAATTATTTAATAAAAATATAATTTCTTCCGACTTTATCTCCAAGTTTTTCCCTAAATTTATCCCAATCAGTACACTCAATTTTGGGCATGGTGGCGCGCGCCTTGATTCTTATATCATTTTTTAATTTTTCCATTATCTCCCCATTTCTTCCATCGGATTCAAACTCTAAATTTGATATTTTCTTATCGGCCAACGCTTTGGACACCATAACGTCGATGGTATCGTTTCTTCGACCGGCTAGAAACAGATATTCTATCATGTTTTCTACATTTTTTTCTCGAGTTTTCCACCCGACGCCCTAATTACCATACACAACAACCCAGAAACGGCCGACACCGCACATAAAATCCCCGCTACAGGAACCGTTATAATGGTGGATATAGTTGCAGCTGTCCCCGCCCCACACAACACAGCAACACTCGCCAGAGCCGTGCTAGATGCTTCAGCCGTGTTCACCGCGCGTCTATATTTTTTAGCGTTTCTTTTTCTATTTGTATATTCTCTAACGAAAGAAGTTCAGATTTTAGGTTGAATAATATCGTCGCTATGCAAGATATTGCATAGCGACGATATTATTCAACCTAAAATCTGAACTTCTTTCGTTAATTGTACACAGTGTTGATGGAGTGGTATTGACAATTGGAAGCGATGATTCGTTCATGATTTTCAATATATTAGTATTTACAAAATAAGTTCAATTAACAATGAGACAATAGTGGAAGAACTCTCTGGGTCACCGATTTTCGTAACAAAGTTAATAACACTACCTTTGGAAAGTCTAATTCGATCATTACCGGAGAACGAAACCACCGTCGAACTATCTCCAGAGATTTTAGTGACTCCAACCCCCGTTCTTCCCCATCTACTACAATATTTATCGCGACCGCGCCCACAGGTTTACCACTAGCATTTTAACCGAGCAGACCGCCATTTGGATAACTTCACCTGCAGCTGTCATAGTGTATCCCCACATTTATTACTCACTTTGGCACCGAACGAATATTCATAGTGCCCCTCAACCAATGGGCCCCGCTTCTCAGCCAAACTGTTATGCCACGTTTTAGCGTTTTCATTGTTCGCACTATTCCGGCAAGCGCACTGTTTGAGGTATATGCCTCAGTACGAATCTTATAAGAGGCCTCCTCAAGAGCTTTGGTCGCGGCTATACGATCATGTTTCAGTTTATCGGAAACTTCAGTTATCTTTCCGTCTAGTTCGGTAAGTGCAGCTTCTCTGCTGAGAGAGTCCTCTAAGCGCAACGCATCATAAGCCTCCGTAATGGTCGCCTGGTGGCCTTCTAGGGCTTTCTCAACATCCGACCGGGCCTCTTTTTGAAATTCGGTTATTTTCCCGTCTAGTTCAACAACCGCCGCTTCTCTGATGAGAGAGTCCTCTGAGCGCAACACCTCATAAGCCTTCGCAAGGGCTGCCTGGTGGTCTTCTCGGGCTTTCTCAATACCCGACCGGGCCTCTTTTTGAAATTCGGTTATTTTTGGGTCTAGTTCACCAACCGCCGCTTCTCTGAGAGAGTCCTCTGAGCGCAACACCCTATAAGCCTCCGTAAGGTCCGCCTGGTGGTCTTCTCGGGCTTTCTCAATACCCGTTCTGACCCCCTCAACCCCCAACCGGGCCTCTTTTTGAAATTTGGTTATTTTTTCTTCTAGTTCGGCAACCGCCGCTTCTCTGCTGAGAGAGTCCTCTGAGCGCAACGCCCCATAAGCCTCCGCAATGGCCTCCTTGTGGTCTTCTCGGACCCCCTCTACCCCCGACCTGGTCTCTTTCAGAAATTCGGCTATTTTTCCGTCTAGTTCAGTAAGTGTCGCTTCTCTGTTGAGAGAGTCCTCTAAGCGCAACGCATCATAAGCCTCCGCAAGGGCCTCCGCAATGTTCGACTGGTGGTCTTCTCGGACTTTATCAATACCCGACCTGTGTCTTCTGGACTTTATCCAATACCCGACCGGGTCTCTTTTCGAAATTTGGTTATTTTTTTATCTAGTTCGGCAACCGCCGCTTCTCTGATGAGAGAGTCCTCTGAGCGCAACACCTCATAAGCCTCCGTAAGGTCCGCCTGGTGGTCTTCTCTTTCTCCTGGCTTTCTCAAATACCCTACGTGGCCTCTTTTTTCGGGGGGGGAAATATGGGTTATTTTTTTTTTGTCTACTTCGGTAAGTGCCGCATCTCTGATGAGAGAGTCCTCTAATCGCAACGTATCATAACCCTCCGTAAGGGCCGCCTGGTGGTCTTCTCGGACTTTATCAATATCCAACCTGCTATCTTTTTGAAATTTGGTTATTTTCCCGTCTAGTTCGGTAAGTGTCGCTTCACCGATGAGAGAGTCCTCTAAGCGCAACGCATCATAAGCCTCCGTAAGGTCCGCCTGGTGGTCTTCTCGGACTTTATCAATCCCCAACCGGGCCTCTTTTCGAAATTTGGTTATTTTTTCACCTAGTTCGTTTAGTTCCGTTTCTCTGATGAGAGAGTCATCTGAGCGCAACACCTTATAAGCCGCCTGATCTTTCTAAATATCCGTTCGGACTCCCTCAATTTGTGCAGTCGCCGTCAGCACTTCTACTCTAACATCTGATATACTCCTGTGAATCCCGTTTGTGACCCTCGATATAGTTTTATTTATCAGGGCCTTGGTTTTTCCAGTAGTTAAAAATTCGCCCTCAGTCGGGATGAATCCACCTTCTGCCGGTTCCAAATTCTTTGAATTTGTCACCCAATCGGAAGAACTACCTGGTCCGTATATACTCATAATAAATTAATTAATATAATATTGGGCACCAATACTCAATTAGAAATTTCGAGAACTACCGAAATCGGGTAATCGTTTTTCAACTTTCTCGCTTGATCATCGAGAATAGAGACCGTAAATTCGTGGATATGTCCCGATTCCAAAACTTTCATCTCGGGGTGTGGGAAGTCTAAGGTCACAGTCTCACCATAGAAACAGTCGCTGGCTTGCACGGTTTTCAGTAATGTGCTGGGAGTGCCGTCTACCGTGTTGTACGATGTGTTCACCCGATCCAGGTGCACCCTGAGAGTTTTTGTGAAGGCGAAGTCCACCGGGTTATCACCGACGTACTCACCCGGGGTAAACACTCCTTTGTTTGAGTAGTATGTCTCTCTAAAACCGAGTTGAATATCCAACCCCGGGGAGACCACTACCTTATTATCAGTGCTGATGGTCATTGTTGCGAGCCCGGTAGCATTCGATACTGTGAGGTTGATTATACCGTCAAGCTCTGAGTTGACAAAATCTTTGAGCTATCTCATTCCCCACAGTCCGTGAGGCAGCTTTACACCGAATTGTTGTCCATCCTTCACATAGTAAAACCCTTCGCTCTTCCCCACATTCTGCCATCCAACCGTGAACGTGATTGATCTAAGGCCTACCCGACGTTTTCCGCAGCAGTTGTCGATTGACTTTTGAAGTTCACAACTCCCTTTTTGAACATTAGTGATAGTAGCAAACATAATAATATCTTTCAATGGATACCAAAGCATTTAGCTTTAATTATAATGCAAAGTACGCGGTCGGAGGTAAATACACGCAAAAAGACGTTGTTAACCACCTTGTACACCCAAACGTAACGGTTAGACCGGACAGTGGCTTTGCCACCAATTTCCCTAACACGTTTGAGAAATATGTAGTTCCAAAGACTACTAGTCAAGATGTATTACTAAGATGGGAGTTTTCCCATATGAACTTCTGGCAGAACCAGCTAAATTTCGCTGTATGGTGCGCAACGGCCGGATGCGGAGTTTCGCATCAAGACCATTTGACATCCGAGAATATCATGCTCCGAAGTGTCTACAACTTTCACGTGTATTACACAATTAGGAGGATTCTCAAAGAACTAGGTATTCCACTGCCTCAAGACGATGGCTGGGATCCCATTTCCAGCGCATACGACCGTAAGGCGTTCGAAAGATTGTGTAGCGAATTTGGGGTATCAAAAGACGCCGACTGGAGACAGAAAGTATACACCCCGACCAACAGTTTAGGGTTAGTTCACCTTAAAGGCTTAGTTAGTGGGGAGCGTCTGGATAAAGTTCCAGTATATTTCTCAGGGCTATGGAGCGCTCGAGGGGCCACCCCACCACCAGTTAGAAAAATGGCAACATGGACTAAATATAATTATAAGTTGAATAAGATGACGTTCGGTGCTGAAGTGCTTGGTGGACTTGCCACAATCGGCCGCAACGGGAACGTGAACACGGGTATCATCAAGCTCCCACCCAAGAATGATCGGGCGGGCGAGTTGTAAATTCAAATAAATTTGAGTTTATCATAAAACGCCCAAAACACAAAATGGATACACCTCCTCAACACAATCGAACCCAGTACCCCCAATTCGTAAATTGGATGCACCATCGAGTTCCATCAACAATGTTGAAACACCAATCGAGATTGGAAGCACAACACACGAGGAGGAGAAATTAGCGCTCGTCGTCGCCCTCGTGGCGATCGGATTATTTACGCTTTGGTTTTAGGAACTCTCTGGCGAAGAATAGTAGGAGACCGGCGATGGCCACGATTAAAGCCCAGGTATTCTCGGCGAGCCATCCGACCGTTTATGATAATATAGATAACATGAAGGAGAGGAGACCTCCTATAAAACCAGGCAGCGCGGCAGCCAACTTTCCTGCTAATTTAGCCAGGAGACTGGCGAGGGCTTTTAGTTGTTTTTTTATCCACTCCTTGGCTCCGCCGGATGGCGCGGGTGCTGGTGCGGGTGCTGGTGCTGGTGCGGGTGCTGGTGCGGCACCAGCATTGACAGCTACAAATAGAGACGATATAGATAGAATTAGGGTCGATATAATCATGCTGAAAGCAGCGATGATGGTTACTATCGTGACGCCCTTCTCTCTGAACAGAGTGTGAAGACGCTCACCGAGTGTCGTGTTCTCATGCAGAACCCTCGAGATTGTTTCGCAGCTCCGACTTAATTGGCCGGAAAGTGCCTCACGGTTAGTCGAAGCAGCCTCCAAGCGAGCTTCTCTTTCGTCCCGCAACGACCGCAGGAGTTTGTTGATCCGCTCGGTAGATTCTCTATCGTCACGGATTTCCCCAAGTTTTCTTTCTTCTAGCGCGATATGTTTGTCCAGCGCCGTGAGTTTGGAGAGGTTATTGACCAGTTCGCCCCGAGTTGTTTGCAGAGCCTTATCGAGTCCCAGGAGTTCGCGAAGAGGTAATGGTGGGTCATATTTCGTGCCGTTCATTTCGTTGACCATAGTTTCCACTGTGTTAATAGCGTCGGTGGCTATACGAGGGACATCGCTGAGCTCGCTCATTTCTATAGCGGCGGCCGTCTTCGCCAGCGTTTCGTCGGTAGACTGTAGGGTTTTTACCATTTGTTGAGGCAGCTGCGACCGATCATCGATCACTCCGAGAGCTCGAGCGAGGGATACTCCATATCGGTTCAAGGAAGAGGGGCTGAGGAATTTGGTCGGGTCGTTCTTGTACGTCAGCAACTTCCAGCTATTACCCCATTTAACCCACAAGTCTCCTCTTTTAGTGCTGCGGAACTCCAACGTGGCATTGATGCCGTGTTTAGACACCTCACTCTCCCACCGTTTCACCAGAGACTCCGTTTCCGTGAGAGGCGCCAGCTCATTCTTGGAGATCCCCGCAGGAATCTCGGCACCGCCCGCCCATGCCGGAGTTTCGGGTGGGGCCTCCCACATAGGGGCACCAGGAACAAACAAAGATGCGCCTGAACCAATGGAAGGTGTATTTTGGGGTGTTGGCGTCTCTATGAAGGTCGTTTCGTCATAGTCATCGATGTCATCATCATCGCGGAAATCGTCTCTGCCGATTTCATCCATGTCAATATCGTAATCAGCCATATTTATAATTTCTTAAAATTAATTATGTATTAAAGACAAAACCATACGGGTTTAATATAGATTCACTAAATTATGTCTTCGAGTCAATACGGTCGCATACTCAATCCATACCGCAGACTGCGTGAGCCCCTCGGGGCAAAAGGCGTGAGACAGAGTGTCGTTATTACGAACAACCCATCGACGATCGACCAGAACCAGCAGCTCTTGGTCCGCTTCCCCAACCTCGGAGCTAACGACGTCATTGTGCCGGGTATTGTTCGCCTCGCTTTCACTATTTCGCTGATGTCGACGGACGAGGACCGAACCGTCGTTCAGAACCTTGGTCGCGCCATCGTCAAGAAGACCATGATAAAGATTTCTGGTAATGAGGTGATGTCGATTGATGACAGCGACGTCTACCATTGTTATCAGGACCTATGGATGACGGCGCAAGAGCGCGAAAACGCTGTCTATCAGGGTATTGACACCAGCAAAAATAAGAACGTAACCAAACTTAGAATCGGGTCTGCTAACAAGACAGATAACAACGCGAGTGACAATGCGATCGAGGGCGCTTACGGCAACCGCTTCTACATCCCGCTCGACTTTGAGTTGCTGGAGAGTCACATGCCCTACTATCAGAGCGCTTTGGCTGACCGCCTCGAATACGAACTAACGTTCAACGACTACGGCCGAGTTCTCATAGCCACCGACATGTTATCGACGTATACGATCGACAATGTTTCGCTGGAGTACGACATGGTCACGATGCCCGAACTCGCGCGATTGATCAGAACCCAGTACGCCGGGCGTGTTGCCATACTTTACGACCGAGTTCTTCGCCATCGCAAGATGACGAAAGACAAAGGCGACTCATTGTGGAATATTAACGTCAACGTACCCACCCGCTCGATGAAAGGTATACTGATGTTGTTCGAGGATGCTCGGTTCGCGTTCGGTGCTAGAAAAACCGACAAATTCTATAACCCCAAAATCACGAAGGTAGAGGTGACGATCGAGGGAGTACCCAATCAACTCTACAGCGCGGGTCTTCACGGGCACCAACAGTGGGACGAAGTAAGAAAGCAGTTTGCTGCCGGCTCCAAGCGCTCTCCAGAGGTTGCAGCAGTTGCCAAAGACCTGCATCTTTCGGCCGTCTCCCTCGCGGATTTCCTGAATACCAAATATGCGTTATGGCTAGACATGCGAGCCAGCGACGACGACCAAATACACGGCAACGGACGCCAAGTTGAGAACGCTAGCGAGGGTGTGACGATCCAGATAACCAAAGAGGCAGACGGAGCCGGGCCATTGAACGTGTACTTATATATATATAATTACAGACGCACAACTCAACATCGAAGATGGTCGATACGTCTCAGCACTCTACTGATTTAATAAAAAAATCATCAAACGATTTATTAAGTAATTTTAAGAAAATTAACAATCAATACCAATTCACGATTGGAGATGCCCACTCTGCCATAATATGTGGGCAGACAGGATGTGGAAAAACGGTTTTCATCCTAGACTTGCTCGAGGGCTCCTACCGCGATGCCTTTCGTCATATTGTGATCCTGTGTCCCACTGTGCGGCACAACGATACTTATCAGCGGCGCCCGTGGATATGGACCGACCCTGAGGTATACGTTATTGACCCCGTTGATAGGCTTCACGATTGGTTGCGTGGTTTATACCAAAAATTCCAGGGTGAGCCCACCCTATACGTGATTGACGATTGCTCGGCCAAGGCGGCGATGACCAAAAGAAGGACATGCTCTCCGAGCTCGCATTTTCTGGCCGCCATGCTAGCCAAAGCATATGGATATCCACTCAAAAGTACAACGCCGTCCTCAAGGATCTGCGCGAGCAAACGAAATGGGTCGCCCTCTTTCACTGCAAGGACCGAGACTCATTCGATGACTGTCTTCGAGAGAATGACGTTATCCCAACGCGCGAGGAGCGCCTGGAGGTTCGACAGATGCTTTCGGAAACTAAGCACGCCAAGCTTTTGCTAAATACTGATCAACCAACTGCTTACGAAGTTATCAATTAATTTTATAATTAATTAGCAATTACTGAACAAATGCCGAGTAAATGCTTAACAATGCTTAGCAATTACTGAACAATGCCGAACAATGCTGAACAAATGCTTAACAAATGTTGAACAAATGCTGAACAATGGTTAACAATGTTAACAATTTGGTGCTCCGCTGCGAGCTTTGTTGCGAGCATAATGGGTGATCATAACTATCGGGTGTGCGCTTGGCAATATGTTTAAAGTGATGAGAGTTGTTAGAATAGTTAAATTAATTTTAAGAAAATGAACTGCGACGAACTTCTCGATCAGCTAGTGGAAGAAACGTCAACTCCGACTGCCAACATAGATAATGATCCGACAGAGCAATCGGAATCAACTCCAACGGAGGTTGGTATTGGGTTGAGTGCAACGACTCCGAATGAAAATGAAAATGCGGCGCGACGAGAGCGGCTAGCTGCGCTGGTTGCTGGGGGACAATCGGAGCATTATCTCGGTAGGCGTCTCTCAAGTTTTTCAGGTGGATAAGATGTCAGATGCGGAGATCGATAAAATGTATGCGCGATACGAATCTAGGTTAGGTGCAGAGATGACAAAAACTCTCGGATCGGCGGCTATTCATTTGTACGCAACCGCCGTTAGTATACTTCTCCCTATACCAAACACCGCGGGATTGATTGACGATCTAGAGACTGACCCTTTTATAGGTCACACTCTTAGAACAGCCTGCTGCTCAATTTATCACAAGTTTGGAATGTTCTTAGCTCCGCTGACAACCGCGTTGACCACGGGTAAATACTGTCAATTTGGACATATATGCCCACGAACTATAAGCCCTAATATTAATATCATAAATGATGACACAAGACACACCCGCGAGAGTGACGGAGTTGAACCGATTGCTCCAACACAAATCGAACCCCGAGTGTTACTCCGCCCACGGATGACATACCGCATATAAAAAAACACCAAAAAGACAGGCAGCTGGGCGGGCGGCGGCTGCCACCCGAAAAGTTAAACAAGATAAAATACTCGCCGAGCTTTCGAGAGGCTAAACAGTCGTTGCAATCGGGGACGGAGACAGCAAAACATCTGAAGACAGAGTTGAGTACAACAACACCCCCAAAATTCACGAATTGGAAGCACCACTCAACACCCAATCGAGGTTGGGCGAATCCTATTGAACCCAAATTCGTGAATTGGAGTTGGGTTGTTGGTGGTGGTCTGGCAGTTGTTGGTGCCCTGTGCGTGTGGAAATACCCCATATTATCGAAAAAACAACCAGCCAGTGTTCAGAAGAAAGTTACGAAACACCAATCGCAATTGGATGCGCCCCATTTAAACATTGATCGCGACCCCTTTTATATGCAATAATTATAATGGCTGAACAAGACGGTAAAATGTTAGTGAATGCGCTTTATCACGCCGTGGTGATATCGGGTTTCAGTATCGGGTATGCTCGACTATCAAAGATGGCCCTAGGAGGATCCGCTCCCAAATTGGACTTTACTGTGAGAGACGTAGGGCTCGCGACCTTAGATGTAGCGGCCGCAGTTTGGACCCGAGATTATCTAGTTAAAGCTGGAATTCTACCAGTTAATATATGGAAATAAATGGCTTCAATCGCAGTAATAGTAGGTGGTGCGCTTGTAAACGCATTGGCGTTCAGCGGTAGCAACTTTATATTCTCTAAAATGAGAAGCTCGAACGTGGATGAGGAGCGTAAGCGTCACGATTTAGCTGTAGAACAACTCAATAGCGCAAAGGAGAAGCGTGGTCGAAAAAACGAACCGCCCATCTGGACTGGGTCAATGAAGAGCTTCGCAAAGAAAATCACGCCGCACAAACTTTTCAGAACGTTGAAGAAGCCAACCGCGAGTACGCGCTGGCATATCCGCAGAAAAGTCTCACGCAGCTGGATCGTGAGCCCCAACTTTCAGATTTCTATGTACCGTCAGAGCCCCAAAAAGACCGCGAGATCGCGTTCATCGTCGTGGGAATGGGTGTGGTGGGGCTCGTCGGCTACTATATCCAATCGAGATTTTAAATTAATTATTTTAAATAATTTTTTTATAAATATATATATATATAGAACGATGTCAGTTGACGAACTTTATTTTGCTATGATTGATGTAGGCTACACTGCCCTTAAACACCGCATGGTTGGTGCAAAGGGTATGATTCGTCTGGCCCGAGATTCTCTCGAGACGTGGCGGGAGGACGAAAAAGCGGCCACCCTTTTCGCAAACAAAGCGGATGTTAGATTCCTCCACCAATCCTGGGGGATTAGATTTTCCCAAGTTCCTTCAGAACTTAACCCCCAATCACGATTGTACTTCCAACAAAGGTTTATTATTATCGACGCAGTTACCGGACGATCTGGCGAGGGCATGTTGGAGATTGTCCGATATATTAGAATACATCGCATACGATGAACACGCGCAAACTTAATACCAAACTATCGGTTCGCCTAACGCGCAAGCTAGCGAACGCGTACTACAGCCCCCGCGGCTACTGGAAGGGACTCGCGGCCATCAAGAACCTCGCGGCGGCGACCAAGGTTTCAGAAAACGCTGTCAAGGAATGGCTCAAGAAGCAGGCCATCTGGAAGATCTATTTACCCGCGCCTCACAATATTCCGCGCCCGAAATTCGACGTGCCGGTACCGAACCAAGCTCACCAAGCGGATCTCTTGTTTCTCCCTCACGATCGCGTCGGTCGTAAGACGTACAAGTACGCGCTGACAGTCGTTGACGTAGCGAGTCGTTATAAGGGGGCTGAGCAGTTAGCCACTAAAGAGTCTAAGGAGGTGGCCGAGGCTCTCTCCCGAATATATAAGAGGAGTCCTCTCAAATGGCCGCGTCAACATCCATCGGGACCAGGGGATCGTGGAGCGCTTCAATCGAACCTTGGCTGAGAGACTGTTCGGACACCAATATGCCAAAGAACTTGTAGACCCTCATTCGCGATCGACCGAGTTGGTGGCCAGACTGCCCGCCGTGGTCTCCGCATTGAACGGAGAGGTGACCAGATTGATAGGTAAGAAGCCCGTAGATGCTATCAAGTTTAAAAGGGTGACGAGCGATCCCTCTGCCGTCTCGCGCGGGCGACCCGTTGGTTTAGAGGAGCAACGGCTTCCATCGGATATTGACGTCCGGTACCTCTATCAACCGGGAGAGCTCGAAGGTGGCAGCCGCCGCGCGACTGATCCGTGTGGTCTCTCAATGTATATCATTCTAGATCGATCTATTACCAAACCCGATGAGCCCGTGCTCTACTATTTGGATGATGGGCCATCTCGAGGGTTTGTTGCGCGAATAACTTCTTGCGGTGCCTTCTGACACCCAGCTACCCCCGGATCATCAGAGTCTTTAGTATTCTGTCAGAGTTCTTTTTTTTTTTTACCTATCCTATAGGCTCGGTGTGTAACCCGTCTTCCATCACTCTCCTCTTGTCGTAGTACGCCGAGAGTCCTAATTTGTGTTGACAGTACGTCTTCATCACCCCGTTAATCATTCGGAATCCCCTGTTCTCCGCCATATCCCTACCCCCTTCGAGAGCACTCTTATACCTCCCCCAACTCAGATCGTTAGATCTCTTCGACATCCCCTTGGCCGAGTGCTTAGATTTTCCATCACGCTCACGCAGTAACACTTGCTACACAGCGATGGCTCTATCCCTTCGAATTCCAGCTTGAACAGTCCCGGAGTTCTGTTGCTCCACACGTCCCACGCCAACCACTCGGTCTTCTCCTTATTAAACTTTCTCTTCATATTCTTTCTCACCACCGCCGCCAGCGTCTTCTCCGACAGCGTGAAGTACATGCTGTCAGTGTCCATCTGTATCAGTTCGAAATCTCCGCGATCCACGTACTTGTCCAAGAAATCGTAGTAGAACTCCAGCATCCGGCGCTTGGCCAACTGGTAGACCGCTATGCCACACTGAAACGGTCTGTTGATCACCACTCGAGTCTTCCTGCTCGATATCTCGTAAGCCTCCCCAATCTCCTCCAGGTCTTCGAACCACGCCGACCTCAGTGCCCGATCGACAGTCTTCTCATCCTTCGTATATGTGGTGTTCAGGTGTCTCTCTTGTGCCTCTATCAGCTTGCCACAACACGCGTTATGCCAACCAGTTTGAATATACCGCCAACACCGCCTTGCTCTTGTCGACGTCCCCCGTCCGTCTAGCAGCGGTGACCTCTTAACGAACCATTGAAACGGTTTGCCGGGTGTGTAGTCTATCACCCTATGCACCGCCTTGACGATCAGACCGTGCTCCAGATACCACTTTAGCAGCGGGGAGTATATGTCATCTTCTTGGCGACATTGCCCCCACGAGCTTTCTCTGTCCTTCGACTCTTTTCCTACCGGTCCCGGCCAGGTAGTCCTTCATGTGCTGCGGAACCTCGTTCTCATCGACTTCTCGATTAACGAACAGCGGTGACATTTCCGAGAACTTGCCTCTCAACGTTTCAGGACCTCTATATCCAACTCCGCAAATCCGAACCACTTTTCACTCCTGACCTTCCTCACGAAACGGTTCTATATACGACTGTCTTTCCCGGGTCGTCAAACGTCCATAATCTGCTCCTCACCACACGGCATGTCCTTCGACAGAGTAAGATAAGTATAGAGCATTGGCATCGTACCCCAGCACCGCCTTGCACATCTTCTCCTCCCGACTCCCCACCTGACCCCTGATCGTCGACCTTCCAACCTCGGCGTATCTGGATACTATGGACGGACCACCGACCAATCCCTGCTTCATCATCTCTTAAGTTTCAGACTTCAGTGACTACAGCTCGGGCGTGTCCGCCTTCCCATCGATCGACCCGCGGAGTAGGTACTGAAGGAAACACCGGGCAGAGACACAGCAACCTTGAGTAATGTCCACACCTCTTCCCCGTAGAACTCCGTCATTTTAGTCAGAGCCTCCAGGAACGATCCTACATCCAAGTCGTTGTAATGTTGCAACCATTCCTTGAACGTCTTCATCCCCTTTTCTCGGAATACCTTCTTACACTCTTTCCACTCGGACAACGACAGTAGGAACTCACCCTTCAACTTCGAGTACCACTCGGGATAGTCTGGCAGCCCCGGATGGTCGAGCTTGTCCGCGCTATCGAACCACTCGTATGGAAAGTGAGACTTTACTGTTTTACAGTCGTACGCCTTAACCCACCGGTCGTACGTGGTACCGGGTCCCAGATACTGGATGATGTCGAGAAAATCTAAACTCCGGGTAAACAGAAACATCGTCGTGCTGGCTCTCTTTCCGACCATCACCTTATTCACGGTGGCCGCCAACTTCTCTACAAAGTACTGCTTGATTAGGTTCAGGTCGTACCTGCTACAGTTGAACCCCACCACCGGGACTTGGTCAATCCAAGAGATAATCTTTGCTTACTGAGACTTCGATAACATATCTATGTCGGCCGGCAGATACTTCTTCCTAACCCCCTCCCTGATTGCCTTGCCTCTCATCTGCAGCTCGGTCACGAACTTCTCGACTAGCGTGTCAGGATCTCGTTCGCATAGGTGTGTGATCCCTTCATGCATCGTATCCCCCAACGACACCGATATAGGAACGTGCTCGACCTCGAAGGTCAGGTCTTTGGTAGGTCGCGTGGTTTTTGACTTGTCGAGATACGCCTCGAAGTCGTAGACTATCTGGTGGTGAATTTTCGTCCTCTTGTACAGCGATCTCGCGTTACCTCTCATGCAATGCCTCGGACACCCGTGCCAGTAGCATCCGTGAAACTGAAACACGGTCTCGGTCTCGTGACAGTAACCGTCGACCGGATCACCGGCCACCCACCTCTCACCACCGTGACCGCAGTTGGCGTGATGTATGTGCTTTCCCACCCTCTCCTCTTCTCTGCTCAATCATTGAATCGACCTCACACTCGCTGACCCCTTAGGATAGAACGCCTCGTAGGCCGACTGTGGTCTCTCTACCCTCTTACCTGGACATGTCACCACGGTCTTCCCACCCATGCAGGTGGTCGCGTGCCTGTGCATGTTACACGACTTTGTGAACCGTTGATGACATCCGGTGCACCCGTACTCGTTCGTCATCTTGCGGAGATTCGTTATGAGGAACGAGTGACCTCCAAACATTCCTATCGTCATTGTCTTCCCCCCAACCACGTCGTAATTTGCCGGAACCTTCATGAGGTACCACACTCCATCGGCGGTGGGCTCGTAAACGCGAATACCCAGCTTGAAATGCTCTTCGACTTTCTTAATATCGTCCAGGGGAATTCCCTGGCTACCCGGTCCGTTATCATGCCCGAGATATTCGCGAGCCAGAGCTCGTGCCTTCTCACAACACAGGTCTGGTCTCCCTCCACGTTGGATGGCTATGCACCTAAACAGACATAAGTAGTCGTCGTACGTGTCGACGGAATACATTCCCTTTTTCTGTCTTAACCAGTCTGGGAGTTTTCCCGCTCCCATGAGAAGTTGTTGCGCGTCGATGATCATCTTCACCTCGACCGATATCCAACGAACGAAGGTCCATTTTGTGTTTGGTCTATCGACTTTGTCGATATCCATTCGACCTTTCTCTCTATCGGATATCCAACTCTCGGCTTTGGCGATCTCGTTTATCCACGGACTGCCCTTTGATTGTTTGTGATAGATCATAGTAGCGTCGGTCTCTATGTTCCTAATACGATACGAGCACGAATACCTCAGATAACATGCCGTGGTCATCTCTGGGCGAATTTTATTCATTATGCGATTAGCGATCTCCCCGTCTACCCCCCTCTCGAAAGTCTATACTATCTTCCTCCTACCCCTATCAACAGTTTCCCTAACTTCGGCTACTTCGGAGAGAATCCTGGGACCCTCCTCCACCAAAGCTCTGGCGATATCTCTCCTCTTCTTGGGAGGTCCCCCCACCAACCCTTGATAAATCTTATTGTAGTACGCCTTGTATAGGGGTTTTCTACGTGCGCTGGGATCCTCTTTTACACTCTGCGCGTAAGCGGTGGCGCGCAGACTGGCCGTCGTCTCGTTCTCCAATTTCTCGGAGCGTTTTTCAGGGTCGGCGGGCAGTCGTCCGGTCGAAACCGCACGCCGCAGCCTCTCCTCGTAGACGACGGCTCGCGCGTCACTTATCCTATCTGCTATATCTTTCTTGAGTCTCAAACCTCTTAGGGAAATTCCCCAACTCTTAGCTTGCTCTCTCATTTGCTTTATGGTAGGCATTATACTGTGTATAACCAATAGATTTTTTATCTTCAATAGGGTGTATATATTTATTCGTAATAAATATATGACAGATTGTTGTAATATACTTAGTATAACTTATGGATAACTTGTCTTTAATAGGGTGTCAGTTTATATTTGTGACAGATTGCTGTAAAATACTGAGTATAACTTATAGATTTCTTATCTTTAATAGGGTGTCAGTTTATATTTTATTCGTAATAAAAGTATGACAGATTGTTGTATATATATATTGAGTATATGGATAACTTGTCTTTAATAGGGTGTCAGTTTATATTTGTGACAGATTGCTGTAAATATACTGAGTATAACTTATGGATTTCTTATCTTTAATAGGGTGTCAGTTGTTATTTTATTCGTAATAAAAGATTCTTGATATATATACTGAGTATAACATAGGGATTTTTATCTCTAATAGGGTGTATCTTCTCATGTCATAAATATATGGTCTCGCGGTAGTAGTATATAAGAGTCACAAATGATACCATCATGCTGTGGAAGGTGCCGCGCGTAGCTGGTACCTTCCAGAGGTGATGGTATCATTGTGACTCTTATATACTACTTATGGAGATAAATACAATTACCGCCGACTGATGCCGATGGTATTCGATTGGCAACCGTGACTCACGATCAATAGAAAAGTGTTGGGGTCGACAATGCCAACCAGTGAGTACCGATGTTTTTCGATTGGTGATGTACTATATACATGAAGAAGCGGTATTGGAAACTTCACCACGTGTACGCCACGTGATTCACCGCCGGTATTGAACCGCTGGGTCGGCGAAAGGGGCATTTATAAAATACTTCCACAGGTTTCTCTTTGAAGCTGTTACATACACGCCAAGTAGCCTTTCGATCAGTTCCAGGGTTCAACTACTTTGTTCACTAACCGTTCCATGGCGAAACCTTTGCTTCCATGTCTCATAGAATATATGTGTTCTTGGTAAGTTAATGCAGTCAATTCATCTGACTATGTTAATAGGCCCGGTGATGTAAACTAACTTAGTAAGGTGTTTGACAGTGTTTCTATATTTTCATAAATTGTCTACACGTGTTAGTTTAGGGACCGTACGCGTCATGACGTGTACATTTGCGCATTCAGTAATTCTTTACTATTATGGCTGAGTGACTAGCAGGGGTCCGTTAAATGACCACATTAGCGTTGCTATTTCTTTTAGTATTTAATTTGCTTTCTCCAATGTCTAATCAGACACATTTCTCATGATCTCTGACTACTATTTGACAACCTCGCGGCTTTAGTGTTGTTCACTGCGGTTGCTAATTTACTTTCACATGGTACGTAGACAGCGATCCACACTGTGGCAGTGAATTGACCACCCGAGTGGTGGTGATATGGAAATTATTGAGCTTGGCAAAGGTTATCCCGCGGTCATGGTGGAGAATTTATAATTGAAACCAGCAGTCCATATTGACCACAGGTAGAGGACTCCAAGCCAAAATATGGCTTATTGGTTTATAAGTTTACCTTTGTCACCATTGTACACCCGCGCAGCTTGGTCGCAGTCTACACTGTACATAAATTGCACCAGCTACTCTTTCACTATACATCTAAATATTGTATTAACCCTTTGAACCCGAAAGCCCGCTATATCGGTTTATGCAAACAGTGCAGATCCAGATGAGCCGGCTCGTAACGAGCCGACTCATCAGGATCTGCACTGTTTGAAAGTAATTTTCATATTTTTGAGAACAAAAAATACCCCCTTTTTATAAATGGAATAGTCTGAAAATAATTTTGCGATGATTGGATTGGTTGCAAAATTAACATATCGCAGCCCATTCAGTTACTTAGGGGTGAAAGGGTTAATCAGTATGAGATAATCAGTAGTTACGCCGGGCATAACCAACTATTTAGCCACTTTTTCATGATGACCGGTCACACAGGAGTTTGTGTTTTTCCAGTGATACACAGTTTTAGTCCATGCCATTGTTTTTCCATCCAGATGGCCAAAACCTACATACGTATCCGGTAAAAACAAACAAGGTCTTGAAAAAAATGTCAATTTATGTTCAAAACTTCCTCAACTCTTTGCAGTCTGCAAAGTACGCCATGTACTATGTTAAACGGTATGCCCATACTTCTTCCAGTCATAGTCAATGCCATTTAGTTTTACTCTAAAGCACTAAATTATGTGTATCAACAAACGATCAATTTAGAACTACGAATGAAGACGGATGGGCGTAACAACGATCACCATTCATAACCCGAATCTTCTGTCTGTAACGCGGGGCGAAAAAATGAGTATTTTCTGAAAGTCGCTTCTACAACGACTATTTATATTAACCATTAGACTGCTGAGCACGAAAATTGCAGTCTGCTGATGCTTTATATTTCGCCTTCTTTCTCAATAAAGACATCGTTTGACAGCACTTTAGAATCATTTCCATTTCCACTGGAAATGATTCTAAAATGCTGTCAAACCATGTTTTTGATGATAAAAATCGAAAATAAAAAATAAACAGCAAACGACAACATTTAATTCGGCAGTGTAAGGGTTATATAGGTTAATATATTAACCCTTACACTGCCGAATTAAATGTTGTCGTTTGCTGTTTATTTTTTATATAGCTACGGGTAAATCCGGCTACATATATACACGTGTGATGAAAAGCTAGAGTGTAATAAACGGCCTATATATATAAAGGTCATGAACCCTGTAACTTCGAGTTATTACTTTCTTTTTATATATATACGAGACACGCCATGTAATTTTGTACCTAAGAACAGGTGCGATTTTTCATGAAATATATCTACAGAAACTGTGATATTTTCTGTGAATGATGTCGAAAGATGACGAAATTTTAATAGCGCATGAATTTTAATAGCGCATGCGGAAATTTCGTCAACTTTCGACGTCATTTACGGAAATTATCACAAAGGTTGTAGTTTTCATAAAACATCGCACATGTTCTTGGGTACAAAATCACGGCGTGTTTCATATCTAGATCAAACACATCAAAGAATACACGGACTTACTATTTCCACTTCCACGTCGCCCAGATCGTATTTAAATTTAGCCGGCAGCATTGGCGTCTCTTCATTCTCAACACTAGCCATGTCACCGTATTCATCCGCACTGTGCCGAGATAATTCACAGCCGTTATTTCTATCCATGTCATCTACGTTATCAACATTTACGTTGTCACTGATCGCGTCCACGTCTTGTTCTCGCTCATCTCCCGCGTCTGCTGTTTGGCGCACAGTTTTCTCTTCCTCCATTTTGTTTGTCATTAGATATGTTAATAAATAATTGATTATGTGGAATATCACAGTAGCCACATACAATGGTAAACATAAACAACACGTGAGTTAGTTATTTTAGTGTAATGTATTTTTGTTAGGTATTTTGTTGTAGGTTTGTGTTTCTTCGTGTATCTACAAGCATATCATATTTCGCAACGTTTAAATACTACCGCGCGTATTGGATTGCTGTAATTTTCCACGCGTTAGTCCCACAGGGAACCGACATGCTTAACCTTTTCACCCCAAGGTAACAGGCACATACTGGTTCATGTTAATTTTGGACTACCGTTAATCGTATAGGAAAAATGTTTTAAAAATCTGAAAACTGGAGGAGGGGGCATTTCAATAAAAGCACACGTCTGACAAAGAAAGCAAGGCAAAATAAATACAACTCATTTACGGTTGTAATTAATGTTGACCTATGTACAACAATTATCATCTTGCCACTAAATTCACGTGTGTGGATAAATACTTGATCACACTTTTATTTATCATAGTAACTTAAAACATTATCATACATTATTTAGCATGGAGATATTATCTGCATATAAATACAGGTAAATATATTAAACATCCAATCTTCCATGGGCTTGGTCTAGATCCTTTGATTGAATAATCTTTGATTGAAGAAATTACGCTACATGTAAGTACATAGACTCATTGACAACATATAAACGGGACGCTTAATCCGCCCTGTTACTACATTATTATATACCGAACGGCTATATATATATATACGGGTAAGTCATTTATACAACGGACGGCAATAACGTCTATGTGCACAACACTGATTTAACTATTATATGTTCGAAAATGTTGGACAAATATCACTGTTGATAACACTTTTTAATATGACGGCGCTTTTGTGGTCACCTACTGTCATGGCGGACTGTTGCTAGGCTGGTGTTTACCAACCGGAAGTTTCGTCATGCAAAAGCGGTCAAATTGTCAGGATCTGCAGTATTTGTCCATGTTGGCTTATGGCCGCCATGGTTGAATGGGATAAGAGCAATTACATGCATAATCAATGGATGGACTCTATAACCAATTGATACATTATATAAAATACATTTTATTTTCATATAAATGTATTTTAAAAGGTCTGTTTATTTTATTCTCGGTGTTTTTCTTTAAAAAAAAATGTAATACTTTTAACATGTCTAGTTCCTGTGGACAATGCGATCCAGATGGGATGGGCGGGGCTTATTTGTTATAGTCTGATACACAAAAGCAACACGCTTTCTTTATTTCATGTACTTATGTATTGTTATCGTTATAAACATAACACACTACTATTCAGTAATAACTATTTCCATACTAGTGCCAGAGTCACAGACATTCACGTCTAATGATAGTGTATTTAACGAGAGTACGAAAATGTAAACAAAGAAATGTTCAACAGTGAAACAGAATATATTTGACTGAGACCTCGTTCTGGTTTCACGTATTTCCAAAGGTAAACAAATTTCCATTCATATACTACTCGCGATAATTGAATAGTATTGTATACACGTGTTGTTATGTTTGCGTTGGCGGTGGGAAGGTCGGCTTAGCTTCTGGTACAATACATGCATTAAGAAATACTTATGACCAATATGTAAGCAATGCAATTGCGATATTTGCAAAGACAAAGGCGGGATTTCCACAGACTACTGTAGCCTAGTAGGTCGTATTATAGTATAATACACATGAGTATTCATATTTATATGTGACATTTGTATCTGTAAAATCACCATATTCAAGAAAATTGAATGTATAAATCGATATTTGTTTCCGGGGAAGGATACGAGACATCCAGACCCCGCCCCACTCCTATCTATTATAAGTCTATAGGTTACGTAATGTAGTCGGACCAGATGTATTTATCTAATGGGGGTATGTGGGTGGGGAGTTCAATCGCCTGTGCTTGTACGGACAGCATGATTCCCGGCAACAGTTTATAAGTCACAATGTTGAATGGTACGTTTGACCCATGCATGCAGAATACCCATATATGGGTAAAACATCTAAATATATATTTTTCCGTCATTTTTCTAATTTCTCATTCAAAAGTATATGTTGTTACCACTCAGTTGAACCGTCTCGACGAGGTGGTTCAACTGAGTGGCAACAACATACACTTTGTGTGAGAAATAAGAAAAATAATCAGATGTTTCCACGTAAAAATGGGGTAACATTTAAACTTGGCAGATTTTAGAATGAGCGTTCGCCGGACACGCCCCAGCCTGGTTCCGCGCCTGCCATCGCAGTCGCGATCACGCAGACCCTGATCAGGTTGCTCGGATCTGGCGCTTGGTTGCATTCTACGGAGCCCCGCAGGGGACGTAGAATTAATTTGTTTATTAATTCGTTCCTACGAAATAACAATTCGTTCCCACAAATTAACAATTCGTTCCCTCAATTTAACAATTCGTTCCCACGAATTAACAATTCGTTCCCTCAATTTAGCAATTCGTTCCCACGAAATAACAATTCATTCCCACGGGAACGAATTGTTAATTCGTGGGAACGAATTGCTATATCGTGGGAAATAATTTTTAAATTGAGGGAACGAATTGTCATTTCGTGGGAACGAATTGTTAATTCGAGGGAACGAATTGTTATATCGTGGGAATGATTTGTTAATTCGAGGGAACAAATTGTTAAATTGAGGCACTATTTGTTTATTTAGTCAGTTTGATGGATCGATCGCGATTTGTCATTATAAACATTGATACTATGTTCTGAATATTAAGTGAACAAGACAGATGTATCGAGGATCGGTTGAATGTTTTATGTCAACATATATGAATGTTTATCTGATACTTATGGAAAATTATTAAATTTGCCTTCAGTAATAAACCCACATCCGCCAGTTGTGTCTAAACGTATGCAGGTGAGATATTAAGGCAAGATTATTGGAGCGAATTATATGTGTATTTCAAATATTAAGTCTATTTCTCTGTCTGTAACGTCTTTGGCATTTTGTATGTGACAGTTGATTCTGGTTATACCCCTTATGTGAGTATTACAATTATTCGTAATCCTATGTTAGGGGAAGGGGCCAAGCGACTTTGGCGTGGTGTGGACCTGGCACCAGGTTGGGTTATTATAATTTCAGGGCTAAATATATGTTTTCTAGATGTAACCCCCCCCCCCCCCCCCCCCCCCCCCCCCTCATAATGCATCAGGTTAAAACTGGATCGAACCCGTTTGGCTGGCCTTACATGACCTTAGCTGTTGATAGGCCTTTAAACTCATATAAACAAACAAACAAACGATCAGGATCAACATTTTCAATAGTTACTGATCATTAGTCAGATATCACGGCGCTATGTTTTCTTGTGGCGCGTATGTATCTATAATATCTTGTATCTAGGTCATAAAAATGCATAAAAAACAAATGCTAAGCCTTACTGGATTCTTCCTGTTTCTATACAGCTCCTTCACCTCTCCACATACAAAATATGTCGAGTGTTATAATGTTTCCCATACCACCATTTACTACAATTACTCTATTTGAAATATTTAAAGGAGAATATACTAAAACACTGCCATTTCAGTTGGGCTCGCAGCTCAGTACTTTGATTTTTATATGATATTATGTCACGCAAATTTCTATGAGGACAGCCATTGTCGTACTGCGCCTAAACGGCGAGTACGGCCAAGGAAATAGTGCCCTGTCACATGTGCCAACTTATTCTATGGCGTTTTTGTCTGTCTTGATTTGTATCTAAAACTCTACATATACTGTTCTCTATAGTTTTCACAGTTTTGGGCTCAGTTTATCAGTTAAATTCTGGAAAATACGAATCAAGACGTTCCGTGCTGATGAATACGTCAGCTAATATGAAATAGGCACTACCTATAACGGGCGACGTCATACCAGTTATCCGGACAAACAGTTTATCGGAAAAATGAAAATACCTGTTTATTAAGCGCATTCTTTTGATCCAATATTGCAACGAATACATATAAGTCACGCAGCTGCTTGCTGTTTCCATGCCAGTGTGAAGAATATATCGCCAAGGTGAACATTTAGTAAAATTTGCTGAAAACATTCCCCAATACTTGACTATAGGTTAGACACCACCAAATAGTTTTACTATATAATTTAACCGAATGCCATCCAATAAGGCCAGTCTCTCCTACTTTCACTATTCGTATGGATGCTGTGGGACCACTTGTACATGACCTGCAGCCAGTCTGTACTGGTTCTGCATGAACTAAACAATAGGTTCATTTACTCCTAAGAAAGAAAAGTCCAACCTTGTCATATCCCCCAATATTGTTAACATTTTTTGGCCACGGAAACTCTGTTTACATCACGTGACCAACAGGTTCAGTGTTTTCTTTTAAATGCTACAAATATGCTGAAAACTGGTGTTAAAAGCACCCCAAAATGTTCCTCCAGTGAAACTGGGTAGTAATGGATCAAATTTGCAAGCAAACGGTGTCTGTGACCTCAAAACACCCGCACTATTTTTTTATACCGCACTATTTTTGCATACACCCTGGGCGATTTCGCACCATTTGGTATCCTCTAACCTATATTATCGAACGCGCGTAGGATTGTAGTTCAGGTTGTTGTTGTTGTGGCTGCTGTCAGATGATGCTGCTGCTGCACCGCGTTTATTTTTTGGCTGCACCCCCCAATAAGCAATAAATTCACAACGCGAACATAGAAACGTGCATTGTAACTTGTAAAAAATCTTTACTCGGCGAAATTTTAGGGGGGCCCGCGCCGGGTATGCCCCCCCCCCCCCCCTGAATCCGCCCATGCATGTCCCCCAATATTGTTTACATTATTTGGCCACGGAAACTCTGTTTGCATCTCGTGACCAACAGGCTCAGTGTTTTCTTTTAAATGCTTCAAATATGCTGAAACTGGTGTCAATTTCTCTAACCTTAAACCTAGAGTGCCACATGCCAGGTTATAATATAGGGAGACATGTTTTTCTTTATTCTTTCAATCTGACATGTTTCTGTCTCTATGAGCACATTAAAGATTACTGAATAATTATATCTGTGTAGCTGGCACTCGTAATTTTTAAAAGTGGTGGACTGGTTGCAATTATACACTTATTTAATATCCATAAATAAAAATGTGTACCTACTAGATGGGACCCCAGCTTCAACAATAATTAAATATATATTTTAATTAGTCAAGATCCAGAGCAGAATAAGTGCAGGTTATAGGAAAATAGGTCCCACAACATCCATAAGAAAAATGAAAGTAGCAGAGAATAGCAACATGTGTGGTAACGGGTTAGTGTTTTAGGGAAAATCAATGGTGGTGTGCCACCTTAGTCTGATCCTGACGGTTATTGGTTTGCATCGGTAACGGGCCAGTTTGACAGTCAACCTGTGTAAGTTACCATATGTGTAACTTACTATAACAATGTGATTGTTTTCAATTAGTATATATGTAATTTAATTATTAGGATACGTGTATGTATAAAACACATTAGTAAGTCAAACACCATACATTCTGCAAGCAATCCAATCGTCACAAAAATAATTTTCAGACTAGTCCATTTATAAAAAAGGGGCGTTTTGTTCTCAAAATATGAAAATTACTTGCAAAAAGTGCAGATCCTGATGAGACGGCTCTGCAGCTGGATCTATACTGTTTGCCAATACATTCTTCCACTGACCTATTTAATTGCTAGCAGCGACGTTGATGCCTCATAGCTATGTTGTAGCCTAGAACATAACAAATGATTGTCATTAACATTCAATGTGTGAACTATAACTATTACGTATTGTGCTACTGGCGCGATGGCCTTTTAACGTTTTCTTTTTCAAAATCGTTTATTCTCTGAGGTCATATAGATATGACAACATGAAGAGGGACACATTCTTAATTTTCCACTCGTGCAGATTGGCTTTCAACTCATGAATTCATTTTAATGATTATGGCGCACAAAAACGTGGGTATAACAAACTATTTGCTCTGAAAGGCAGTGTTCATGTCTGATGACAGACACCCTTACTTCCATGCGTTATTTACTATGTACAGTTCACAGTCACTCGAATAGCGGGAGAGCAAATGCCTGCATCGCTTACATGTAATTTCTACTCCATCGCAGTCTCTCACTCGCCTTGATAATCGCTGAACAGTACTAGAAGAACCACATCAATTGCTAGTGCGCACAGTCTTATTGTATTTGTGTCACTTGACAATATTTTCACTCGCAGTCCATGGCACTAATTTCCCCAACATGTTGCCTTGAAATATAATCCCACAGTTACTGTATCTAGTTCTTGACTTTTGTATTATTGTATTTGTGTCGCGACTAGACAATATTTTCACTCACAGTCCATGATACGAATGTGTGTCCCCAACATGTTGCCTTGAAATATCATCCCACTGTATCACCGTATCACCGTATCATACCACCGTTCTTATATTAACATGACACACATGTCAGCTTGAATTCAGATTGAAGCTTTTCATATTCAGACAACAGAAACGTCGAATGTTCACGACAACATCCTGCGTACATCTGTACTTGGACCACCTGCTGAAAAAACTGGACCTTACAATATTTGCAATAAATGTACAATCGACGAGCCATATCATGTCGGCGATCGAGATAGGATTCTCCAGTGACGGAATGGCGAACATCGTATGTTCTGATCAGAGGGCGCATATGAGACTGATCTGTGGCTATGCTAGTCGTAACATCCATGGCTTTATTTGTTTGCAGTAGATATTATTTTCTTAAAATAGGTAAAGGTTGCGCTAAATTTTAATTTTATAAGGAAAGAATTGAGTAATAGACTGAAAATTCGCGTCGAGTTAACCAGATCTGAAACATGTAGTTGTGCGGGAAACCTGGCCCACGCCACATACGTCTACAAATATGCTGCCGACCATATGTATGTAAATAAAACATATAGCTTACACATAGTTTTCACCTGTAAATGGTGGTCGATAACAGTTAAAGTGGACAGTTATTAGCAGGGGCGGATCTGGAGGGGATTCTGGGGTTGCACACCACCCCCCCCCCCCCCCGTTCAGCCACGGGGTGGGGTTTACATAGATCACAGTTTACCACCAGTTGGAGTCTGAATTTATATGCATACTCGCTTCACTCCGTGGAGCTCGAAAATAGGACAACGTATTCTTTTATATTGTCCTTATTACGTAACTGATTTTGATGAAATATGGCGCATCAAATGCGTCCTGTTAAGCTGCATTGGTGGTCTTTGCATGTTCGCCCAAACATCTGTGGTTTTTGCGAAGAATCGATTTCCGTGTCTACCTACACTGACATCGATTCTTATCAAAAAGGACATAAGTCTGTGCCGAACTCCCTGGACCACCAAATGCAGCTCATGAAAACGCGTTTGCTGCGCCATATTTCATCAAAATCCGTTGCATATTAAAGGAAAATGTTAAATACTACTTACTTTGGAGTGGGCGACGTTGTTGTTGTTGTAACCACGCACCTTGATGGTGCGTGGTAGCACTTTTGTTTCTAGACAGTTATCTGTAAACTGCATCAAAGCAAATATGTTGTCAAAATAACGGAACATAAAAAACACATGTCAATAACAGACTAACATTTGTACATGTGATATCAACAGGAAAATAATAAATTGTATTCCGCATGTACTCTTGACGTCATTTACGGAAAATATTATAAATTTTGTAAACGTATTTAATGAAATTACGCGGATGTCCGAAGGTATAAAATCACATGGCGTGTCTCAATTGAAAAGTGATGAGTGTCGACCCTGCTCAGACTGATCTGTATTGACCCTGGTCACGCACGTCACAAGGTCAGTTGGCAGACACGTGACCACAGTCAATTATGTATCGCCCGCAGTTTGACCCTGTTACTGTCTGGTCAATTTGCTCTCTTGGAACTATTGGCTTTGTCAGACATGTCGGGCTGTCATGGAAATCAACACTCCGTCTGCTTGCTATAAGTCATACACCACTGAAGAACATAGGCGGCGGAACCGGAAAACAATATTTTGGTGGGGGAGGGAGGGGGGGGGGGGGGTGGAGCAGTCTTGAGCGCCCAAATGGCCCGATGTTGCTGGGGGGGGGGGCCTCCGGGCATGCTCCCCCGGAAAGTTTTGAAATCTAAGAGGCGTGACACGCCATTTCCTGCATTCTCAGCAAGTTTGAGGATGAGAATATGTGCTTTATAATATTTATTATAGCATCAGGCTGATTCACTCCAAAAGTTACAGAATTATTGAAGGGGCCAGGCCTCCAAAACAAAAGTATCCCCCCTCCCCACCCTCCAAACACTTCCGCCGCCCTTGAAGAATACTTTCATGGGAAACTAGCTAACTAAGCAAATATTTTGCTCCATGATACGTTCTGACCACAAGTCAACATCGCAAATCACCAACTTGAAACGGTCAGTGGGCTAACATTGATTGATTTATTGTTTTGTTAGAAACTCTGGCGGCGAGTTTTGTTTTCATGGCAATTTGTATTTACCTTCTGCTGGTTTCTACTCGTAATCACAGGTGGAAGACTCGGACATGTGAAATAAAGAGAAAATGCCCATTGAAAAAATATCCCATTACCCCACCCGCTCGTTGTACTGTAACGTTAGTACGACAACAGGCGGTGGGGTAATGAGTTTTTTCAATGTGGATATTTAATCACATATCCGAGTCTTCCACCTGTGAACATGATTATGAAATGTTTAGCCGCTTTACGTCACTGCGATGCGTTATTCACCTGTGGTTTTACCTAGAGGATTAAGGCCTGGCCAACGAGTTCGATCCCGCATTTATCCTGCTGCAATTTATTTATTTATTTTTTTTTTTTGTTTTTTTTTTTTTGGGGGGGGGGGGGGGCGTATTTACTGAATATTTACTTGGAAAAAAACATATTTTCAGCCCTGAAATTAGAATAACCTGACCTGGTGCCTGGTCCATACCACACCAAAGTCACTTGGTCCCTTCCCCTACAAGTAATAGGATTACGAATAATCGTAATACCCACATGAGGGGCATAACTAGATTCAACTGTCGCATAAAAGAATGCCAACGACGTACGTGAGGGACAAACCAGGGGCCAGTTCACTAAACTTGGTACGGATTAAATGTTTGTAATTCCAAAAGTATGACAGTCTGTAAATTTCACGTTAACAATGTGTTCTTATAAACAATTATTGGATTTACATTTATTGAGCATAGGCTGAGAAAGAACTGTCAAACTATGTTTTTGTTCTTGATAAAAATGGGAATTATACAAATAAACAGCAGACGACAACATTTAATTCAACATAGTAAGGATTAATACCTTCGTCTTTGTGACTACGAACGTGACTCTTACTAATTTTATACAATGGAAATATTGGCGGATATACATGTATATCACGCCGGATTAAAATATTTTCCACATGTATGAACATGGGCCTAAGGTATGATAAGGGCAATCCCTTTTTTCAAAGGTAAACTAAATATAGCAAGTTAAAATATGGGGTTATAAATATCCCCATTTTATTTATCGGAAAACCTCTTGACAATTTATTTCACCGATGTCGGTCGTGACCCACGATCGGAATATTTGTAAACATATTACAATTGTCACGATTTTACCATCCCTGCCAGGCGTTATATTCACATGTGTTTGTGACCACAGGTATTCGGCGTGTTTCGGCTTTCATCGATATAACCATATATATCAACAATAATAATAATAAATAACAAAGCAAATAATAAATAACAAAGCAAATGGCGTTATTTAATCTCAAGGGAAATAATCATTGTAAATTATGTATTCAGTATTACCAGCGCCATTCAATTATAGCAGTACCGCCGAAAGCCGAAACACGCATAATGCCTGTGTTTGTGGCCACATTGAAGTTGTATCGTATACCAGTAGCCGATTTCACTAACATTGCAAAGTATACTTTTCCAGCAAAGTATACTTTGAGGGAGTAATCATTTATTTTTCCTGAAATGCATTATTTCATATAGAACTAACGACTGCATATATTTGATGATTAAAAGTATGCAGAATTATTATACTGAATGTATTACATTATCACAGCCAAAATGGCTGTGATAATGTAATAAATTCAGTATCATAAAAAATGATAAATTTATCCTAAAATTGAAGATTTCTCTCTCAATGTATACTTTGCTAGAAAAGTATACTTTGCAATGTTGGTGAAATAGGCTACCGAAAATGAGTTAATTATTATTTAATAAAATATGTTTATACCAAATAGGCTACTGTAGATATGTATCATCGTGCACATGAATATTGGTGTTCGCTTATAAATACGACCATTTCACCACGATATTCACAGTCACACTGGTCAGTTTGGTATAATTTGGTTCACCATCACATTTCTCTTCAAATGTATTTATAACAAATCAACTGTTTTCATCCAAGTATAAGTGAAAGTATATAAATCTGAACGGCAATTCGCGTAGGCTATTCATACTTTTATAGTGTAGTTTTTGCGGAACCCTAGCTTGATTTTGTTGAAATTATCTTAGCAATCAATTTAAACAAATACCGACGCCAGCTATTGTCCGAACTCCACATCCGCCCCACCTTCCTGGTGGTGCAATGATCTGGCAGTAGAAGCCCTCCAAACGGGACACCCTATTTCTAGTTCACATATTGACTTTTTTAATAAATTAATTTCATTAGAATCCTCAGGACTCAATTCTAATGAAATTTCAAGATATATGCATGATATTTACAATGAGAAATAAAAGAAAATATGATGATTTTTGTCCGCTATTTTTGAACTATATATAGCCCACAAGTTTCCCAGCATGCAAAGAGTTAAACAAGAATTCCGCCGTGGAAGCGGTGTCGCGCCTGCCGAGGCATTTGACCGTAACATGATCATGAGCATGTGCTAAAGCAAGCATCACACAAACCGTCAAGGAAGAGCATGCTTAAAACATGAAAACAGGTCAAGGTTGAAGAAAAAGTTTGACATAAAAAATGGCTAAGTGTTTCCACAACCATGCGATGATCACGACGATCAAGGTCAAGTTAATGGCGGCATGAGTGTGTTCCAAATGATTACATGTACCAAGTGTCCAAATATTGAAGCAATACATAAAGTAACATTAATGTTATACGATGATGAAGAAAGTTGAACAAACTTTTTGACGCAAAAATGGTTAAGGGTTTCCGCAAAAATTTGAAGGTACAAAAGACAAGGTCATGTTAATGGAAGCATGAGTGTGTTCCAACTGCTCACATGCATCAAGTGTCAAACTATTGAAGCACTATGTCAAGTAATATTAAAGTTATGTCATGATGAAGAAACTTGTACAAACATTTTGACGGAAAAAAATGGCTAAGTGTTTTCACAACCATGTGAAGGTAAAATATGTCAAGGTCATGTTAATGGAAGCATGAGTGTGTTCCAACTGCTCACATGCATCAAGTGTCAAACTATTGAAGCACTATGTCAAGTAATATTAAAGTTATGTCATGATGAAGAAACTTGTACAAACATTTTGACGAAAAAAAAAATGGCTAAGTGTTTTCACAACCATGTGAAGGTAAAGAATGTCGAGGTCATGTTAATGGCGGCATGAGTATGTTCCAAATGCTTACATGTACCAAGTGTCTAAATATTAAGTACTAGTAAAGTTATATTAAAAGTAATATTAAAGTTATACGATGATAAAGAAACTTGTACAAACTCTTTGACGCAAAGCATGGCTGTGTTTCCGCAGAAATGTGAAGGTAAAAAAGGTCAAGGTCATGTTAATGGGGGCATGAGTGTGTTCCAAAGGCTCACATGTATCAAGTATTCAACTATTGAAGCAATCTGTCAATATAGGAATGAATGGCCTTTTTGTGGAATTTATCGGGGTATACACTTAGAAAAGTCGCGGGAATACTGGACGAAGACCGGAAGGCCTCGTCCAGTATTCCCGCGACTTTTCCAAGTTTATATCCCCGATAAATTCCACAAAAAGGCCATTCATTCCTTATAATTCCAGCATTTGAAATAAATTCATCAAGAAAATGTGTTTATTTTCCGTTTCTTAAGAATTATTTTAACTGCGCCTCACGGTTACGGAAAGTAGTTCGGCGTGGGAGTTTACTGGGATATAAATTTTGGACAGAGACTTGCTACGAGCCAATCAAATGTTAGGGAATTGTGTAAATATTGTTGTGCTGGAATTATGTAATATTAAAGTTATGTCTGACCTGATGAAGAAACTTGTACAAACGTTTTCACGCAAAAACATGGCTAAGTGTTTCCGCAAACATGTGAAGATCAGATCAATGCCATGTTAATGGCGGCATGAGTATGTTCGGAATTATCACAAGTATCAAGTGTCCAAATATTGAAACAATCCGTTAACAAATATTAAAGTTATATCATGATGAAGAAACTTGTACAAACGTTTCGACGCAAAGACAAATGGCTTTAGAGTTTCCGCAAAAATGTGAAGGTAAATAAAGGTCAATGTCGTGTTAATGGCTGCATGAGTGATTTCCAAACTGCTCACATATATCAAGAGTCCAAATAGTGTAGCAATCGGCCAAGTAATATTAAAGTTATACCATGATGACGAAGCTTGTACAAACATTTTGACATTTCGGACGACGACGCGGACGACAACGACGACGACATAAATCAAAGTCCTGAAATCATTCACAGTACGTGCTTGTGGAGGACACATATACTAAGAACTCATTTGTTGGAAAGTACATTGTAGTCTTAAGAATTGGCACCAAGAGGGATGCGGAACTCTGCGGAATAGATGTATTGCGGCTTGTCAGTAATTGAGACAGCAACTATTCAAATGGTCAGCTACATACACGTTTCACTTGTTCAATAATTTCTATATAAACTCACAGGATATATTGCTTTGTCATATGTTATTATACACTAGTTCTGAAATATATATGCATTACCATAGTAACCATGGTAACCAATATTGGAAAACACAAAAATAGTATTTGTTGAAAAGGTGTTTACTTTTTGAAAATCAATGCAATACACCCGAGTACTGTTAGCATATTGCAATACACTTAACATGTGAACGTTTAATAATATTGGTTGTCATGGCAACCATTTTAATATTTCACACAAAAAATCATATATACTCCATTTAAAATCAATATATTCGTCGAATCAGTATACATTATCAATGCTGCAAAAACAATATTTATCTTGACAAACATGATTGTTCAAAGTAATTTCACCTTGACCTTGGACATGAAGGCCACATGGGTGTGATACATGTATGGAATGAAAATATGGATGATGATAAGGAAGTATATGAAGTTTGAAGTCAATCTGACTTACGGTCGCAGAAAGCTTTAAGGCAAATCGTACGGATGCAAATGTCTAAGTAATTTGACCTTGACCTTGGAAATGAAGGCCGCATGAGTGTGGTATGGAATGAAAATATGGTTGATGATAAGGAAGTATATGAAGTTTGAGGTCCATCCGACTTTCCGTCACAGAGATAATGGGTACCCAAACTCTTTAACGTGGACGGACGGAATTACGAAAACTATATACCCCTCGACATACTTTGTATGCCGGGGGGGGGGGTATATCTATAGTTTTGTATACACAGTTTAAACTTTATATATTTTACAACAATTACAAACAAGAGCGAGCAGTCATGTATGGAACACGACAAGTGACATATGTCATCAGTCCCTTTTTTCCTGTCACAGTCATAGCTCAGGAACTAGACTGATGACATATGTCATCAGTCCATTTTCTCCTGACACAGTCTCCTAAATTTAAAATTCATATCATTTTCCTATTCAAATAGGAATCCTCAGCGATGTGTTACCCGGAGGATATAACAAAAATGTTCTACTTTCACTTTCATTTCAGCTACACATTCAATTTTAATTTATTGAGAAAATGATGCCGAAATATTTATGTAAATTAATATCTAATTATTTAAATATAATTTTTTAAATTCATAATACAAATAATCTAGAGATAATTATTATCCTTATTCAAACTCAAGACAACGTTTCCTTTATGAAGTGTATCGTACTGTATATGCTGTGTAACGTCAAGTCGCAAGACTGTCGGCAGCGTATGCGCTAACACACACGACGTGTAATTATCAAAAAATTGCTAGCACCTCTTTGGAAAGTTTGGATTTCCGCGCGAACTGTTTTACTAAATTCATTATAGATTAGTTGATTTCTTAAGTAAAATGGACAAAGATTAATAATATCGATGGCTCAAGATGATTAAAACAGTATGTAACTGTCAAAAAACAATGTTTCTGCTTTAAATCATCATCATTTCGCTGTCCAATATCGGATTGTATCGAGCCATTGACCTATGTAAAGTTCAGAATGTAAGCTTTAATCACAGGGACAATCCGTCCCCTACTATATAATTGCGCAAAATATCAACATACATAACAAAGAACTCATATTAATACATAACAGTTAATAGTTTATAAAGTATACAAAAACTTTTGCAATGACACATATAGCACAAAAAAGAAACAACGCATATATTACGCTGAAACGGTAAGATAGCTCGCTGTTTTACTGTTGTTGAACTACTTTTTTATGGCGTAGGACCGCGTGTTTTTCTAAAGTTAAGTCCGCAAACAGTGACACTGCGACCGCCACTTAAGTCATTAGCATATCTGCAATGACTGAGCATTTTCATATAGTCGCAATGTGATTTTGTACCTTCGGAAATCTGCGTAATTTCATGAAATACGTTTACACAATTTACAATATTTTCTTCGTCAATAAAGTCGAAAGCTGACAAAAGTTTCAAAATACATGTGGAAATATAATCTGAAAACTTTTGACTTTATTTATAAAAAGTATTGTAAATTGTGTAAACGTGTAAATTACGCAGATGTCCGAAGGTACAAAATCACATGGCGTGTCTCGTTTTGTATACCATGATCAGCTGGCACACTCATGACGGCTGCGTCGTTACAGTGAAATCTCCCTAAACCCGACACCCTGGGAGGTCCCACAGGGTGTCCGTTTTAGAGAGGTTCCATTGTGATCCATGCTTGTGTATTATGAACACTCAAAAGCATGTTTGAATACGTTGCAAATGTCACCCTCCCAAATTTTTTATTTGATGAAATTCCAGCAAATATTGATTTTATCGCGAACAATCAATTTTCCTATGGGATAAATTCCCACATGGGGACAAACGGAGGTGACGACGACAGTCGAAAAACGAAACATTTTGGAAATTGGCTTCGAAACCTGTTTATGTAGTTTGGAAATGATATAACGAAGAAAACAAAAGTTAGATTTTGAAAATCGGTCCACTTTTTCCAAACTCATGTTAAATTTCCATAGGATTGTTTTTTGCAATAACATTAATATTTGGTGGAATTTCATGAAACAAATCTTTTTTGGGAGGACGACTTTTTTGTTATTGAAAAAATATGTATATCTAAATATATTTTTAATTTAATGTAAACAAAAACGTTCGCCGGCAGAAAAAAAACGCCGAAGAGATAGTTAAAACCACAGATGATGGGAACAACTAATCTGATAGTCTGTTGTTACTTGTACAGATATACTATATATAATATACATGGGCGGATTCAGGGAGGGGGGGGGGCGGACCCGGCGCACGCCCCCCCCTAAAATTCGCCGAGTAAAGATTTTTTACAAGTTACAAAGCACGTTTCATGCCAAGTGCCATGTTTTCCATGCATTTTTCGGTCGTTTTCTTATTGTTTCAAAATTTAAACGTTTTCAATAAAAAATCATGACTAAACATACTGTGACAGTGTCAATATTTTTACTCCAAAATGCGCCAGAACGCAGGAAATGCGATGTAGATTTGCAAAATTTTCCGGCTGGGAATGCCCCCGGACCCCCCTAGCGCTATCTCGACTATTTTGCAATACTTGACTATATTATCGAACGAGCTTAGCTCGTTCGATAATATAGTCAAGTATTGCAAAATAGTTACGCGCCCCCCCCCCCCCCGCCCCTAACCCGAAATCCTGGATCCGCGCCTGCCGTCATGTGATTTTTTCCCGTCACCTGTGGTTAAAACCAATTAGACGACAATATCATGGCGCATGTCCAGAATGGATATAATTGGCATCATGTGTGTGATTGTGTCATGATTGTACTAAATATAACTAGTGTACTAAGGGTACGTAGTATTCCTATGGCACCATTGACCGAATGATGCAACATCGGACACGTAGTCAGGGGGCATATCAGGATTTTTTGGGGAAAAAAACTGTAAAAAGATGAAAACGTTTTCATCATGGCTCTGTGTAAAGTGGTTTAATTGAAGGTATATGGCGATACCAGGACCGCTGGGGTGTTTCTATTGTCACCCTTATAGGTACATACATATCGGCTTTCCTATCGTGTTGCGTTCAACAAGATAGAGAAGTTGATACGAATGCACCGATATCGTAAACAAATAGAAACAACCCAGCGGTCCTAGTATCGTCATATACATGTATCTTCAATTAAATCAGTTTACACAGGGCCATGATGTAAACACATTTTTATTTGTTATAATATATATTTTTTTAAATCCATTATTGCCCCTTTAACGATGAATCCATTATTAACCCTTTCAACCCTAAACAACTGAAATGGACTGTGTTATGTTCAGACTAGTCCATTTATAAGAAGGGAGTGTTTTTTTTATAAAATATATGATTTTTTTTGCAAAACGTGCAGATCCAGATGAGACGGCTCATCTGGATCTACACGGTTTGCAAACACTGCTAAAATCACATACCAGTATCGTCAATTAAATCACTTATTCACTTAAATCACACAGGGCCAAAAATCCTGATATGCCCCTTTAATTAAATAACAGTTCATAGTCCATAGTTGTTCTTATTGTGCTTTTTTTGTGCTGGTATATACAATGTTTTATTGGATAGACATCATCATCATATATGGACCTTCCTTCCACCAATATCCAACTAATATCCACCACCGGGTGCTAAAATAGTATCCTTCAGAACTGAGGAAAAACTTGTAACATAAAAAATAAAGTGACGAGCAGTCTCATCAGGATTTGCATTATCATTTAAGGCCGTGCCAACGGGTTCGATCCCGCATTTAGCCTGTCACTTGGCCCCTTCCCCTAAAAGTAATTAGTAATAATCGTATTACTCATACAATGGGAATAACCAGATTTCACCATCACATACAATAATGCCAAAGACGTACCTGAGGGCCAAACCAGTAGCCTATTTCACCAACATTGCAAAGCAAAGTATACTTTTCTAGCAAAGTATACTTTGAAGGAGTAATCGTTTTTTTTTCCTGAAATGCATTATTTCATATAGAACTAACAAATACATATATTTCATGATTAAAAGTATGCAGAATTATAATACTGAATGTATTACATTATCACAGCCAAATTGGCGATGTAATAAATTCAGTATAATAAAAATTAATAAATGTATCCTTAAATTGAAAATTTCTCGCTCAAAGTATACTTTGCTAGATAAGTATACTTTGCAATGTTGATGAAATAGGCTACTGGTCTTCGTTCGGGATTCCGATAAGGATGAAACAAGTAATTTTAATATTTTCTAGAAAGACAAAAAAAACACTTCCTTCTTATAAATTGACTAGTCTGAAAATCATTTTGTGACGACAGGAGTGGCATATTCCAGTTAACTCGTGTTTTTGTGTCTGGCCTTTAATTTTTATTATTGTCAACCACGCAGTTCTCAGCATTGGCGTCTTGTATTGACGTTGTAACTTCAGTCTATATTCAATAATAACATACTGTAAGCCAATATAGTTTGATACAACATGGCAATACGGTGTTCCTGTGGTAGTTTACCACTATAGATCCTGGTCAACTATCAGTCCTGGGGCCCGTTTCACTAAACTTCGTACGACTAAAATGTTCGTAAGTAAATTTAGGATCGTCTGGAAATTTCAATTGATGGAATAGTTGTTAATTGACAGTGTTAATGTGAAATTTACAGATTATCATAATTTGCACTTACGAACATTTTAGTCGTACGAAGTTTAGTGAAACGGCCCCCTGCAGTTTGGCAACACATGTTGAAGTAACGGACCGATGTCTATATATGCCTAAAAGCATCCATAAATGAAAAGAAAATAAGCTAAACATTTTTTTCTCCCCTCTATAATCACATATTCATGTGATTATAGAGGAAGTCAACTTTTTTTTAGCTTTTTATTTTTCATTTATGGATGCTTTTAGGCATATTTAATGTATTTATAGACCTCGGTCCGTTACTTCAAACTGTGTTTGGCAAAGGTCTAAAGTTAACGCTCGATGCATGACGTTTTGCAGCGGTGACGTTATACCCATGTGCCGATGCGCATGGTGGACTGTAGCCGATGTCACCAACATTGCAAAGTATACTTATCTAGCAAAGTGTATTGGTGGCTAGATCCGTGAAACTGTTATACAGGTATATTACGGGGTATTGGTGTGGGGGACTGTAAACACACATGTATAGTACCTGGACAACCATTGGTGGCTAGATCCATGGAACTGTTGGACAGGTATATTATGGGGTATTGGTGTGTTTGAGGGAGTAATCATTTAGTTTCACCGAAATGCATTATTTCATATAGAACTAACGATTCCATATATTTGATGATTAAAAGTGTGCAGAATTATTATACTGAATTTATTACATTATCACAGCCAATAATGGCTGTGATAATGTAATAAATGCAGTATAATAACAAATTATAAATTTATTCTTAAATTGAAAATTTCTCCGTCAAAGTGTACTTAGCAAGATAAGTATACTTTGCAATTTTGGTGAAATCGGCTACTGAAACTACCCTGTTTGCAAATACAATAAGCCCGATTTTGCTATGGTTAGTTTCGCTGCGTGATTGTTTGTCTGGGATTAAAATAGAACTAACCTTTCTACTCGTATTGGCAATCTTTAACATATTGTCTGGAGAATAGTTACGAAAATAGACAAGTAGGAGTGTGAAACTACGTCACTCGCTAATTCTTGGCAAATATGCCTACTTATTCTCCGCTGTACAATATAACATTCGTGTCTGGTAAAACACATTATAGGCCGTCAGCCACAAATGAACCCCGCCCCTGGGGGATCTTTCCTCCACACATATATTTTCTGAAACTACATTTAATTACGAGTCTTCTGCCGTATATCTGCGCTCTGTAACCCGCTGGATGAATATTTGGCAATAATTCCAGCACAACAATATTTACACAATTACCTAATATTTGATTGGCCCGTAGCAAGTCTGTCAAAAAATTTATCCCAGTAAACTCCCACGCCGAACTACTTTCCGTAACCGTGAGGCACAGTTAAAATAATTCTTAAGAAAACGGAAAATAAACACATTTTCTTGATGAATTTATTTCAAATGCTGGAATTATAAGGAACGAATGGCCTTTTTGTTGAATTTATCGGGGATATAAACTTGGAAAAGTCGCGGGAATACTGGACGAGGCCTTCCGGCCCACAGGTGGAAGACTCGGACCTATGACACCAACAAAAATGCCTATTAAAAAAATCCCATTACCCCACCCACTTGGTCTCGTACAGTACCATATATGATATATAAAGGTGGGTATAAATAGGGCTATTATAGAAAGAGCCCTCTCTTTTCCGGCTCGCACAAACACAATAAACATCGATTAAATGTATGACTTCTGTCTCTGGCAATCGATAAAGGTATTAGGTGTGTGAATATACTCACTTCAAATCGCTGTTTCCAGCATTTATTCAGTTATTCGCTTTTTGTATACCCCATCCAAAGCGAAATTTGCGTGTACGAAAGAATCTCACACAGAATCGGAGGCCATCCGGCGTGGATTATCGGTCATATTTGACCGGTAGCTGATCGCCAGCTCAAACTAAAGTCGTGCACCATGACCATATACATTAGTAACTCCAACCATACAAAGTTCGTCCAATTGTGATCGTTCACCGATCTAAAAAACACTTTTTTTCTAATTTCATTGGCTTTCATTCATGATTCACGTACAATCAGATTATGTCTTCCGGAAACCCTGAAAAGGGAAAGTCCTCGCGTCTATTTTTAGGTTTAGCCAATCAGAGATGTTCTTACATAGACGCTTCTGTGCTTGTATTATGGAAGATGGTGCATTGACCCAGTCCAGATAATGAACGAAATTATAGAAAAAAGTGTTTTTTAAATCGGCGAACGATCACAATTGGACGAACTTTGTATGGTTGGAGTCTCTAATGTATATGTTCATGGTGCACGACTTTAGTTTGAGCTGGCGATCAGCTATCGGCCAAATATGACCGATAATCCAGCCGGACGGCCTCCGATTCTGTGTGAGATTCTTTCGTACACGAACATTTCGCTTTGGATGGGGCATACAAAATGCGAATAACTGAATAAATGCTGGAAACAGCGATTTGAAGTGAGTATATTCACACACCTAATACCTTTATCGATTGCCAGAGACAGAAGTCATACATTTAATCGATGTTTATTGTGTTTGTGCGAGCCGGAAAAGAGAGGGATCTTTCTATAATAGCCCTATTTATACCCACCTTTATATATCATATATATTGGTACTGTACGAGACCAAGTGGGTGGGGTAATGGGATTTTTTTAATAGGCATTTTGTTTGGTGTCATAGGTCCGAGTCTTCCACCTGTGTTCCGGCCTTCGTCCAGTATTCCCGCGACTTTTCCAAGTTTATACCCCGATAAATTCCACAAAAAGGCCATTCATTCCTATATTAATAGTGTGACCCAGTATGTAAATCTCACTCGGTCTATTAATGTTATCAATGGTAATGGTAGTCAATAGTGTTTGCAAGAGATAGTTAATGCCCATATTCTGATTACACAATGTCACAGTACAGTGAAACCTCTCTAAACCCGACACCCTGGGAGCACCCCAGGGTGTCCGATTTAGAGAGGTTTCGCTGTAAATCAGGCATGTGACCATCCTGAGATATGTGTGTGTGCTATGCGATCATGAACAGGCATTGTCACCTGAGATAAATGACCAAGAAACTCATAAAAATAAGATCACAAATGTGTGTTTGATGTCCGGTTTAGAGAGGTTCCACTGTATATGATATACACATGTAATGGTAAAACAAAGTATCGGTAGTTTAAACAATCCCCACCCACTGAATTTACAATGAATAGTTTACATGTAATAAATTGTCTTGTTTTCTACGCTGACAGTTACTTATAAAACGTTCATATGAATGTGTAGCTACGAAAACAGGTATATTAGTTATACAACCATATTAATTTTCAGATACAGAAATCATGTGTGTTCATCTCTCTAGATGTCTAATTCATGTCTATGAAACCGTGACAATGACCGTGATTACCATGTTGTGTATCCTAATATGAACATCGCTGATACATAAATTATCTGTCGACAGGCCGTTAAACAGAATGATAACAAATACATATAATGATTAATGTTAACCCTTACTACGCTGAATTAAATGTTATCGTCTGCCGGAAATGTTTTGTTTTCAATATTTCTCGACAAAAACATGGTTTTGACAGCACATGAGAATCGTCTCCAGTGGAGACGATTCTCATGTGCTGTTAAAACCAGTTTTTTTGCTAAGAATTAAAGCAAAAAGAAAAAATTCCCCATGTTAAATCCCCATAGACATCGTCACTCTGTGAAGATGTATATGGGGATTTAACATGGGGAAATTGTTTTTTCTCAATAAAATCAATATTTGACCAAATTTCACGAAATAAAAAGGAGGCTCATTCTTAAATTTTCCTTTAATTTAATAATATGGAAACAAATTGTTTTTGAATTGTTTATATGGCCGTGAAATTTGGACAGCTTTCGTGAAACAGACTATAGATGATTAGTAGCACATAGTACTCCGTGTGTGGCAAGGTAAATATTAAACTACAACACAATAAGATATCGGTAAACAATACTAGTCACCTCAATTGGAATAAAACTAGACAAATGCATCACCTGTACACTTTCAAGATGGCAGCCATGAAATTAAATGAGTGTTTGACATAAGAAAATGTTTTAGATAGTAGATCGATGAAAGTGGTACACTACATAGCTCGATTCCGTGTACATGTGTTCCTGAATGCTAGATAGTTCGATGAAAGTGGTACACTACATAGCTCGATTCCGTGTACATGTGTTCCTGAATGCTAGATAGTAGATCGATGAAAGTGGTACACTACATAGCTCGATTCCGTGTACATGTGTTCCTGAATGCTAGATAGTAGATCGATGAAAGTGGTACACTACATAGCTCGATTCCGTGTACATGTGTTCCTGAATGCTAGATAGTAGATCGATGAAAGTGGTACACTACATAGCTCGATTCCGTGTACATGTGTTCCTGAATGCAGCTTTGTACTTACCTGTTTAACATATGCATGCTATATGTACGTTGTAGCGTATAGACATGTCTTTGTGATTTACATAGAGAATATTAGTATAGTGTCATGAACGTGAATAAATATCTGTCGAGGCTGAGAAATCAGGATGGGCGAGGCTTGCCGAGCACATCCTGATTTCGAGCCGAGTCAGATATTTATTCACGTTCATGACACTATAATAATATTCTATTTATCCCGTTAACCACATCAAAGTTGTTCAAATGTCTCTAAAAATGCATTTGTGGCCTCATAAGTTTGTCTTCTGAAGCGACAAGATTATCGTGTTACGTCATTCACATAATGACGTAACGTCATACATAATGACGTATCTACTAGACGTGAACGAGAAAAAATACACGTACCTGCTTTTCACGTCTAGTAGCGACATAGTTGACGGGATAAATGTACGTTGTAGCGTATAGACATGTCTTTGTGATTTACATACACATATCCCCATGTGGCATTTAATCCACATAACAATCCATCTGGTTGTGGTTTTTTTTCTCAAATATATAACACTCCTGATGAACAATCACATTCCATTCGGCCTATAGCAACCGGAGACACGTATTTGAATATTAGTTCATGGATTAGCTCATTTTGGTATCACCGCAACATGCGGGACCTTCTCGGGGTAAGGGTATTATCAACTACTGTCTGTTCCACGTTTTTGTGCCGACGAACTTTTGGCTATTAAACACATTAAATCTAAAAACTATTTAAAAAAAACAAAAAAGTCACCCTCCCCAAAAAAAATTTGTTTGATGAATTTCCATAAAATATTGATTTTATTGCGAAAAAACGATTTTCCTATGGGGAATTTAACATGGGGAGTCAATTTCCAAATGTTTTCGTTTTTTGATCCTGAAGGATCAAACAAACAAAACATTTTCGAAATTAACTCATTAGCTCATTTTGGTGTCACCGCAACATGCGGGACCTTCTCTGGGTAAGGGTATTATCAACTAGTTTAGCACATTTCAGCTGTACTGATAGTATCTACATTGATCCGAACATATTGCAAAAAAGGTCCTGTTTATGGTCATCTTGAAACAGTCTGTCATTGTGACACTCTACATGATTAATAGTTTAGGTGTATTAGTTTCAATAGTGTTTAATTAGAAAAATAAATACAGCACATCTAGTGTTGATTGTAGAACTGAAGGCGTCGATGACTGCATGCATAATACATTATGAATATCTATTTTATTTATCTATGTTTGCAACTCACGAGCAAGGATTATTTTGAATGAGTGGCATACGTGAAGACATTATTGTGTGAAATTCTTAATGAGGGAGAACCCGCATTGTATAGCATCCATCATACCATCCTACATACCGCCCTGGCGAATGCACATCATGCTCACCTAATTGGGAGATATTATAGGAATGAATGGCCTTTTTGTGGAATTTATCGGGGTATAAACTTGGAAAAGTCGCGGGAATACTGGACGAAGGCCGGAAGGCCTTCGTCCAGTATTCCCACGACTTTTCCAAGTTTATACCCCGATAAATTCCACAAAAAGGCCATTCATTCCTTATAATTCCAGCATTTGAAATAAATTCATCAAGAAAATGTGTTTATTTTTCGTTTTCTTAAGAATTATTTTAACTGCGCCTCACGGTTACGGAAAGTAGTTCGGCGTGGGAGTTTACTGGGATATAAATTTTGGATACAGACTTGCTACGGACCAATCAAATGTTAGGGAATTGTGTAAATATTTTTGTGCTGGAATTATATGCTCATTACCAATAGCATTAAGTAGACAGATCATTAATAACATTATATTCATTGTCGCCAGTCAATACAATTTGGAAGAACTTTGAAACATTTATGCAGTGATTGAAATGATTGAAACCCACCCATAGTTGTATTTGAAAATTAGCAGAATATCGAATTTTATACATAACCATGTTAATGTTGTTTAATTATTGAAAACTCCAGCTACAGCGTCAACATTATTAAAAAGCTGATATGGCGGCCATTTTGAAAATATACTTATATCATTGTATAACTGGACACGTATCTATTGTCAAATGATTGGATATGTATATCGAACTAGTATGGATACATGCAATATGTATATGAAATGGTGTTTATACAGCTCCATAGAGTAAAGAAAATAAACAGAAACATTTTCGCGGCAATTTTATTTTTTTGGACTGTTGTGGAAGGAAATTGCATCAATATCTCCTGCAAGTTATATTTATATATGAGGAAAAGCAATGTATATGTGTTTCTTTTTGAGCGCAGACAACCAGGGTCGATAGACAATAGGCTACTGAATCTGAAAATCATACTGACCAAAAATCCCACATGCGGGGGGGGGGGGGGGGGATATTGCTGGTTCAGTCTATTAAGTTCAAAGAAGATAATCCATGAACTGGTTGGTAAAATGAAAAACAAAATATACTAGTAACAGCCAATATTTTATATCACAATTGTACAAATCGCTAGAACCTCCCTACAACAGCCACCTCTCTACAGACAGCTTGATGTTCCCATGGCTGGCTATCGTAGAGAGGTTCCACTGTGTGTCATTATACAGTAGAATCTCTCTAAACCGAACGAACAACCTTGCGACATGGATTTATTTATATATGACCGATTTCACTGTCAAATATCGCGGATGTTTATCGGTGTTCCTTATTGTAATGCACACAGGCCGTGTTTCAGTGCTCTTACATCTGAATTACAGTGAAACATCTCTAAACCGGACACCATGGGGACCTCCCAGGGTGTCTGGCTTAGAGAGGTTTCACTGTAGTTAGTTATATGTGCTCTACCAGATCAGGCGCTAGACCGGCCACCAAATACCATAAGCCCCGTTTTCCCAAGTCACAGCTACAAACATATTTTCTTCCAAGAAGTAGGACGAGATTAAGTGAGCAATAAAGAGATCAAATATGGATCAAATATGGCTGCGACTGGAGAAATGGGACTTATGGTGACGAAGCTTGTACATACATTTTGACATTCCAGACAACCACGACCGAAAAAGTAGCGGCTATAGTCGCGCCTTCTGCTAAAGCAGGCGACAAAGACAGTAATGCACACGCTACAGACAGAATGGGGAAGGACCAGACAGAAAGGTAATATACTTGTCAGGTGGTACTGTATTTAAACAAGAGGGCCATGATGGCCCTAATTCGCTCACCTGACTCCATGAACACCAAAGGAGAATGTGACATTGAGTTCATGTGTTTTAGAAATAAATTGATATTTTTAGATGGCGGTCATCTTGGATTAAGCGGTCATACGACTCTCAGGTTACCAAATCTGAAAATGCTTCACCCAAGGATCTTAAGACTGAAGTTGTGCATCGGCCATGTGGTTCCTGAGAAAAAGACGTTCAAAATCTCGAATAAATGGACCTTTTGGCGGCCATCATGGATGACATAATCATCCGATTCTGACAAATATTGCACCAGAGCATTGTCTCATACCTTCAATTGGATATATGACATGAGCATATTCGGTCAAAAATAAAATTTGACCCCAATTTGACTCCACGGGCCACGCCCATTTTTGACCCCGAGGTCACCATTTTAACGCCTTTGAAAGAGAATTCTACATCAATCATTCCTACCAAGTTTTGTCGAAATCCGGCTAGCGGTTCATGAGAAGATTTTTTAAGAATTTGTGCTATTTTTAGATGGTGGCCATCTTGGATTAGCGATGACCTGTTTTAACAAATCTGAAAATGCTTCACCCATGGACCATAACTGTGAAGTTTTGCCACCATGGGCCAAGCGGTTCGTGTGAAGAAGAATTTTCAAATCCCTAATAAAAGAACATTTCAACCTTTCGGCGGCTATCTTGGATGACATGACCATCCAATTTCGACAAAAAATTTACCAGAGCGATCGATTTGATATAGACATGACCATATTTGGTCAAAAATAAAATTTGACCCCAATTTGACCCCACGGGCCACGCCCATTTTTGACCCCGGGGTCACCATTTTAACAACTTTGAAATAGCATTGTACATCGATCATTCCAACCAAGTTTCGTCGAAATCCGACTAGCGGTTCTTGAGAAGATTTTTTAAGAATTTATGCTATTTTTAGACGGTGGCCATCTTGGATTAGCGATGACCTCCATTTTAACAAATCTGAAAAGGCTTCACCCATGGACCATAACTTTTAAGTTTGACTACCATGAGCCAAGCGGTTCATGTGAAGAAGAATTTTGAAATCTCTAATAAAATAACGACCTTTTGACCTTTCGGCGGCCATCTTGGGTGACATAACCATCCGATTTCGACAACAAATGCACTAGAGTGATCGCCTCGTTGATACCTTCGATTTGATATATAACATGACCATATTCTGTCAAAAATAAAATTTGACCCCACGGGCCACGCCCATTTTTGACCCCATTTTAACAACTTTGAAAGAGCATTGTACATCGATCATTTCTACCAAGTTTTGTCGAAATCCGGTTGGTGGTTCTGGAGAAGATTTTTGAAGAATTTGTGCTATTTTTAGACGGTGGCCATCTTGGATTACGTAATGACGTCATTTCAACAATTTTGTAATCCCCCTACCTAAGGACCATGACCATGAAGTTTGGTGACTATAGACTGGGACCGGTGACACAAAAAAATGCCCATTAAAAAATCCCATTACCCCGCCAACCTGGTCTCGTACTGTACGTTATATAACATAATGGGTGGGGTAATGGGATTTTTTAATGGGCATTCTTTTGTGTCTCGGGTCCGAGTCTTTCACCGGTGCCATCAGCATTTATATATTACGTCCGGATCGTGCTACTGACCTGCCCGAGGACCAATACCATGGCACATATTGTGGCAAATGCTGTAAGGTCAGAATTGTCAGCCCAAAAACAGATAAGAAGAACAACGTGACAATATCAACAAGTTTATTGCATTGATCAATAAGCTTAAACAATAGCGCACTAAAGCTGAAGGACAACATACAATTCAATTAATTTTCTTTCACAACTAACATGCTAACATATATGATGATACACATTGTTCAATGTAGTGCGTGAAGACACCATGGCCTAATTGCTCAAAACCTCTGTTAGCTTAACAGGGCCCGGTTGCTCAAAACCTCTGTTAGCTTAACAGACTGTTAAATCCTTAGCAATGCTAAGGATTTAACAGCCTGTTAAGCTAACAGAAGCTTTGAGCAACCGGGCCCAGACTGTTAAATCCTTAACACTGTTAACGATTTAACAGTCTGTTAAGCTAACAGAGGTTTTGAGCAACCGGGCCCAGCTAGTAAGCTACTAAAATTGATCTGTAAACACTGAAAATTCAATTAGAGTTTGATCTCACCACTAACATATAATGCTACAACTAACTTACATATTCAATGTAAAGTGCAAGTAGTAAGCTACTAAAACTGGTCTGTCGACACTGTAAGTTATTAGGCCATATCAGAGAGGACTGTATACTTTCAACCATAAATAACTGGAACGGACTGTGATACGTTAAAGGTACATGCCCACTCAGTAGACGCAAAATGTTCTTTAAATCAGTCATCATCTGAGACATTTTCTGGCAAAATAAACATTCATTCACCATTTCCCCACGGATTGATTGGCATTATTATACATTTTATATCAGAGGTAACTTTCCAGAGGTGTTTCCTTAAAGTGTTAACGGACATTACTATTTATACACTGTATTTATTTTTTGATTTGCAATTATAATACTTTATAATCTGTCGAAAATATTATGTTTTCATGCGACACATTTCATTAGTATAAATAAGTAAAACAATATCATGCCTCATTTGCATATGAAAATAGCCCGATACCAACGCGCGTCACTATCAGTAAAATAATTATTATTAAATGAGTATATCTGTTTTCCAGGCACTTGTAATTTTTAGAACTGGTGGAATAGGGACACAATTAAACACTTATTTAATTCCTATAAAGAACATTTTGTGCTTACTGAGTGGGCATGTACCTTTAATGTAAGGACCAAACCAACTGTCACAAAATTATTCTTACTAGTCCATGTAAGGGGTGTTTTTTTTTCTCCTAAAAAATTACTTGCAAAAAGTGTAGACCCTGATAAGATGGCATGTCACGAGCTGGCTGATCTGGATCTACGTTAGTCTCTAGTATCCCGCGTCCGCCAAAATTTGAAATTGTCACCAAGGTCAAGATACTACCTGATGTGTGTACATGTATAAATGAAGTAGGTCAATAACAAATACGTAATTGGGTGAAAAAATGGACCTTAACCCTTACACTGCTATCTTATTTTTGTTGTTGTCTGCTGTTTATTTTCTATTTTCCAATTTTATCATCAAAAATATGCTTTAACAACACTTTAGAATAATTTACAACATACTTTGACAGCACTTCAGAATCATTTCCATTGGAAATGATTCTGAAGTGCTGTCAAAACATGTTTTTATTCAGACAAAAAGGTAAAATATAAAAGCAACAGCAGACGACAATTGTTGTGTGTAGCGGTCTAAGGGTTAAGACATGTGCAGACAGTGTAGCCCCAGATCGGACTACATGTTTGTGCAGATTTATCTGGGGCTACAACACTGCACGCCATTATTGATATATTTATTTAATATTTGTTTGTTTGTTTATTAGTGTTTAACGGCCTATCAACAGCTAAGGTCATGTAAGGCCGGGCAAACGGGTTTGATCCCATTTTAACCTGCTACATTGGGGGGAAAATCCCAATATCAGAACGGAATATTTACATCAAGAACAAATATATTCAGCCCTGAAATTAGAATGACCTGACCTGGTGCCAGGTCCATACCACACCAAAGTCACTTGGCCCCTTCCCCTAAAATAGGATTATGAATATTGTAATACTCACATAAGGGGTATAACCAGATTCAACTGTCAACTACAAAATGCCAAAGATGTATGTGAGGGCCAAACCAGGTCTCCATTCGGGATTCCAGTAAGGTCAAATTCCATATGTTGTCCGCCATTAAAGGTACATGCCCACTCAGTAGGCACAAAATGTTCTCTATAGGAATTAAATAAGAGTATAATTGTGTCACCATTCCACCAGTTCTAACAATTACAAGTGCCCGCTATACAGATATAATCATTTAGTAATAGCTATTTTACTGATAGTGACGCGCGGTGGTATCATGTTATTTTCATATGCAAATGAGACATGCTAGTTTTTAATTATTTATACTAATTAAATGCGTGACCTGACAAAGTGAAATTTTCGACAGATTATAAAGTATGATCATTGCATATCAAAATATAAATGCATAATTATAATAACTAGTAATGTCCGTTAACATTTTAAGGAAACACGGTTATCGCCCCTGTAGAAATTTACATCTGATATAAAATCAATCAATACGTAGGGTAATGGTGAATGAAGTTTATTTTGCCATAAAATGTCTCGGATGATGTCGCTGATATAAAGAACATTTTGTGCCTACTGAGTGGGCATGTACCTTTAACCCTTAGACCGCTACTCACAATAATTGTTGTCTGCTGTTGCTTTTATATTTTGCCTTTTTGTCTCAATAAAAACATGTTTTGACAGCACTTCAGAATCATTTCCAATGGAAATGATTCTGAAGTGCTGTCAAAGCATGTTGTAAATCAACTGGATGGGCATGTACCTTTAAGTCAATGAAGGATCACCTGCAAAGGTGAAAGTAGAACACAGTGTCACTGTGGCAGAGTGGGAAATATGATCTTGATATATACTGGTCAAAAATGGTCCGCAACCTGACAAAACCTGGCTTACTCCATTTTGGAACAGTGTAGATCATGATCAGTTATTGCAATTAAGCATTTTTGTAGAAACCACATTTAATCTCTGAGTCTATATTGAGTTTCAAGAGATTTGGGACATGTAGAACATGTACATGATCAAGTATTGTTCCACGACTGCCGTTGTTCACATCGCTCACAGCCGTGTTCAAACGTATAGCGTGTGCTGTTTGACCATGGCTGTGGATAATGCTCATTCCGGGGCCAAGCCAACAACTACGCAATGCATTGTTTGTTTGTTTATTAGTGTTTAACGGCCTATCAACAGCTAAGGTCATGTAAGGCCGGGCAAACAGGTTCGATCCCATTTTAACCTGCTGCATTGGGGCGAAAATCCCAAAATCAGAACAGAATATTTACATCGAGAACAAATATATTCAGCCCTGAAATTAGAATAACCTGACCTGGTGCCACGTCCATACCACACCAAGTCACTAGGCCCCTTCCCCTAAAATAGGATTACGAATATCGTAATACTCACATAAGGGGTATAACCAGATTCAACTGTCACATACAAAATGCCAAAGATGTATGTGAGGGCCAAACCAGGTCTCCAGCCGGGATTACGGTAAGGATGAACCCCAATCGTTAAATTACCCATCGCGTGCTCCCACCTGCCACCCACCCGCAATGCATTGTGTCTCATGACGTTATTAGAACGCGCCATTATGTCACCAGACCAGTTCACAACGGTTGCAATGAAATTTTGAAATTGATGCAGCTGCATCACACGTCGTGTACTGCGGCCCCGGAATATGTATTTGTAAATCAGCTGTTTAAATGGAGCAGATTATCAAAGTATATACTGTATATATGCTCAAATTGCACGACCATGTCCAGCCGTGGGTAAATGTTTGCCGTGGCACTCTGGGAACTGTATGAACCCGCGGACTACGGCCTTGGGGTTCAAACAGTTCCCTAGTGCCACGGCAAACGGTTGGACATGGTCGAACCTTATATTTTAACCCTTTCAACACTACAGACCTTGATAGCAGACTTTGAAAACAGTGAACCAACTCGTAACGAGCCATCTCATCAGGATCTGCACTTTTTTGCAAGTAATTTTCATATTGTTTTAGAGGGAGAAAAAACACCCACTTTTCCTAAAGGGACTAGTCTGAAATTGTTTTGTGATGATTTGATTGGTCAGAAAATTAAAATATCAAAGTCCATTCCAGTTATTCAGGGCTGAAAACTAGACTAGTTTATTTGTAAAATGTGGTCTATACTGTCTACAACAAGAGTTGTCAGAAGACAACGAAGCTCGCCTGTTGGCAGCCTTCATTCAAACTTGTCACAGTTGTATAAAAAACATGAATATTATATAACTTGACCTTGGGATAAGGGGTGTGCGGTGGACCTTGACATTGAGGTCAGTGGTGGAAGGTGGATCGTGGATTTGATTTAGCATGATATAGCATACGGTATTAAGATGAATGCATGTATGAAATATCAATGCGCTCCCTGAAATGAGAAGGAAAACAAAATTTAACCCAGCGTTAAGTTTATGAACACACTAAGTTGGTGATTTTCTACAGCATGATAGTTATTCACATGAGGAATGCATGTATAAATGTGCTAAGTTTGTGACCTTGGCCTTGGCAAAAGGGGTGGTGGGGTGGGTCATGGATTTGCTGTAGCACAATAGAGTATCATCAGATGAATGCATGTATGAAATATGAAGGTGTTCCCTGTAAAGAAACAGAAGTTATAAAAAGACATTTACTCCAACGTTAAGTTTATGATGTTGATCTTGGGGAAAGGGGTGGGGTGGGTCATGGATTGCTGTAGCACAATAGAGGATCATCGGATGAATGCATGTATGCAATATCAAAGCGTTCAAAGTGTAAAGAAACAGACGTTACACAACATTTATCCCCAATGTAAAGTTTATGAACATGCTAAGTTTGTGACATTGACCTTGGGGTAAGGGATGGGCGGTGGGTCATGGATTTGCTATAGCATGATAGAGTATCATCAGATGAATGCATATTTGAAATATCAAGGCGTTCCATGAAAGGAAACAGATGTTATAATACATTTACCCCAACATTAAGTTTATGAATGTGCGAAGATTGTGACCTTGACCTTGGGGAAAGGGGTGGGCGGTGAGTCATGAATTTGCTATAGTACGATAGAGTATCAGCAGATGAATGCATGTATGAAATATGAAGGCGTTCCCTGTAAATAAACAGAAGTTACACAACATTTACCCCAACGTTAAGTTTATGAACATGCTAAGTTGTGACCTTGACCTTGGGGTAACGATTGGGTGGGCGGTGGGTCATGGATTTGCTATAGCACGATAGAGTATCATCAGATGAATGCATGTATGAAATATCAAGGCGTTCCATGAAAGGAAACAGATGTTATAAAACATTTACCCCAATGTTAAGTTTATGAATGTGCTAAGTTTGTGACCTTGACCTTGAGGTAAGGGATGGCCGCTGGGTCATGGATTTGCTATAGCATGATAGATTATCATCAGATGAATGCATGTATGAAATATCAAGGCGTTCCATGAAAGGAAACAGATGTTATAAAACATTTACCCCAACGTTAAGTTTATGAATGTGGTAAGTTTGTGACCTTGACGTTGGGGTAAGGGCTGGGTGGTGGGTCATGGATTTGCTACAGCATGATACAGGGTCATCTGAGGAATACACGTATGAAATAACAAGGTGTTCCATGAAAGGAAACAGAAGTTATGAGACATTTACCCCAACATTAAGTTTATGAATGTGCCAAGTTTGTGACCTTGACCTTGGGGTAAGGGCTGGGTGGTGGGTCATGGATTTGCTACAGCATGATAGAGGGTCATCTGAGGAATGCATGTATGAAAAAACAAGGTGTTCCATGAAAGGAAACAGAAGTTATATGGCATTTACCCAACATTAAGTTTATGAATGTGCCAAGTTTGTGACCTTGACCTTGGGGTAAGGGCTAGGTGGTGGGTCATGGATTTGCTACAGCATGATAGAGGGTCATCTGAGGAATGCATGTATGAAATAACAAGGTGTTCCATGAAAGGAAACAGAAGTTATATGACATTTACCCAACGTTAAGTTTATGAATGTGCCAAGTTTGTGACCTTGACCTTGGGGTAAGCGCTGGGTGGTGGGTCATGGATTTGCTACAGCATGATAGAGGGTCATCTGAGGAATGCATGTATGAAATAACAAGGTGTTCCATGAAAGGAAACAGAAGTTATAAGACATTTACCCAACGTTAAGTTTATGAATGTGCCAAGTTTGTGACCTTGACCTTGGGGTAATGGCTGGGTGGTGGGTCATGGATTTGCTACATCATGATAGAGGGTCATCTGAGGAATGCATGTATGAAATAACAAGGTGTTCCATGAAAGGAAACGAAAGTTATAAGACATTTACCCAACGTTAACTTTATAAATGTGCCAAGTTTGTGACCTTGACCTTGGGATAAGGGCTGGGTGGTGGGTCATGGATTTGCGACAGCATGATAGAGGGTCATCTGAGGAATGCATGTATGAAATAACAAGGTGTTCCATGAAAGGGAACAGAAGTTATAAGACATTTACTCAACGTTAAGTTTATGAATGTGCCAAGTTTGTGACCTTGACCTTGGGGTAAGGACTGGGTGGTGGGTCATGGATTTGCTATAGCATGATAGAGGGTCATCTGAGGAATGCATGTATGAAATAACAAGGTGTTCCGTGAAAGGAAACAGAAGTTATAAGACATTTACCCAACGTTAAGTTTGTGGACGACGCTGACGCCGACGACGACGGGGGTATGACATAAGCTCTTCTGCACTTCGTGCAGGCGAGCTAAAACCCGTATTAGTGGTCTGGGGGCCGTTTCACTAAACTTTTTACGACTAAAAAGTTTGTAAGTGCAAACTTATGATAGTCTGTAAATTTCATATTAACAATGTTTGTTTGTTTGTTTGTTTATTGGTGTAAAACGGCCTATCAACAGCTAAGGTCATGTAATGCCGGGCAAACGGGTTCGATACCATTTTAACCTGCTGCATTGGGGGGAAAATCCCAAAATCAGAATGGAATATTTACATCGAGAAAAAATATATTCAGCCCTGAAATTAGAATAACCTGACCTGGTGCCACGTCCATACCACACCAAAGTCACTTGGCCCCTTCCCCTAAAATAGGATTACGAATAATCGTAATACTCACATAAGGGGTATAACCAGATTCAACTGTCACATACAAAATGCCAAAGACATATGTGAGGGCCAAACCTGGTCTCCAGTCGGGATTCCAGTATAAAGGATGAACTCTGATCGTTAAATTACCCATCGCATTCTCCCACCTACCACCCACTCATATTAACAATATTTTCTTGTAAACAATTGATGGATTTACATTTATTGAGCATAGGCTGCATATGCAGCCTATGCTCAATAAATGTAAATCCATCAATTGAAATTCCTAGACCATCCTAAGTGTTGAAAGTTTTTTAAGTTTGTTTGTTTGTTTATTCGTGTTCAACGGCCTATCAACAGCTAAGGTCATGTAAGGCCGGGCAAACGGGTTCGATCCCGCTTTAACCTGCTGTATTGGGGGGAAAATCCCAAAAACAGAACGGAATATTTACATCGAGAAAAAATATATTCAGCCCTGAAATTAGAATAACCTGACCAGGTGCCAGGTCCATACCACACCAAAGTCACTTGGCCCCTTCCCCTAAAATAGGATTACGAATAATCGTAATACTCGCATAAGGGGTATAACCAGATTCAACCGTCACATACAAAATGCCAAAGATGTATGTGAGGGCCAAACCAGAAGTTCTATGTAAGGAAGCACGTTGACACAGGCATACATGTACACGTCATAGATTAGTCACAGACTGATAGACGTCCATAGAGAAAAGCGTGTATATAATGTCAAGAAGTTAGGAAGATATGGAGTTAAGATTGATTAATGGTGTTTAACAACCTGTAAACAGCTACCGTCATTTTAGGCCAGGTTTCTGGGGTGGGGGTTGCGTGGAATAAAAAAATCAGAACTGAATAGTTACAGAAAAATATATATTCAGCTCCGAAATTAGAAGAAACTGACCTGGTTGGTACCAGGTCCTTACCACACCAGTCACAGCAGGGGCGGATCCAGCATTGGGGGGGTCCTACTTTCGAGCTCCACGGAGTGAAGCGAGTATGCTAGGGGTCCGGGGGCATGCCCCCCAGCACAAATTTTGAAATCTAGATATTCAGAAATGCACTTGGTGGTAAACTGTGATCTATGTAAACTCCGTGCAACCCCGGAACCACCCCTCCAGATCCGCCCCTGCTTAGCCCCACTCCCTAAAAGTAATAATCTTAGTACCAATCTTCAACTGTTATAACAATATAAATAGATCAACATGAACGCCAAAAATGTACCCGAGGGCCATACTAGGGATATGGGGATTCCAGTAAGGATGAATCCCATCATTAAATTTACTCCCAACCACCCACCCAAATACAGAAGTTAAGAGTAAATATGCGTTACAACCTCTCAAGGTGTCTCGATTAAAAAGGTACGGAGCCCCACAGGGGACATGGACTTTTTTAATTAATTTGTTCCCTCAATTTAACAATTCGTTGCCTCGAATTAACAATTCGTTCTTATGAATTAACAATTTGTTCTTATGAATTAACAATTTATTCCCACAAAATGACAATTTGTTCCCTCAATTTAACTCGTTCCCTCGAATTAACAATTTGTTCCCATGATATAACAATTTGTTCCCACAAATTAACAATTTGTTACCGTGGGAACAAATTGTTATTTTGTGGGAATAAATTGTTAAATTGAGGGAACAGATTGTTAATTTGTGGGAACAAATCATTTATTTGTGGGAACGAATTGTTAAATTGAGGGAACAAATTGTTATGTCGTGGGAACGAATTAATAAAAAAAATAATTCTACGTCCCCTGTGGGGCTGCGTAGAAAGGTGATCTTGACATGCACATATGTTTTACAGTAAGATAGAGGTCCAGAGACAAATGCATGTTTGAAATATCAGGAAATTATTTGAATGGAACCAGAAGTTATAATAAATATTCATTAAAACCTCTCAATAGTTGTATTATCAATTGCTGTTGGCTTGAAAAATAGGGGGAGGGGGTGGTGTGGGCTTGTTTGTTTGTTCGTCATTTAAGGCCGGGCTAACGGGTTCCATCCTGTATTCAACCTGCTGCATTGGGGGAAAATCCCAAAATCAGAACGGAATATTTACATCGAAAAATACATTCAGCCCTGAAATCAGAATAACCTGACCTGGTGTCAGGTCCATACCACACCAAAGCCACTTGGCCCCTTCCCCTAAAAGTAATAGGATTACGAATAATCATGATACTCACATAAGGGGTATAACCAGATTCAACTGTCACATACAAAATGCCAAAGACGTACGTGAGGGCCAAACCAGGTCTCCGGTCGGGATGCCGGTAAGGATGAACCCTGATCGTTAAACTACCCATCGCATGCTCCCACCTGCCACCCACGGTGTGGGCTTGTTGATAATTCATTTCTTTAGTGGTATTTAACTGCCTGTCAACAGCTAAGGTCATTTTAGGCCGGTTTAATGGGGGTCGAATTGCAGATAATGAAAAGAGAGAAAATACAATGTGCGACTAAAGTACCATTAGTCGCATATAAATTGCATTTACATGTAGTTGCATTCAATACAAAGTAAAAATAAAAAAAAAAATATTCAAGGATAAAATTTAATACATCGGCTTAAAGCAAAATAATATATACAACATACAATATATCTTACTGATACAATGATGGCTGTTTGTCGACAAACTGGGGGCCGTTTCACTAAACTTTGTACAACTAAAAATGTTGGTAAATTCAAAATTGTACATTTCACATTAACAATGTTTTCTTTTAAACAATTAATGGATTTACATTTATTGAGCATAGGCTGCATATGCAGCCTAGGCTCAATAAATGTAAATCCATCAATTGAAATTTCCAGGCGATCCTAAATTTGCACTTACGAACATTTTAGTCGTACAAAGTTTAGTGAAACAGCCCCCTGGACTGTAACATGTTTGCAATCAGCATATAGCGTAAGTTGGCACAAGGCGCCTTACATAGTTTGCAACAATTGTTAGTTTGTTTGTTGGGGTTTAACGGCCTATCAACAGCTAAGGTCAGTTAAGGCTGGGTCAATGGGTTTAGTAGTAAATCCCATATATTACCCGTACAAGTACATGCACATGTACCAATGGGGGGAAAATCCCAAAATCAGAACTGAATATTTACAATAACAAGAGTGCCGAAGGACACAATATACTCCCGTCGAGGCAAGGCCAGTCAACAAGGGAGATAACTCACTTAAAAATAATAGGGTTCTTCATCTTGACATGATAAACATGCATACTGAAATTGGTTACGATCAGTCAAGTAGAACGTGATTGCCTGGACAAAGATACAAAGTCCGAAAATAAAATATGGCCTCTAAGGGGAGATAAGTTATTGGAAAATTTTCAAAATCAATAGGCTTTTTCATCTTGCCGTGATAAACATGTATACTGAATTTGGTTACGATCGGTCAAGTAGAACTTGAAAAATTGCGTGGACAAGGATACAGAGTGGAAAAATTAAAAATCGCCGCCAAGGAGAGATAAGTCATCAGAAATAGGCTTCTTCGTCTTGCCGTGATAGTTATTGCGTGGACAAGGATATAGAGTGTGAGAATTATAAATGGCCACCAAGGGGAGATAAGCCATCAGAAAGTTTTGAGAATCGATAGGCTTCTTCATCTTGCATGTATATCGAATTTGGTTATGATCGGTCAAGAAGAACTCGAGTTATTGCGTGGACAAGGATACAGAATGCGAAAATTAAATATGGCCGCCAAGGGGAGATAAATCATCGGAAATATTTGAACATCAATAGGCTTCTTTGTCGTGCCGTGATAAACATGTGTACTGAATTTGGTTACGATCGGTGAAGTACAACTCTTTAAGTTATTGCATGGACAAGGATACAGAGTACGAAAATTAAATATGGCCGCAGGGGAGAGAAGTCATCGGCATATTTGAAAATCAATAGGCTTCTTCGTCTTGCCGTGATAAACATGAACACCGAATTTGGTTACGATCCGTCAGGTAGAACTAGTTATTACGTGGATAAGGATACAGAGTGCGAAAATTGAAGATGGACACCAAGGGGAGATAAGACATCGGAAATATTTTAAAATCAATAGGCTTCTTCGTCTTGCAGTGATAAACATGTATACCAAATTTGGTTACAATCCGTCAGGTAGAACTAGTTATTGCGTGGACAAGGATACAGAGTGCGAAAATTGAAGATGGACACCAAGGGGAGATAAGACATCGGAAATATTTTAAAATCAATAGGCTTCTTCGTCTTGCCGTGATAAACATGTGTACCAAATTTGGTTACGATCCGTCAGGTAGAATTAGTTATTGCGTGGACAAGGATACAGAATGCGAAAATTAAAAATGGCCGCCAAGGGGAGATAGGTCATCGGAAATTTTTGAAAATCAATATGCTTCTTCGTCTTGCCGTGATAAACATGGTTACAATCCGTCAAGTAGACTAGCTATTCTGTGGACAAGCTGTGCCCGCCTGCCGCCTGCCCGCACAAGGTGAATACATCCCGTTTTTTCAAACGGGCGTATAAAAAAACAATATATTCAGCCCTGAAATCAGAGTAATCCTGATCTGATGCCAGGTCCTCGCCACACCAGCATCACTTAGCCCCATCCCAAAAGCAGTAGGATCAGTAATAATCTTCTTACTTTTATAATGGGCAATAAATAACCCAATTGAACTCCCAGGTAACAAAAGAGCCAAAGATCAAAACGTACCCGAGGGCCAAACCAGGTAAATTGTGATTCCTATAAGGAGGAACCCCTACCGTTAATTTACGCCGCCTCGTTCGCCCAACCACCACCTACCAACAATTGTAAGTCCTGATCAACATGCAGGATTTAATTCGACAGGCGGATCTGTGACTACACTGATCAGATATAATATGTGGGTGTGACAGGAGAAATGGGGCTTATGGGTTTTGCGACCAGTGTAGATCCAGATCAGCCTGTGCATCCTGTTCACCTTTCCATCAATGAAACACCTTTCATGCTTCTAACAAGGAATATAGATCACTATATCAGGCTACAAGCGTGTGCTAATCGATTAGGAGCTACACTGGTCATCAATCCCATAAGTCCCATTTCTCCAGTCACAACCACATGAGACACGCGTGTGATTTTGAAGCTTTGGACATCTGCGTAATTTCATGAAATATGTTTACAAAATTTTCCGTAAATGGCGTCAAAATTTGACAAAATATTCAGAGTACATACTCTTGGTCAACTTTTGAGTTTATTTATGAAAAATATTGTAAATTTTGTAAACGTATTTAATGAAATTACACAGATGTCCGAAGGTACCAAATCACACGGCGTGTCTCATATATGGTGATATACATCGTAAGGTACTTTTTCTCTGCCGGGGGTCCATTTCATCGACTCCAGTTGCCGATTTCACCAAGCTTGCTATATATTTGATGATTAAAAGTATGCAGAATTATTATACTGAATTTATTACATTATCACAGCCAAAATGGCTGTGATAATGTAATAAATTCAGTATAATAAACATTAATAAATTTATCCTTAAATTGAAAATTTCTCCCTCAAACTACTTACCAAGATAAGTATACTTTGCAATTTTGATGAAATCGGCTACTGGCCATGACAAGCCAGGACACAGTGGGATTTCAACCGTGATTATAGACACATTCATGTACTGTTTGGTATAAAATTGCATTGACAATATTGGATCTAGTATAGAATTCTCTTGACTTTATACCATCTGATTAGTAACTACGGTAGAGCAAGTGAGCAGCGGCTCACGGATACCCCCGGACGCCGCCTGGACCGACAAATAAAACATTTAATGCAAATCTTACAGTCGGACGAACGATTCAATTTATTGGTGTTTAAAAGCCTATCAACAGCTACGGTCATTTAAAGCCAGACCAATGGCTTCAATCCCGCATGTAACCTGCTGCATTTGGGAGAAAACCCCAAAATTAGAATGTAATATTTATATAGAAATCAGCCCTGAAATTAGAATAACCTGACCTGGTGCCAGGTCCATACCACACCAGTCACTTGGCCCCTTCCCCTAAAAGTAATAGGATTAGGAATAATAGTATTACTCATACAAGGGGTATAACCAGATTAAACCCTCACATACAAAAATGTCAAAGACATACCTGAGGGCAAAACCAGGTCTCCATTCGAGATACCGGTAAGAATGAATCCGATCGTTAAATTACCCATCGCATGCTCCCACCTGCCACCCACACGAACGGACGAACAAACGGACGGAATGACGAAAATTATATACCCCTCGACATACTTTGTATGCTGGGGGTATAAAAATGGAATTAATTATATACCATCTATAGAATTACAAAGTTTATATACAATCTTGTATATATTTGCATTGATATTATCATTCATGCTATACAACTGCATTGTTTACTATAGGAATGAATGGCCTTTTTGTGGAATTTATCGGGGTATAAACTTGGAAAAGTCGCGGGAATACTGGACGAAGGCCGGAAGGCCTCGTCCAGTATTCCCGCGATTTTTCCAAGTTTATATCCCCGATAAATTCCACAAAAAGGCCATTCATTCCTTATAATTCCAGCATTTGAAATAAATTCATCAAGAAAATGTGTTTATTTTCCGTTTTCTTAAGAATTATTTTAACTGCGCCTCACAGCCGGAAAGTAGTTCGGCGTGGGAGTTTACTGGGATATAAATTTTGGACAGAGACGTGCTACAGACCAATCAAATGTTAGGGAATTGTGTAAATATTTTTGTGCTGGAATTATTATCATTCATGGCATACAACTGTATTGTTTACAATATATACGATCCTGTACAGAATTGTATATACAATTTGGTATATTTTGCATTGATTATATACCACAGTACATACAATTGCATTGATTATATAATTCAGGACTCCAGATAAGTAATTAGTAATTGAGTATTGTCACTCCATCATTTCTGAAGCAATTGGGTATTTCAAAATTTTAATTGGGTAAAATAAAATCGCACTACTGTTTACATATCAACAGACAGCACTTATAGAATAGTTTGCTTTCAAGATGAAAACATGTCTTGGCATTTCATTAGAATTGTCTCCTTGGATGAAATACCAAGATGTGTTTTCATGGAAAATAAGAAAAAGTATGCTATATTTGTGGTCTGTTTATTGTTTTCTGCAGCATGATAAACGTACCACAACATTTGTATGCTTTTTGATACTCGCTACTTCTGATTTCAATTGGGTTTTTGGCAATTTTAATTGGGTATTTAAGCATACGCATCTTATCTGGAGCTTGTAATTAATGGTATAAAATGTACAACTGCATTGTTTGATATACAATCTTCTAAAGCATTGCACAGATTTATACAATTTGGTATAGAATTGCTTTGATTATATACCATCCTGTATATACTTGTGTTGGTTATATAATTTGTGATATAGAATTGCATTGATATTATACACTCTTGTATATTAATTATATACGGTCTCGTACAGAATTGCATTAATTATCTGAGAATGACAATTAGTTTTACCTATATTCAGAAAAATAGAAGAGGTATTGCATTGATAGTGTTACTGTTACACAATGTACAAATATCAATTAACATTTTCAACATGAGAACATAATTTTCTTGACGTTTAATTTCTCAACATGTTTTGATTATTCAAATGTGTTGTTCGAAACAAACCATGATTCTGATTCAACATACAAATGAAACCTGGGGAGTGTTCTCGCCTCTCATTTCGAAAAACGAAGATACAATGTATATGTGGCTGTGACTGGAGAAAAGTTTGTTTGTTTATTATAGGAATGAATGGCCTTTTTGTTGAATTTATCGGGGTATAAACTTGAAAAGTCACGGGAATACTGGACGGAGCGATAAAAAATTACAATTTTCGAAAAAAAAAGAATTTTTTTTTTTTTTTTTTTTTTTTATCTTTTTTCGAAAATTGTAATTTTTTAAGGCCTCGTCCAGTATTCCTGCGACTTTTCCAAGTTTATATCCCCGATACATTCCACGAAAAAGCCATTCATTCCTTATAATTCCAGCATTTGAAATAAATTCATCAAGAAAATGAGTTTATTTTCCGTTTTCTTAATTATTTTAACTGCGCCTCACGATTACGGAAATTAGTTCGGCGTGGGAGTTTACTGGGATATAAATTTTGGACAGAGACTTGCTACGGGCCAATCAAATGTTAGGGAATTGTGTAAATATTTTTGTGCTAGAATTATTGGTGTTTAACGGTCTATCAACAGCTAAGGTCATTTAAGGCCGGACCAACGGGTTCAATCCCGCATTTAACCTGCTGCAATGGGGAGAAAACTCATCGACAAAAAATATATTCAACCCTGAAATTAGAATAACCTGACCAGGTGCAAGGTCCATACTGCACCAAAGTCACTTGGCCCCTTCCCCTATTAAAAAGTAATACCGGTAGGATTACTCTTACAAGAGGTATAACCAGATTCAACTGTCACAACCAAAATGCCAAAGACGCATGTGAGGGCCAAACCAGGTCTCCAGTCGGGATTCCGGTAAGGATGAACCCCAATCGTTAAATTACCCATCGCATGCTCCCACCTGCCACCCATGACTGGAGAAAAGGGGCCAATGGATTTTGTGACCAGAGTAGATCCAGATCAGCCTGTGCATCCACACAGTCTGATCAGGATCTGTACTGTTCGCCATTCTATCAATGAAACATCCGCTATGCTTCTAACAAGCAAGAAAGATCGCTATCAGGCTACAGGACAGTCTGACTGTGCGCCATTTGATCAGGATCTACACTGGTCACAAATCATAAGCCACAATTCACCAGTCACAGCCACAAATATTACCTGAATAACAATGGATGGATAGTCATCAACGAGAGGAAACTACTGTACTGATCAGACTAAACAAATCACTATTTCCCACTTTCCACTAAGGCTGGGGAGACAAAAAGTGTGTACAAACTAGAAATGTGTTATAGAACACGGATGCCCCACATATCGCTTTGATAGTAAACAAGGCAAAATTTGAAAAGTCGAAAAGGGGGAGATAATCCATGACCTGGTGGTCGAATCAAAATAAACTTTGCACATCTATGCATCATAATGAAGCTAGACACCAAGTTTCAGGTCTGTAACTAGTACGGTTTAAAAGTTTTACTAGTTACAAGGCAAAATTGGGAAATTCGAAGTTGAAAAGCGGGATTCCAAACAAAACGCGCAATAAACGCTTCTACTCATCATAAAGGAAATTATATACCAAGTTTCAGGTATGTAGCTATTACGGTTTAAATGTTTTACAAGCTACAAGGCTATGTCAAATTCTATGTCAATCAGGGGGAGATAATCCATGACAAGGGGGTAGAATAAAAAATCGAAATAAACTTTGCACATCTACTCATCATAAGGAAGCTACATACCAAGTTTCAGGTGGGTAGCTACTAGGGTTCAAAAGTTTTACGAGTTACCATCCAAAATTGGAAAATTCTAAGTCGAAAAGGAGAGATAATCCATGACCCGTGGGGGTCGAATAAAAAAATTGAAATAAACTTTGCGCATCTACTCATCATAAGGAAGCTACATACCAAGTTTCAGGTCTGTAGCTAGTACGGTTTAAAAGTTTTACAAGTTATAAGGTTGGTGAGGACGGACGGACGGACGGACGACCAGACGGATGGACGGACGGACGGACGGACGGACAAGGGTAACACTAAATGCCCCCTCCACTATTGTGGTGGGGCATACAAAATGTAGAAGACACAAATTCAGGAGATCCCCATGTTGAAAATGTTTAACTTCATTCTCGGCCTACATGCGATAGCACAGCGATACCATTTGCAGGTATTCCACTGGCGATCGCCACTTTCGCAATTGGCGAACAAAAGAAACAATTGGTGATAAAAAATTATAATTGGCTATAAAAGAAATTTATTTTTTTTCGAAAATTTTAATTTTTTATTGCCAATTGTTTTATTTTTTTTGAAGTGGCGATTTTTTTATTTTCCCCAGCGGAATCCATGCATTTGGATTGTGATGTGACAAACTGAGTGTATTGTATTTGTATGGCTGCGCACCCATTTTGTCACAGGTGATTCTAGCGTGTCAAATGTGCCCGGGTGTAAATATAATAGTTTGTTTGTTTGTTTGTTTATTAGTGTTTAACAGCCTATCAACAGCTAAGATCATGTAAGGCCAGGTAAACAGGTTAACCTGCCGGGTTAACCTGCTGCATTGGGGGTAAAATCCTAAAATCAGAATGGAATATTTACATCGAGAACAAATATATTCAGCCCTGAAATTAGAATAACCTGACCGGGTGCCAGGTCCATACCACACCAAAGTCACTTGGCCCCTTCCCCTAAAATAGGATTACGAATATCGTAATACTCACATAACGGGTATAACCAGATTCAACTGTCACATACAAAATGCCAAAGACGTATGTGAGGGCCAAACCAGTAGCCGATTTCACCAACATTGCAAAGTATACTTTTCTGGCAAAGTATACTTTGAGGGAGTAATCATTTATTTTTCTTGAAATGCATTATTTCATATAATACTAACAACTGCATATATTTGATGATTAAAAGTATGCAGAATTATTATACTGAATTTATTACATTATCACAGCTGTGATAATGTAATAAATTCAGTATAATAAAAATTAATAAATTTATCATAAAACTGAAAATTTCTCCCTCAAAGTATACTTTGCTAGAAAAGTATACTTTGCAATTTTGATGAAATCGGCTACAGGTCTCCAGTCGGGATTCCGGTAAGGATGAACCCCGATCGTTAAATTACCCATCGCGTGCTCCCACCTGCCACCCATGTAAATATAATGGTACTAAATACTATTATATTTACACCCGGGCGCATTTGAATTGTTTTGTACATTGTTTAGAAAGGTGTTTCATGTATATACAAACAATAGTTGACCATCCAATACACTCTAGAATCACCTGTGCATTTTGTCAGAACATTGCAAAGTATACTTTGCTTTTCTAGCAAAGTATACTTTGAGGGAGTATTCATTTATTTTTCCTGAAATGCATTTATGTCATATAGAACTAACGACTGCATATATTTTATGATTAGAAGTATGCAGAATTATTATACTGAATATATTACATTATCACAGCCAAAATGGCTGTGATAATGTAATAAATTCAGTATAATAAAAAATAATAAATTTATCCTTAAATTGAACATTTTTCCCTCAAAGTATACTACATGTACTTTGCAATGTTGGTGAAATAGTCTACTTGTCTGTGTATGGCTGCGCTCCCCATTTTGTCAGATCCTGACACATGTCACATAATAGAGTAAAATATGTACGCCTCAATCTGATAAAATCATCTTAATTAAATTTTACTGAAAATTAGTAAAGTACAAGCAATTCTAAGCCAGTGCAGAATATAGTTCTACACCTGCTAAGAAAATATTGCCAATATTCAATGTCGTAGAATAATCAACTTCTGGGCATCAAAAAAATACATTTTCTATGCGTAATTAAAGTGTGTTTATCAGATTAGACTCATATCAGTAATATCTAGGGTATATTACCTCTGTATTGTACAGGACAGTTTACGAGATTTTCTCCCTTGCCGCAATTTAACTACAAAACTATATAACAGTTTCTGTAAATAATGTTTGATTCTAGAACACCTGCAAAATTGAACATGTACTATATGCTGGGATTTTTTTTCTTACTTTTGACATCATTCAAACTTTTTAAAAAATCTATTTTTGTTATTTCTCAATACAAGTTTATGTTGTGACCACTGATTTAAACCGTCTCGGTGTGACAACATATACTTCTGACCAGTAGCCTATTTCACCAACATTGCAAAGTATACTTATCTAGCAAAGTATACTTTGAGGGAGTAATCATTTATTTTTCTCAAAATTCATTATTTCATATAGAACTAACGACTGCATATATTTTATGATTAGAAGTATGCAGAATTATTATACTGAATGTATTACATTATCACAGCCAAAATGGCTGTGATAATGTAATAAATTCAGTGCAATAAAAATTAATAAATGTATTCTTAATTTGAAAATGTCTCCCTCAAAGTATATTTTGCTAGATAACTATACTTTGCCATGTTGGTGAAATAGGCTACAGATAGGATAGGATACAGAAAGTATTTGGATTTTCAAAACAAAATGGCGTATCCTCAGCATGAAATGGGTTAAGAAAGATATGAGATTTTCTTGTTCAATTTTGGACAATTTTCATATGCGACACGGCAGAAAATCCCATACACTGGCACATGAGAAACATTCAGAGTAAAATATTTTATTTTGCATTGTTCAAGAAAAACTAAGTTACATGCAGTATACATAAGAATATATTATAATGTCGATGAATGATTTTAACTACCAGCTATATAGGCAATTACCACCAACATATACCTGGGCACTTGCAACAAATGTATGCCCGGATCAGCACACTGTGAAGGTTAATCAGGGTATACTCTAGTTTCAAATGCAGTTTTATGCAGCTACATGTATGGTTTATGATCCTGAAACATTTATGAGCATAAACTGAAACTAAAGTGCAGTAGAAGTTCATCTCTAAACTAGACACCGAAGAAAGTTCAGTGTTTAACCTTTTCAACCCTAAATAACTTAAATTTATTTTGAGATTTTAAGACAAATCCAATTGTCACAAAATGATTTTCAGACAAGTCCATTTCTGAAAAGGTGGTGTGTTTTTTTTAAATATTAAAATTAATTGCAAAAAGTGCAGATTCTGAAGAGACGCCGGTTCATCTGGATCTACACTGTTTGCAAACAATGCTATAGAGGTAAAAATGCTATAGATGCTAAAAATGCTGCCCAAACCATGTTTTTACTGAGAGAAAAGACAAAATATTAATTAACAGCAGACAACTATTTTCGGTTCCCGCATTCTAAGGGTTAATCTTGATTCTTACTTGTCACATACATTCAAACTGAAGGAAGGTAAAACCTCTCTGAACTGGACCCTCAGGAAATTTCAGTTTTTATGCCTTTTACTGTAATTTACCTCCAACTACAGGGTCAGCTCATGGTTTCACATCAGCAAGTATTACAGCACTTGTACACCAGAATCACATTGGAACCTCTCTAAATTGGACGCCTTGGGGACCTCCCACTGTGTCCAGTTTAGAGAGGTTCCACTGGGAACCTCCCAGTCCCAGGGTGTCCGGTTTAGAGGTTCCACTGGGTACCTCCCAGTATGTCCGGTTTAGAGAGGCTTCACTGGGTACCTCCCAGTGTGTCCTGTTTAGAGAGGCCTCACTGGGTACCTCCCAGGGTGTCCGGTTTAGAGAGCTCACTGGGTACCTCCCAGGGTGTCGGTAGAGAGCTCACCGTGTACCCCACACAGTGTGTCCTGTTTAGAGAGCTCACTGGGTACCTCCCATTTGTGTCCTTGGGTGTAGAGAGCTTCACTGGTACCCCCAGGGTGTCCGGGTTTAGAGTCCACTCCCACCTGTACTTCAGAGTGTCCTTTTGTTTAGAGAGGCTTCACTGGGTACCTCCCAGTGTGTCCTGTTTAGAGAGGCTTCACTGGGTACCTCCCAGTGTGTCCGGTTTAGAGAGCTTCACTGGGTACCATCCTCCTGTGGTGGGTCCAGTTTAGGAGAGCTTCACTGGTACCGTCCCAGTGTGTCCTGTTTAGAGAAGTGTGGTAGGGAGCCTCACTGGGTACCTCCCTGCCGGTTTAGAGCTTCACTGGGTACCTCCCAGTCCGGTTTAGAGAGGCTTCACTGGGTACCCTCCCATGTGTCCGTTTTGAGAGGGCCTCACTGGGTACCTCCCACGGTGTCCGGTTTAGAGCTTCACTGGGTACCTCCAGTGTGTCCGTGTACGTAGGTGTCCGTTTAGAGCTTCACTGGGTACCTCCCCGTGTGTCCCGGTTTAGAGAGCTCACGTACCTCCCACGGTCCGTTAGAGAGGCCTCACTGGTACCTCCCAGTGTCCCGTTTAGAGAGGCCTCACTGGGTACCTCCCAGTGTGTCCGGTTTAGTAGCTTCACTGGGTACCTCCCAGTGGTCCGTTTAGAGAGGCTTCACTGGGTACCTATCCAGTGTGGGTCCGTTTAGAGAGCTTCACTGGGTACTTCACTGGGTGTGTCCTGTTAGAGAGCTTCACTGGGTACCCTCCCGTCCGTTTAGTTCTTGTAGAGGCCTCACTGGGTACCCCTCCAGAGAGGCCTTCACTGGGGTACCTCCCAGTGTGTCCTTTTTAGAGAGCTTCACTGGGTACCTCCCAGTGTGTCCCTTTTGTAGGGAGGGCCACTGTCCATGTGTCCGGTTTAGAGAGGCCTCACTGGGCCTGGTTTACCTCATGGTGTCCCAGTAGAAGAGGCCTTCACTGGCCGGTAGAGAGCTTCACTGTACCTCCCAGTTGTGTCCGGTTTAGAGGAGGCCTCACAGTCATGGGTACCCATCCCAGTGTCCGGTTTAGAGAGCCTCACTGGGTAGAGAAGGGCCTCCCACTTTGTACTACCTGTGTCCGGTTTAGAGAGCTCACTGGTACCTCCCAGTAGACCTCCCAGTTGTGTCCGGTTTTAGAGAGCTTCACTGGGTACCTCCCACGGTGGTTTCCTCTGGGTAGAGGAGCCTCACTGGGTACCTCCCAGTGGTGTCGTATTAGAGAGGCCTCACTGGGTACCTCCCAGTGTCATTCCGGTTTTAGAGAGCTTCACTGGGTACCATCCCAGTGGGTACCGTGTGTCTGGTTTAGAGAGCTTCACGGGTTACCTCCCAGTGTGTCCGGTTTTAGAGAGCCTCACTGGTACCTCCCATTTTGTCGGTTTAGAGAGGCCTCATGGGTACCTCCCAGTGTGTCCGTTTAGAGACTTCACTGGGTACCTCCCAGTTGTCCGGAGAGAGGCTCACTGTCCCTCCCACCGTGTCCCGTTTTAAGAGGTCACTGGTACCTCCCATGTGGTTTGAGAGCTTTCACTGTACCACCCATGTGTCCCTTTGGAGACCCCTCACGGGGTACCTCCCCCGTGCCGGTTTAGAGAGCTTCACTGGGTACCTCCCAGTGTGTCCGGTTTAGAGAGCTCACTGGGTACCTCCCAGTGTGTCCGGTTTAGAGAGGCCTCACTGGGTACCTCCCACGTGTGGTAGAGAGGCCTTCACTGGTACCTCCCAGTGTCCGGTTTAGAGAGCTTCACTGGGTACCTCCCAGTGTGTCGGTAGAGAGAGCTTCACTGGGTACCTCCCATGTGTCCGGTTTAGAGAGCTTCACTGGTACCTCCCAGTGTGTCCTGGTTTAGAGAGCTTCACTGGTACCTCCCACGAGTGTCCGGTTTAGATTTTGCTTCACTGGGTCCTCCCAGTGTGTCTGGGTAGAGAGCTTCACTGGTACCTCCCAGTGTGTCCGGTTTAGAGCCTCACTGGGACCTCCCGTGTCGGTTTAGAGCTTCACTGGGTACCTCCCAGTGTCCGTTTGAGAGGCCTCACTGGGTACCTCCCAGTGTGTCAGTTTAGAGAGCTCACTGGGTACCTCCCAGTGTGTCCGGTTTAGAGAGGGCCTTCACTGGTTTACCTCACTGGGTACCTCCCAGTGTCCGGTTTAGAGAGCTTTCACTGGGTACCAGTGTCCAGTTTAGAGAGGCTTCACTGGGTACCTCCCAGGTGTCCGTAGAGAGCTTCACTGGGTACCTCCCAGGTGTCCGGTTTTAGAGAGCTTCACTGGGTACCTCCCAGTGTGTCGGTTTAGAGAGCTTCACTGGGTTTACCTCCCAGTGTGTCCGGTTTAGAGAGGCTTCACTGGGTACCTCCCAGTGTGTCCGGTTTAGAGAGCTTCACTGGGTACCTCCCAGTGTGTCCGGTTTAGAGAGCTTCACTGGGTACCTCCCAGTGTGTCCGGTTTAGAGAGCTCACTGGGTACCTCCCACGGTGTCCGGTTTAGAGAGCTTCACGGGTCCTCCCAGGTGTCCGGTTTAGAGCCTCACTGGGTACCTCCCAGTGTCCGGTTTAGAGAGCTTCACTGGGTACCTCCCAGTGTGTCCGGTTTAGAGAGGCCTCACTGGGTACCTCCCAGTGTCCGGTTTAGAGAGGCTTCACTGGGTACCTCCCAGTGTGTCCGGTTTAGAGAGCTTCACTGGGTACCTCCCAGTGTGTCCGGTTTAGAGAGGCTCACTGGGTACCTCCCAGTGTGTCTGGTTTAGAGAGCTTCACTGGGTACCTCCCAGTGTCCTGGTTTAGAGAGCTTCACTGGGTACCTCCCAGTGTGTCCTGGTTTAGAGAGCTTCACTGGGTACCTCCCAGTGTGTCCGGTTTAGAGAGGCTTCACTGGGTACCTCCCAGTGTGTCCGGTTTAGAGAGCTTCACTGGGTACCTCCCATGTCCGGTTTAGAGAGCTCACTGGCCTCCCAGTGTGTCCGGTTTAGAGAGCTTCACTGGGTACCTCCCAGTGTGTCCGGAGAGGCTTCACTGGGTACCTCCCAGTGTGTCTGGTTTAGAGAGCTTCACTGGGTACCTCCCAGTGTGTCCGGTTTAGAGAGCTCACTGGGTACCTCCCAGTGTGTAGAGAGCTTCACGGGTACCTCCCAGGTGTCCGGTTTTTAGAGAGGCCTCAGGGTACCCCAGTGTCCGGTTTAGAGCTTCACTGGTACCTCCCAGTGTGTCCGGTTTAGAGAGCTCACTGGGTACCTCCCAGTGTGTCCGGTTTAGAGAGGCCTCACTGGGTACCTCCCAGTGTGTCCGGCTTAGAGAGGCTTCACTGGGTACCTCTCAGGGTGTCTGATTTAGAGAGGTTCCACTGGTGACCTCCCAGGGTGTCCATTGTAGAGAGGTTTCACTGGGGACCTCCCAGGGTGTCTGGTTTAGAGGTTCCACTGGTGACCTCCCACGGTGTCCGATTTAGAGAGGTTCCACTTGTGACCTCCCAGGATGCCTGGTTTAGAGAGGTTCCACTGGGCATCTCCCAGGGTGTCCAGTTTAGAGAGGTTCCACTGGGCATCTCCCAGGGTGTCAGGTTTAGAGAGGTTCCACTGGGCATCTCCCAGGGTGTCCAGTTTAGAGAGGTTTCACTAAGGAAGAACTGATTGATCGATTAATTGGGGTTTTATGTCCGAGCTAAGACGAGGCTCATTCCTGCAGAACTAATCAAGCTACGTGAACTTCAGTTTGAGCATAAGAGGTGAACATCTCTACACAGAAAAGCTCCACCATCACATAACTAGGTCGATGTAATTAAGTGAGAATGATCAGACATCGACAAATCCACTTGTCTGCTTGTATTGGTAAGTGATTTTTTTATCGGGATGAGTGGTAATTTGAATTGACAAGTTGGGATAAACATCAACACCGCTGAATTAAAATTTTATCCAAAACATGGTTTGACAGACCTTCAGAATCATTTCCATTGGAAATGATTCTAAAGGTCTGTCAAACCATGTTGAGACAGAAGCCAAAATATAATGCAACAGAGACGACAATGTCCGTGTGCAGCAGTCTAAGGGTTAAAACATATAGAAGTGTTTGAGTGGAAATCCAATATGGACAAGTAATTTGTCGAGGTCTGATGATACATATACAAAACTAACCCACCATCTGCGGGCCATTTTACTAAACTTTGTACGACCAAAACATTAGTAAGTGCAAAATTATGATAGTCTGTAAATTTCATATTAACAATGTTTTCTTGTAAACAATTATTGAATTTACATTTATTGAACATAGGTTATGCAGTCAATGCTCAATAAATGTTTGTTTATTGGTGTTTAACGGCCTATCAACAGCTAAGGTCATGTAAGGCCAGGCAAACGGGTTCGATCCCTGCTGCATTGGGGGGAAAATTCCAAAATCAGAACTGAATATTTACATCGAGAAACAATATATTCAGCCCTGAAATTAGAATAACCTGACCTGGTGGCAGGTCCATACCACACCAAAGTCACTTGGCCCCTTCCCCTAAAATAGGATTACGAAAAATCGTAATACACTCAATAAATGTAAATCCATCAATTGAAATTTCCAGACAATCCTAAATGTGTACTTGCAAACTTTTTAGTCGTACAAAGTTTAGTGAAACAGCCCCCTGATTATAGATGGTTTGTCAGCTGACAAAAATGATTCGTTAGAACTGTAGATGCTGACCATCCTGCACTTCGATGTAGTCGAATAACGACCGGGTCATGTTAGACTAAACATTTAAAATTTACAAAAACATTTGCACTGACAGCCGACTTTTTTTTATTGTTGTTTATCCGCCTATCAATAGCAAAGGTCATTTAACCCTTACAGTGCTGAATAAAATTGTGTCGTCTGCTGTTATTTTTAGGTTTGAGGAATTTGATTCCTCAAACCTTTTGTTTTCGTTGGTTTTTTTTTTCTTTTTCTTTTTCTTTTTTTTCTTTTTATTCAGCCGTCGAGACTACAGCCCAAACCGCTGGTCGGATCGACTTCAAATTTTGTATACCGATTCGCATCAACAGTGAGACGAGAATAACGCAATTTTCAGAATTCTCATGACGTCACTTTTTACGAAACCGGAAGTGACGTCATATATCATATAATTCCCTATAACTTCCTTATTTTCCAACCGATTTCAAAAATTCTTTTTGAATTGTAAAGCTGCGAGAATTCTCTATCTTCACTTCGCTGACAATGTTTGGCTATCTGCTCAAATGAGAGAGCTATAGACATGTGAAATTGAGAAAAATGAAAAAAATCAACAATTTCAGATTTTTATTTTATTTTAACGGGTGGTCTTTGAAAACAGTTTCCAATTTGTACAGTAATCTCAGCAACATAATTTTTTGACAGCGTCACGCGGGACATTCATCCGCACAGAAGATGATATTTTTCAGAGCAATGGCTTGAATAGTTCTGATTCTATTGTCTTTCAAACTTGGACGTTTTTTTTCAATTTTTCAAATTTAAATGAAATGGTCATAACTTTTTTATTATCTAACCGATTTCAAATATTTTTTTTGCATTAAAAAGCCAACAAAATTCTCTATCTCCGTTTCGCTGGTATGTTTTTGGCTATCTGCCCAAATGAGAGAGTTGTAGGCATTTGAAGTTTTTAAAAAAAATTGAAATGGTCATAACTTCCTTATTATTCAACCGATTTCAAATATTTTTTTTGCATTAAAAAGCCAATAAAATTCTCTATCTCCGGTTCGCTGGTAGTTTTTAGCTATCTGCTCAAATGCGCGAGCTACATGCATTTGAAGTTTGAGAACGAGCATATAAACTTAGCCGCCTAGAACAGTGTGTACAGCTGACAAACTTCGAGGTGGAGGCCAGACAGGTATGGTGGGCTGTATCAGACACTGGTTTTATATACGAACTGACATGCTGTGAGTGCTTTAGAATCGTCTCAACTTCAATGTCAGACTAGGGGGTTAACGGTACACATTTCGTAGAACGTTATATAATGAAAAATGCTTAGGATAGTCAAGCGATTCTGAAAATACAAAACTTTATTTTTTCAATTTCATTGGAATTGCATCAATTTTTTTTCAGTTTCATATGTTTTCGTCATTGGCAATGTCTTCTAATCACTTTGCCAGTGTACGTTTGTCAGTACATCAAGCCTCAAACCGTTGATGCAGCTTCAGCTGCTCTAGTTTTATTTGTGTTTTTTTTTTTTTTAATTAAAAACATGGTTTGACAACACTTTAGAATCATTTCCATTGAAAATGATTCTAAAGTGCTGTCAAACCATGTTTTAGTGAGAAAGAAGACAACATATAAACAACAGCAGATGACACTTCTCGGTTCCCGCATTCTAAGGCTGGGCCAATTGAACACACAACCTATGATATTGAAATCCAGTGCTCCAGCCACTAGACAACAACCCATCATAACAACCTTAAATCACACAATTTGCAATAAAAAAAATCAACATACTAGTATACCAAATATATTTCATATACATACACCATGTGCATACTCTTGTTAAAAATCAAATAATGGAAATTATAACTAATCCATGATATGTTATGTACTTGTTGACCAGAAATATAGCATATTTTTCTTATTTTCCATGAAAACACATCTTGTTATTTCATTAGAATTGTCTCCAAGGAGACAATTCTAATGAAATGCCAAGACATGTTTTCATTTCGAAGCAATCTATTCAATAATTTCTGTCTGTTGATGTGTAAACAGTAGTGTGATTTTATTTTACCCGATTACAATTTTGAAATACCCAATTGCTTCAGAAATAGAGTGACAATACTTGATTACTAAATCCTTATCTGGAGCCCTGAGGTTATTATTGTACATTATTGCAACAAGCAAATACATATTAAAATCTTCATACCAACATTTTTATTGTACAGTACAACATTTTAATAGCAAAATGGAGACCCGAATCGCCCTAAAGTTACTGCATGACGAACACGGTCGGCCCTGATCAGACTCGGAGGAGGTGTAGGATGGTCTCTAACAGTCTTAAGCTGTTAACGTGCTTTTTCTAAGCAGGAAACACAACAACGTTTTTGGAACATGACATCAATATGTTCAATAACCCAACAATACAATAATAGTACATTTGAAAAAAATATACATATTTTCTTTATTTCATTTCGAAAGTATATGTTGTTACCACCCATTTGAACCGTCTCGATGAGATGGTTCAAATGAGTGGTAACAACATATACCTGTACGGAGAAATAAACAAAATAATGAGATTTTTTCACCAAAAAGTATCGTATCTTTAAAACTGAAATGGGTTAACAGCAGTAATGGTGCCATTCTACATGCACAATCGTATCTCTGTAATATATCAACTTTAAATCATGTAACAAATAATAAAACAAGAAAACAGGAACACTGATGGATATACCCCTCACAAACTTTAATGCCAACATCATTTCAGCGTGAGCACCTTTAGGGGGTACCTAAAGGTATCACTTGAACGATAGCACTATTACCAACACTGGGAGGGCAAATTAGCACTTGTAACTACAACTTGTACAGTCGTCAATGAGTCATCAGTAATTTATCACGTTGTGAATATAGTGATGTGAACATTGTGAAATCTTGCCACTGACTTAATGAGCCTAAATGTTTTACAAATTGAGGTAGCATAACTACACAATTTCAAAATTTATTTTGTAAATGACATCAAAAGTTGATAAAAATTTCAGAGCACATGTGTGCGCGTTGCAATTTAAGACAACTTTTGCCATCATTTGAGATACGCCCTGCGATTTTGTACCTTTGGACATCAAAATTTACAATATTTTTCATAAATAAAGTAAAAAGTTGACAACATTTTCAGAGTACATGCATTTTTGTCAACTTTTGACGACATTTATGGAAAATATTGTATTTCATGAAATTACGCAGACGTCCGAAGGTACAAAATCACATGGCGTGTCTCATTTATGGGAACTATTACATTATATTCAGACTAAGGGAGACAATCCCATTACATTCATGAAATCATGTCTACAAGACACATACAAAAACGTACAACTTGCACTTGCAACCAAAATAGTTACCATAGATACATGTATACACTGTTCAATTTTGAGTCAGTATGTATCGCCCGTAAAATGTGTCCGTGTCTGGACAAATGGACCTTATGGCAGGGATTCCGCTGGCGATCGCCACTTTCGCAATTGGCGATAAAAATAAACAATTGGCGATAAAAAATTACAATTTAAAAAAAAAAAAAAAAAAAAATTATTTTTTATTTTTTTGAAGTGGCGATTTTTTTATTTTCCCCAGCGGAATCCCTGCTTATGTGTAGCTCCTGATCAAATAGCACACCATGTAGCCTGATAATGATCTATATTGCTTGCTAAAAGAATGACAGGTGCTTTCATTGATGGAATAGCGAACAGTGCAAATCTTGATCAGACTGCACGGATACAAAGGTTGATCTGGATCTACATTGGTCGTAAAACCTATGAGCCTTATTTCTCCAGTCACAGCTCTAACAATGTACATCCAACTTGGTTTTGCCATATTGTGTGGTAAAACAGCATCTGCTATGATCAGATTATCGTTTCCGTTTTAGGAAATCAGCTACTTTGGCGTTTGGTTCTATTGGAGCCACGATCCAACAAAATTTGTATTTTATTTTATTTCAGACCAGTGTAAATGCCGATCAGCTGCCACAGTGAAGCCATTAATTACATATCAAATTGTTCACTAGACATCGAATCGAAAAGCAAACAGTGTATACCAAGATCAGACTCTGCGCATGCGTAGTCTCATCTTGGTCTACACGGTCTCTGCAGGACATAAGCCCGGTTTTGTCAGATGGAAGTCAAATTTTCGCTGAGAAAAATCTAAATAACTCGGGTTTTTGTTGATGAATACGAAAATAAATTCCTTTGACCAGTATTCGTGGTGACATCTGGACACAAATGCACAGTGATTTGTGGCTGTGACTGGAGAAATATGGCTTATGGGTTTTGCGACCAGTGTAGATCCAGATCAGACTGTGCATTCGCACAGTCTGATCAGGATCTGCACTGTTCGCCATTACATTAAGGAAACCCCGGTCAAGCAGCTAACAAGCAATATTGATCGTTACCAGGCTACACTAGAAGAGTGTGCTACTTGATCAGGAGCTACACTGGTCACAAACCCCATAAGCCCCATTTCTCAAGTCACAGCCACAACAGAAACTACAGATACAGAATAACTGGCCTTGTATATTTTGGCTTCAGTCCGATGGATGCCGGAGTACTGGTGTTGTACCCAATATAGAAGACATCTGGACCCAAACTTAGAGATATTCTAAGAATACAGCATCGCGGGTCGGATATCGTTTGGCTTCAATCCAATGGACGCCGACATTTTATCAGCGAGCCAGACAGGAAACACACAATAGAGCGCCATAATGATTTCTGCACCCGTCCCACACGGGTATCGTTCCCGGGGACGTTTAGACAACAACCCACTCCTCATAGCTCGGATGACCGGTGTCAAGTCGTCAGAAAAATTTGTAAAAGAACTAATGAACGAGTTGTAAATCACGTCTATGTAGTCTCGGCCGTAGACCTTTTGTGTCGGCTCATCCAGCGAATCCCAGATTTCTTCTTTCTTCAGTAACAGGCTGTGTTCTGTCATATTACCTGCAATACATTACATTCTATTTATTACATTACCACAGCAGAGCTCAAGTAGCCGATTTCATCAAAATTGCAAAGTATACTATTATCTAGCAAAGAATACTTTGAGGGAGTAATTTTCAATTTAAAGATAAATTTTTTTTTTATTATTATACTGAATTTATTACATTATCACAGCCAAAATATTATACTGAATTTATTACATTATCACAGCCATTTTGGCTGTGGTAATGTAAAAAATTCAGTATAATAATTCTGCATACTTTTAATCATCAAATATATGCAATCGTTAGTTCTATATGACATAAAGCATTTCGGGAACAATAACTGATTACTCCCTCAAAGTATACTTTGCTAGAAAAGTAAACTTTGCAATGTTGGTGAAATAGGCTGCAAATAAGGTGCGTATTGGCGTATTTTACGCACTTATTTTAGCAGAATACGCATTGCTTATCAAAAGTGCGAGTACAAAATATTCATCCGCAATGTTTGTTTGTTTATTGGTGTTTAACGGCCTATCAACAGATAAGGTCACGTAAGGCTGGGCAAACAGGTTCGAACCCTGTTTTAACCTGCTGAATTGGGGAGAAAATCTCAAAATCAGAACAGAATATTTACATCGAGAAAAAATATATTCAGCCCTAAAATTAGAATAATCTGACCTGGTGCCAGGTCCATACGACATCAAAGTCACTTGGCCCCTTCCCCTAAAATAGGATTACGAATAATCGTAATACTCACATAAGGGATATAACCAGATTCAACTGTCACATACAAAATGCCAAAGACGAATGTGAGGGCCAAACCAGGTCTCCAATCGGAATTCCGGTAAGGATGAACCCTGATAGTTAAATTACAAAATACTCACAGCAATGTGAAAATATGTATTGATTTTCAAATTGAGTAGTGCAAATACTGTAATAGAGTTGAAATGTTACTTAGTTGAGCTGCAGAAAGCAATTGCGACAATTCGCAGACAAATACATGTTTATGACCAAGGATACGTCGCGATATTATTCAAGCAATATTCATTGAAACATGTATATCACAACTGTATTTGCAAAATGCAGTTTCGGAGGTAGCAACTGAGATACCCATTCCCCCCTAATAACTAGACTGGGATTTGTATGTGTTAATTTTCCGACCAATCGTATCATCACAAAATACTTTTCAGGCTAGTCCATTTATGAAAACGGTGTGTTTTTTCTCTCTAAAAAATATGAAAAATACATGCAAAAAGTGTAGATCCAGATGAGACGGCTCGCTACGAGCCGGCTCAACTGGATCTACACTGTTTGCAAATATCAGAATAGAGGCCTGTAGTGTTGAAAGGGTTACGGCATTGTTGCCTTACCGGACAAGCTACCTGCTCACAACTAGATTGGTTAGTAAGCGAGGCTTACGGAATACCCCCCGCGTGGGCCCAGGTACTCCTAAAATATGTAAAAATTTCCAAGTGTGTGGGCTTCTGACCTTGACTCTGGGCTTAGCGGGAGATGCATGAACGTGAATTTGTCACAGGGTGGTAGAGGTCCATTGGAGCAATGTGTGTGTGAAATGTGAAGCAGATTGAGCAAGGAAACAGAAGTTATAATATATTTCTCTGATGTTAAGGTTTTTAAAGAGACTAAGTATGTGACCTTGACCTCGAGATCAGCGGGAATTTGTCACAGCATGATAGTAGAGCCTTAGAGGAATGCATGCATGAAATATTAAGAACTTTCGATGAAATAAATAGAAGTTATAACATATTTCTCTGATGTTAGGTTTTGTAAAGAGACTAAGTATGTGACCTTGACCTTGGGATCAGCAGGGGTTGGACGGTCGTAGATTTGTCACAGCATGACAGTACAACCGTAGAGGAATGCACAAGTTAACTATTAAGAATTTACAATGAAGGAAATAGAAGTTATAACTTATTTCTCTGATGTTAAGTTTTGTAAAGAGACTAAGTATTTGACCTTGACCTTGGGATCAGCGGGGGTTGGACGGTCATGGATTTGGTACAGCATAGCAGTAGAGCCTTACAGAAATGCATGTGTGAAATATTAAGCATTTTAGATGAAGGAAATAGAAGTTATAACAATATTTCTCTGATGTTAAGTTTACGCACGCACGCACGCACAGACGGACGGAAAACCTGACTCCAGTATACCCCCCCCCCACAACTTGTTGCGGGGGGTATAATAATACAGGTACGTACCTGTGGCATATCCCGTTGGTTCTATGATGGAAACCTTCACCTCCCATGGCTTCATCTCCTGCCGTAGTGTGTCCGAGAATGCTGTCAAAGCATGTTTAGACATACCATACGCCCCACTGCCCTCCATGGAAATACGACCTGGGAATAGTTGGTTTGTTTATTAGTGTTTAACGGCCTATCAACAGCTAAGGTCATGTAAGGCCGGGCAAACGGGTTCCATCCATACTTGCTGCATTGGGGGGAATATCCCAAAATCAGAACGGAATATTTACATCGAGAACAAATATATTCAGCCCTGAAATTAGAATAACCTGACCTGGTGCCAGGTCCATACCACACCAAAGTCACTTGGCCCCTTCCCTTAAAATAGGATTATGAATAAGGTGTATAACCAGATTCAACTGTCACATACAAAATGCAAAAGACGTATGTGAGGGCCAAACCAGGTCTCCAGTCGGGATTCCGGTAAGGATGAACCCTGATCGTTAAATTACCCATCGCGTGCTCCCACCTGCCACCCACCACCTGGGAATAGACAGCATAATGATTGTATATAGCACGACACAATTAGCTTAGACATACCATGTGAAGGTACAAAAGGTGTCCAGTTTAGAGAGGTTTCACTGCCATACAAAATAAGTACTTTGGTTCTCAGACACGGGGTTTGCGGAATGTGAAGCGGGAGGGAGTGACGATTTTTCAAAGAAAAAAACATTTTTGTTCGAGATGTTCCTCTCCGATTTTTTCAAAAAAACATTTGAACCGTCTCGTCGAGGCGATTCAAATGAGTGGTCATAACATATACTTTCATTGAGAAATAAGAAAAACTAAATATTAAAAAAACAACTCATACCCGTAAAAGTGTATTCCGCATGTAATGGGTTTTAACTATATTGGGCTACCATTTGTTTTGTGCTGCCCATATATGATGGAGGTGATACAAGACAACTGGGGGCCGTTTCACTACACTTCCTACGACTAAAATGTTCGTAAGTGCAAAATTATGATAGTGATTAGTCTGTAAATTTCACATTAACAATGATTGCTTGTAAACAATTATTGGATTTACATTTATTGAGCATAGGCTGCATATGCAGCCTATGCTCAATAAATGTAAAGCCACCAATTTAAATTTACAGACTATTCTAAATCTGCACTTACAAACATTTTTGTTGTATGAAGCTTAGTGAAACGGGCCCCTGGTGTCCCAATATACATACTTTGTTGATTCAGCTTTTAAAAGCACATCATTTTGCTATTTGCTTGTTTTTGACATTTTATCTTCCCATAATCCTCTATTCTACTGCATTTTGATTCCCAAGTAAAATGTGCAATAGGGGAATATTTAACAGATTCTCATGGTGAGTAACAATACCATGCCATATACATGCAGACCTCCAGATAAGCTGCGTATTTGCTTAAATACCCAATTCAAATTGCCAAAGATTGAGTGAGTGAGTGAGTGAATAGGGTTTAACGTCCGCTTTTCTGACATAGAGGTACAAGCCTCAGGGAGTCTACACGCAGACGGGTCAACGGGGTCGAGTCCCGTATCCACCTGTCCGAGGGGGGTAAATCCCAACTTCAGAACTCAATATTTACAATCAAAATATATATTCAGTCCTGAAATTAGAACAACCTGATCTGGTGCCAGGCCCTCGCCACACCAGCATCATTTATCCCATTCCCTAAAAGTAATAGGATTAGCGCTAATCTTACTTTTATATATGGGGCATAGCCTGACTCAACTCTCACATACAAGAAAGCCAAAAATGTACATGAGGGCCAAATCCGGTATATTGGGTTCCGGAAAGTATGAACAAAGATTGAAATCAGAAGTAGCGAGTATCAAAAAGCAATACAATTTATTATTTTCTAAGAAAACACTTTTTGGTATTTCATCAAGGAGACAATTCTCATGAAATACCAAGCATTATTTTCATTTCGAAGCAAACTATTCAATAATTGCTATCTGTTGATGTGTAAACAGTAGTGTGATTTTATTTTACCCAATTAAAATTTTGAAATACCCAGAAATGATGGAGTGAAAATACTCAATTACTAATTCCTTATCTGGAGCCCTGCTCAGGGGGCCATTTCACTAAACTGTGTATGACTAAAATGTTTGTAAGTGCAAAATTATGAGTCTGTAAATTCTACATAGGCAATGTTTTCTAGTAAACAATCATGGGATTTACATTTATTGAGCATAGGCTGCCTATGTTCAATAAATGTAAATCCATCAATTGAAATTTCCAGACGATCCACAATTTGCCCCAGATCACACTGTATGGAGAACGAATATAAGGTTTGACAATGTCCAGCGACATGTAAACGTTTGCCGTGGCACAAGGGAACTGTTTGAACCCAAAGGCCATAGGCCGCAGGTTCAAACAGTTCCCGAGTGTCACAGTAAACGTTTACCCATGGCTGGACATGGTCAAACGTTATTGTTACATTTCTGTTGGTAATGTCATGAAAATTTAGCTCATTGTGCAGTACTTTCGGTAAATTGATAACCGATTCCGGGGTCACAGTCACAGTACATGATGCAGGTTCTAGTAACGTCATGAGACACATGCATTACGTAGTTGTAGGCTTGGCCCCGGAATGAGCATTGTCTACAGCCATGGTCAAACAGCACGCACTGTACGTATGAACACAGCTGTGAGCGGTGTCAAACAGCGACAGTCGTGTAACGATATTACCATTATCAGACTGTAAGAATACCTGCTGGCCACAAATGCCCCATCTCTAGGTCAAACAGTGGCAGTCATGTAACAAGAAGAGATTACCTGGATCCATTACCAGTGTTGTGATTAGGCCTCAGCTCTAAAGCGACAATTTTTATCTTTTTGCATGTAAATAATAACAGGGAGACTATTAAATGTTAACCCTTTGAACATGAAAGCCCGCTATAGCGGTTTATGCAAACAGTGCAGATCCAGATGAGTCGGCTCGTAACGCTTTTTTTTTTTTTTTTTATGCTTATATTTAACGGCGGCACTGGCTCTAGGACCTTGCATGCCGTCTCCCAAGAATGGGAGAAAGAACAGAGGTAGAGATTTTTGAGAGAAGCCGGTAATTCGTATTTACAGAGCAACTACGAATTATCGGTACCCATTTACAGCTGGGTGAACTGGAGCAGTGTGGATAAAGTGTCTTGCTCAAGGACACAACGCACGCCGCTAGTCAGGCTCGAACCCACGACCCTTGGATCAGTAGTCCGACACACTAACCATTACGCCACGGCGCTCCACTCGTAACGATCTGCACTTTTTGAAAGTAATTTTCATAGTTTTGAGAACAAAAGATAACCCCTTTTCATAAATGGACAAGTCTGAAAACAATTTTGTGACGGCTGGAATGATTGCACAATTAACATCAAAATCGATTCCAGTTACTTAGGGGTGAAAGTGTTAAGTTACATTAGCATATTAAAATGTCCCCTGGGTTTGCACTAGTAACAATGCTGCTTTACCCTTTACACACCATAGATCTTTTACAGGACTCCAGATAAGATGCGTATTGGCATATTATTTTAGCAGAATACGCATTGATTATCTAAAGTGGGAGTACAAAATACTCACAGCAATGACGAATGTGAAAATATGCATTGATTTTCAAATTGAGTAGTGAAAATACTGTAATAAAGTTGAAAATTTACTTAGTTGAGCTGCAAAAAGCAAACAGACTTTGCTTTTTGCAGCTCAACTAAGCGAATTAAAAAAATATATATATCATTTGTTCCCTATTTAATAAGGAAGGAAATCAATAATACATTTGTTAAATTAAAATATGCATTGAATGTGAAATATGGGGGTATAATACTCTTTAGATACAAAACTTATCTGGAGCCCTGACCATAAAGATATTTTTTATTCACAAAAACATGGATTACTATGATCAGGAGCAACTGTGTGGCCCAGTAATTATTGAAGCTTTAAAGAAACTTACCCACTAGACTGGACACATTAACTATCCTGCCCTTTGCCTGCCTTATCAATGGCAGCAGCGACCGCGTCATTCGTACAGCACCAAATACATTCACGTCCAACACTTTATGGAGAATCTTGTCGGAAGTCATCTCGATGTCGGCAAAATACCAAATACCTGCGTTATTAACTAGCCCCCACAAACCTACAAGCAGAATGCATAATGGAAGGGGTCAGTGGATAAGGGGGCTAACTCCTGTCCATAATTGCACTGACCCTCTTCATTTTTGACACGACAATAACATGATGTTAGATCACGATTGTGATTGTATTTTCTTGCCTACCAGGTGCAAGGATATGCGCATAGTCGAGCCTACGCATACTCACATCTAGTAACGATAGATTTTATAATAGGACAAGATTACAGCTAATTTATTACACTCTTGCGAGTTATTTGCATGGGTTTCACTGTGAGAGAAAACCCGTAATCAACTCCTTACAAATAATACATCGTGAAGAGAACACCCGTAATTGCACCCTCTTTTATTACAGTGAATATAAAGTTATTTGCAAATGTGGAGTCTCCACTACTCTACAGTACAATGTTAATGTGATTGATCACATTCCAAACATATACTCAAATATATCAAGTTCATAGAAACAGCTACGTAATTTGGATTTCAAAAAAAGTTTACATAACGTCACACAACGTGACGTCAAAACTCGGGAAACACGTCATCAGTGTGTAACTATTCATACGCACAGCACAATTATTTTGCTTACAATCTAAAAAGAATATGCATATATATCCGCCGTGAAGTGTAATAAATAAGATATTCCATTGTACATGTTTGAATAGTTGAAACTAGAAATGTGGCCTGTTGGCACACGAATACCCCCACTGGCAGCCAAATAAAACGAGGCATTTTTGATTATAAGCCATTTAGCCGAGCGTTAAGGTTTCAAACGCATCAAGTCTGTGACCTTGACCCTGGGCATAGTGTGATAATCCATGCATCGGTGTAGAAGATATAGAGTGGAAGGGAATTTCAATAGGTTTGACCTTTGACCTTCAACTGTGTCCTTGACCTTGGACGTAGGTGCGTGGTTATTGATCGCGACACACCTTCTCATCATGAGAAACATTTGTGCCAAGCCATTTGATAATCCATGCATCGGTGTAGAAGATATAGAGCGGAAGGGAATTTCGATAGGTTTGACCTTTGACCTTCAACTGTGACCTTGACCTTGGACGTAGGTCCGTGGTTATTGATCGCGACACACCTTCTCATCATGAGAAACATTTGTGCCAAGCCATTTGATAATCCATGCATCGGTGTAGAAGATATAGAGCGGAAGGGAATTTCGATAGGTTTGACCTTTGACCTTCAACTGTGACCTTGACCTTGGACGTAGGTCCGTGGTTATTGATCGCGACACACCTTCTCATCATGAGAAACATTTGTGCCAAGCCATTTGATAATCCATGCATCGGTGTAGAAGATATAGAGCGGAAGGGAATTTCCAACAGACCGACCGACAGACCGACAAGCTGACTCCTATATACCCCCAACAAACTTTGTTTGTGGGGGTATAATAATACACTCATTTTCGTCGGCTTCCGTGCAAGCAACTCGTTCACTACACAGGTGGAAGACTCGGTCGGACCTATGACACCAAAAAAATGCCTAATAAAAAAATCCCATTACCCCACCCATTTGGTCTCGTACACTACCATCTTCTATTTATAGAAAGGTGGGTAAGAATATGGATAGAAAGAGACCTCTCTTTTCCGATTCGCACAAACACAATAAACATCGATTAAATGTATGAAATATGTCTCTGGCAATCGATAAAGGTATTAGGTGTGTGAATATACTCACTTCAAATTAGAAACTCCAACCATACAAAGTTCGTCCGATCTAAAAAACACTTGGTGCCATGGTGCACGACTTTAGTTTGAGCTGGCGATCAGCTATCGGCCAAATATCGATAATCCACGCCGGACTGCCTCCGATTCTGTGCGAGATTCTTTCGTACACGCAAATTTCGCTTTGGTTGGGTATACAAAATGTGAATAACTGAATAAATGCTGGAAACAGCGATTTGAAGCGAGTATATTCACACACCTAATACCTTTATCGATTGCCAGAGACATATTTCATACATTTAATCAATGTTTATTGTGTTTGTGCGAATCGGAAAAGAGAGGGCTCTTTCTCTGATAGCCATATTCTTACCGTAAATATCGTAAATTTTGAGAACAGTTTACACGAGATATCACACGTGCCATCTTCTTAGGTACAAAATAACATGGCTCGTCTCAATATGTGTTGGTAGCACCATAATTGTGCTATCAACACATATTGAGACGAGCCATGTCCAAACTACTTGACGAACAATGCCGTCCATGCAACAATGGGAGGTTACCCAGGTCACAATGTCAACCTTCTTATGGTGCATCCTATAAAAGCTACGAGTGAGCACAAACCTTGGTCCCCAACCTCCTGTGTCACTATTTCTGTGGCTTCTTTTATCTGTGCCTCGTCAGTTATGTCCAATTGTAGAATATGTAGTCTGCAATGGAAACAATTGATTGCCTGTATTAATAGGTGCATTTATATTGTTTTGAATAATGGAGGCTATATGTGGCCGTGACTGTAACCCAAATTTTCTGTAACACAGAGCGACTTGTAAGACGCCCGGCGTTACAGGCAGAAAATTTGGGTTGCTGTGACTGGAGAACAGGGGGCCTGTTCGATTTGTGAATAGTGTAGCTCCTGATCAAATAGCACACTCCTGTAGTCTGATACCGATCAATAGTGCTCGCTAGAAACATGACGGGTGTTTCATTGATGGAATGGCAAACAGTGCAGATCCTGATCAGGTTGTGCGGATGCACATGCTGATCTGGATCTACAGTGGTCGCAAAACCCATAAGCCCCATTTCTCCAGTTACAGTCACATATCATAATGAGTTATTATCCGAGATGATTAAAATCCATTTCATGCTACGAGGGGGGTCCAATAAATAGTACCATATTTGTATTTAGCAACATAGTGTAAATGGTATGAAACAAGAGCTCCAGATAATATGCGTATTTGCGTAAATACCCAATTAAAATTGCCACCCAATTGAAATCCGAAGTAGCGAGTATCAAAAAACAATAACAAATTTGTGGTACCTTTATCATGCTACAGAAAACAATAAGCAGACCACACATATAGCATATTTTTCTTATTTTCCATGAAAACACATCTTGGTATTTCATTAGAATTGTCTCCAAGGATACAATTCTAATGAAATTCCAAGACATGTTTTCATTTTGAAGCAAAATATTCAATAATTGCTGTCTGTTGATGTGTAAACAGTAGTGTGATTTTATTTTACCCAATTAAAATTTTGAAATACCCAATTGCTTCAGATATGTTGGGAGTTCAAATACTCAATTACTAATTCCTTATCTGGAGCCTTGTGAAACATAACCATATGACAGTCAATATTCTTCATTTATGATTGTTATCTTCAAAACCACTTCATTTGGTCTGTAAACGCAATATATACTTGGCAACATCAACACAACCGAGAGTCATGATGCCACAAGCGACATAAGCGACATGCAAAGTGGTAATCAAATCAACTGCCGATTTACATCTCAACTCTCTAATTTTCATGCAGAAATGTTAGAATTTTGTTGGAAAAATATGTCCGTCAGGCTTCATGACATCATTCATTCTATGACATCACAATCACACTGATAAGGTCAGACATTTACAAGGCATGGTACATAATGATTGTTTCGTAGTGATAGAAAGAAAAATTGCGAAAAATAACATTTTCTAAAATAACTGCGATCCCATTCTATGATGAGTGTGTTATTAAAATTTCACTGATCAAAGAGTGGGCAGTGAATACTGGAAGTGCTGGCTGATTTGTAGCCGATTTCATCAAAATTGCAAAGTATACTTATCTAGCAAAGTATACTTTGAGGGAGTAATCATTTATTTTCCCCAAAAAGCATTATTTCATATAGAACTAACGACTGCATATATTTGATGATTAAAAGTATGCAGAATTATTATACTGAATTTATTACATAATCACAGCCAAAATGGCTGTGATAATGTAATAAATTCAGTATAATAACAAGAAACGAGGCAAAGCCACGAAGGCCAGGTTTTTTCCAAGCATAGACACTTGGATAACATAATTATACCCACTTTTTGTAGACTAGATGGCCTTGGGGCGAGGCATGGACACTAAAAAAATAGATATAGTAGATTGAAAAACTTTAACGAAAAAAAAAATTTAACCGGACACACGGATGTAGGGACGGACGGACGGACATAGGCCAAAATGCCGACGATATCGCCCTTTCCGCAAGTGGGTGCGACAATGATGATAAACACCCATGTGAAGTATCAATGTAATGGGTGAAGCAATTGCAGAGATAGTACACAAAAAAACTTTAACAAAAAAATTCAAAGTAATTTGACCTTGACATTGGGCACAGGGGCCGCACGGTTGGGGGTTAGAAAGAAAATATGGATGATGATAAACACCCATGTGAAGTTTCAAGGTAATGGGCGAAGCAGTTGTAGAGATATAGTATAATGAAAAACTTTTAACCAAAAAACTTTAACCAGACGTACTTAAAAAGTTAACGTTGAAAATGGCTAAGTCAATTATGTACGTAGAAATAATAGGTGAAGGTAAAAAAAATGTTCACATGTTGGATAGTTGTATGTGGTAGGCACCCCTTGGTTATGAAGCTGTGAAAGTTTGGTGGTCCTAGGTGGTACAGTACCAAAGAAACGGACTTATACACGAAAACTTAACATTGTAAACGCGAAAACTTAACATTGAAAATGGCTAAGTCGACTGCGCGGAAAAAATGGGTCAAGTTAAAAACAAGAAACGAGGCAAAGCCACGAAGGCCAGGTTTTTTCCAACGTATGCCAAAATGCCGACGATATCGCGCTTTCTGCAAGCGGGTGCGACAATGATGATAAACACCCATGTGAAGTATCAAGGTAATGGGTGAAGCAGTTGCAGAGATATAGTACAACGAAAAACTTTTAACCAAAAAACTTTAACCAGACGTACGTTAAAAAGTTAACGTTGAAAATGGCTAAGTCAATTACGTAGAAATAATAGGTGAAGGTAAAAAAAATGGTCACATGTTGGATAGTTTTATGTGGTAGGCACCCCTTGGTTATGAAGCTGTGAAAGATTGGTGGTCCTAGGTGGTACAGTACCAAAGAAATGAACTTAAACACGAAAACTTAACATTGTAAACGCGAAAACTTAACATTGAAAATGGCTAAGTCGACTGCGCGGAAAAAATGGGTCAAGTTAAAAACAAGAAACGAGGCAAAGCCACGAAGGCCAGGTTTTTTCCAAGCATAGACACTTGGATAACATAATTATACCCACTTTTTGTAGACTAGATGGCTGTGGCCTGCATGTCGCGCCTTGGGGCGAGGCATGGACACTAAAAAAATAGATATAGTAGATGGAAAAACTTTAACCAAAAAACTTTAACAGGACACACGGACGAACGGACGGACGTATGCCAAAATGCCGACGATATCGCGCTTTCCGCAAGCAGGTGTGACAATGATGATAAACACCCATGTGAAGTATCAAGGTATTGGGTGAAGCAGTTGCAGAGATATAGTACACGAAAAAACTTTAACAAAAAAATTCAAAGTAATTTGAACTTGACATAGGGCACAGGATCGCGCTTTCCGCAAGCAGGTGCAACAATGATGACACCCATGAATTCAAGGTATTGGGTGAAGCATCAGATAAACACCCGTGAATATAAGGATAGTACACAAAAAAACTTTAACAAAAAAATTCAAAGTAATTTGACCTTGACATTGGGCACAGGATCGCGCTTTCCGCAAGCAGGTGCGACAATGATGATAAACACCCATGTGAAGTATCAAGGTATTGGGTGAAGCAGTTGCAGAGATATAGTACACGAAAAAACTTTAACAAAAAAATTCAAAGTAATTTGACCTTGACATTGGGCACAGGATCGCGCTTTCCGCAAGCAGGTGCGACAATGATGATAAACACCCATGTGAAGCATCAAGGTATTGGGTGAAGCAGTTGCAGAGATATAGTACACGAAAAAACTTTAACAAAAAAATTCAAAGTAATTTGACCTTGACATTGAGCACAGGATCGCGCTTTCCGCAAGCAGGTGCGACAATGATGATAAACACCCATGTGAAGTATCAAGGAATTGGGTGAAGCAGTTGCAGAGATATAGTACACGAAAAAACTTTAACAAAAAAATTCAAAGTAATTTGACCTTGACATTGGGCACAGGGGCCGCACGGTTGGGGGTTAGAATGAAAATATGGATGATGATAAACACCCATGTGAAGTTTCAAGGTAATGGGCGAAGCAGTTGCAGAGATATAGTATAACAAAAAAGTTTTAACCAAAAAACTCTAACCAGACGTACGTTAAAAAGTTAACGTTGAAAATGGCTAAGTCAATTACGTAGAAATAATAGGTGAAGGTAAAAAAATGTCACATGTTGGATAGTTGTATGTGGTAGGCACCCCTTGGTTATGAAGCTGTGAAAGTTTGGTGGTCCTAGGTGGTACAGTACCAAAGAAATGGACTTAAACATGAAAACTTAACATTGTAAAGGCGAAAACTTAACATTGAAAATGGCTAAGTCGACTGCGCGGAAAAAATGGGTGAAGTTAAAAAATAAAGTAACATGTTGGATAGTGATATGTGGTGGGTACCCCTTGATTATGAAGCTGTGAAAGTTTGGTGGTCCTAGGTGGTACAGTACCAAAGAAATGGACTTAAACACAAAAACTTAACATTGTAAACGCGAAAACTTAACATTGAAAATGGCCAAGTCGACTACGCGGAAAAAATGGGTCAAGTTAAAAAAAAAAGTAACATGTTGGATAGTGATATGTGGTGGGCACCCCTTGATTATGAAGCTGTGAAAGTTTGGTGGTCCTAGGTGGTACAGTAACAAAGAAATGGACTCAAACACGAAAACTTAACATTGATTGTGGACGCCGCCCGCCCGCCCGGCTTTCGCCAATCCAATAGCCTGGATTTTTTTTCAAAAAACCTGGCTAAAAAAGTAACATGTTGGATAGTAATATGTGGTGGGCACCCCTTGATTATGAAGCTGTGAAAGTTTCGTGGTCCTAGGTGGTACAGTAACAAAGAAATGGACTCAAACACGAAACTTAACATTGATTGTGGACGCCGCCCGCCGCCCGCCCGGCTTTCGCCAATCCAATAGCCTGATTTTTTTCTCTCAAAAAACATGGCTAAAAATTAATAAATTTATCCTAAAATTGAAAATTTCTCCCTCAAAGTATACTTTGCTAGATAAGTATACTTTGCAATGTTGGTGAAATAGGCTACTGGTTCTGTGATGGTTGTGAAGCCAATACACCAAGTAGTGTTAGACCAGTAACCTATTTCCCTAACCTGTCCGAGCAAGAATGTTGTAAGCTCACAGCTCCGGGACTGGATCTGTCGAGACATCCAGCAAACACCTTCATACCGATGCTATCCAGCTTCTTAGCAAGTGCATTGCCAAAGCCACTGTCACACCCTGCAAGAAGCAACAGTGATCAGCAAATATAACAGGAATTACCTAGAGTACCAAACAAACTTTCTTTTGATATCAAGTAATCAGATTAGACTAAGGAATTTGTATGAATGACATAGATCACCAAGAAATTACTATACATATTCAACTTCAGTTTTATAACATCTATTAGCCTGGTAGCGGGAGGACGATTTTTGGCCTAACCCAAAATGCTCTGGTATATTTTCTTTTATTGTTGATTATTCATCACTGGGCATTTCGTGAATCAAATCCACTGCGATGTGGATTCTCACCCTTGAGCTTTTTCTTTGGCCGCCATCCAAAATAGCTTTTGTCAATATCTCGGTCTGGGGGACTCGTACTCATAATTTTGGTGTCTAAACCTAGGTTTTCAGCAGAATTTCAGAATGCCAATCGGTCCAGACATAATTGTTGGCCCGAAGGAGCTACCAGATATATCTTTTATGGTTCATGTACTACAATTATCGATTTCTGTAATGTAGTCGTGTACCAGCATACACAAACAATTATTAACTGTTAGGGAAGCAAGATAATGTGTATTTCTGTCAAGTTAATAACGATAATATCAACTAGCCACAACTATAAAGAGGTAAATGGAACAGCCGTTACCTGGCAATTGCCAGCTGATCAGGTCAATGACAGGACAATGTTTGATTTTGGGAGTCTGAATTGACTGGTAATGTGTGCAGCGCTTTTCTTATTTGTGGCTGTGACTGGAGAAATAGGACTTATAGGAATTGTGACCAGTATAGCTCTTGGTTGTATACATGTATAACCAAACTAAACAGTGTCATTTTTACATAACACAGCATGTTATTTTGTTTCGCTTTGTTTGTGCCTTTTTAAATACGATCGATCGATGGCCATTGTCATAAATATTTGGCGACACAAGACCCTAATTGACCCACATAATACGTCACATTGGCGTGTATGGCTAGAAAATCAATGTCTGGTAAACATGAGGCATGTGGCAGCTGTGTATTGCGCCGCTAAATCGGGATATCCGTTGTCATGGTTATCGAGGTGTGTAACTTCACACGTCACACCAATAAACCAGTGGCATGTTGTGTATTATTTTGGGCATTCGGAGCGTGGATTGCGAAATAGCAGCCGGATTTCATTATTTTCGGACCAAATTTTAAGGATAGTTTGCAAATCTTAATCGGTCTGTGATTTCAAAATTCGGTCTAGAACCCACAAACTGAACATTTTAGAAGCCCTGGTTTTCAGGGTCAGTGAACATGATAAGAACATCAATAATAACATAGAGTGATGTAGTTAAGTAAGCCATCTTGAATTTCAAAATGGCCGCCATCCAAAATTGCTTTTGTCAATATCTCGGTCTGGGGGGACTCATAAAATGTAGAGCAGGGTTCAAGATAGGTCTCCAGCTGTTAAGAACGCGCTGAAAGTGGAAGTTTCTAGCCGACATACAGACCGCAACATTGATGCGTCATTCCTGCGGTGCTCTGGGTGGTACCATGACCGGAACGGGGACAGTACAAGATTACCTGGGTCTATTCCAAGGGCACATCCACACTCGCTTGAAGATCAGTGATGTCCACCTCGTTTTCGATCGGTATGTATAATACAGAGGCATAATTTTATATGGGCACAATATATTCACTCCTGGGAGTCGCTGAATACCACACCCAGGAAGAAGATATTGCGCCGAGCTGTTAATTTGTGTCACATACATGGCCAATAAATACACCTAATACAGTTATCAGTATTCACAAATACCCTGCATCTTGGTCTATAACACTTATTTAACTACACTGCCAAATGAAAACAGTACAGTGGTGCATATTTATTTTGAATGCCAGCTCTAAAATGAGTACATGTATGTTAATTTAATCATGCTGGCTGTGTTCAGGAATTTGAGTGGAGGAACATAGACTTCGTCGTTCTGTTTTTCTGATCTTATGATTAGTCTGCCATATACATGTACATGTATATCCAGGTATAGAGAAGGCAGTACCAAGGAATCGACCAGAATCGGAAGGGACAAAGGGGCTAGCAGGGTCTACGCATTGCGCACTAGTTCTCGTCTGCCCGCACAGAAAGTGATATTGACTGTCACTACCAACAAATCCCAACTAATTGATCTCATCTGTGAAGATCTCATAGCACACAAGGATGACTTCACACTACATAAGTTAGTTGTAACCAGCAGCGACCCAGTGCCAGTCAAGATAAACAATGGACTAGTTATCAAACGAAACGATATGATCACTACACACGAAGAAGCTGATACCATTGTAGTACAAGTGTCCAGTGTGGAGGCCAAAGCAGCTTTAGTAATTGCTGATAACACTGACATATTTGTATTGTTGTTACATTTCTGCTACAAAGGTGACCTTCCATGCCAAGTAAAGATGGTTTCTCCGTCGCACGGTCGAGCAGTTATTGACATTAATGAAACAGTGGAAAAGCACAGAAACATTATTCCAGATCTATTAGCTGCTCATGGTCTCACTGGATGTGACACAGTGGCCTCATACTATGGGATTGGCAAAGGCGTGGCTCTGAAAGTCTCAAAATCCCGGTCGTATTCACTTAGCTACATTGGTGACACTGATATACCTCAGACGCAATAGCTCAAGCCACGCCATTTATGTTGGCCTGCTATGGTCTACTCGATGTAAATCCCTGACGGAAGCCCGACACAAAGTATGGACTTCAAAAGTAAGCCGGAGTGTCGCATGTGCACCAAAACTTGCCTCTCTACCCCCGACAGACGAAGCATTCAGAGAATGTTGCCAGAGCCCACATGCAAGTTGCAGTATGGAGGAGTTCCTTAGAGCCAGATCCACCAGCTTTAGATCCAGCTGTACATGTATATGGATGGTCCAGAGAAACAACACACAAGTCACTCACTCCTACCACTATCCCAGATGGTAGCCCATTAGCACATGTGGAGCTGTTGAAGCTGATAAAATGCTCTTGTGCCAGTCAAATGCCATGCAAAACTAAAAAATGTGGATGTCAAAATTTGAACTTGTCGTGCACTGTTTTCTGTGCTTGCCAAGGGGGACAGATGTGTTTAAATGAGAGAACAAAACAGTTCCAAGATGCAGATGATGATGAGGACTGACTAACATTACATTAAGTACATTAAGTTCTAAGTTGAACGAGTTGATACTGTGGTTAATACCACCATCATGAGTCCTGTTTTTTGGATATCCCATTGTGTCTTGTATGTCATAGTTAGCCATCTGTATACGTTTCAATATAACTGAACATACAATGTTCTACATTATCTGAGTTACGTGCCTATTTACTTTGACATTGTGTAATACAACATGAATCACTTGGCCTTTTTGAGTGATTACTAGTCATATATAATGTGCATTGTGTAATAATATTGTACCACTGAGATGTATTGCTTAGTTACTAGTCATACGTGTGTCTAATAATCAGCCACCATTGAGATGGACTGAGTGATTTCTAGTCATATATTATATATGTGTATTGTGTAATAATCAGCCACCTTTTAGATGTATCGAGTGATTAATAGTCATATATATGTATGCATTGCGCAATAATCAGCCACCATTGAGATGTATTGAGTGATTTCTGGTCATATATATGTGTGTTGTGTAATAATCAGCCACCATTGAGATGTATTGAGTGATTTCTGGTCATATATATGTGTGTTGTGCAATAATCAGCCACCATTGAGATGTATTGAGTGGTTTCTGGTCATACATATGTGCATTGTGTAATAATCAGCCACCATTGATATGTATCGAGTGATTTCTGGTCATATATATGTGTGTTGTGTAATAATTAGCCACCATTGAGATGTATTGAGTGATTTATGCTCATATATATGTGCATTGTGTAATAATCAGCCACCATTGATATGTATTGAGTGATTTCTGGTCATATATATGTGCATTGTGTAATAATCAGCCACCATTGAGATGTATTGAGTGATATATATGTGCATTGTGTAATAATGAGCGGCATTGATATGTATTGAGTGATTTCTGGTCATATATATGTGCATTGTGTAATAATCAGCCACCATTGATATTATTGAGTGATTTGTGGTCATATACATGTGTGTTGTGTAATAATCCATTGCCACCATTGAGATGAGTATTCGAGTGATCTGGTCATATATATTGTTGTTGTGTAATAATCAGCCACACCATTGAGATGTATTGAGTGATCTGGTCATATATATGTGTGTTGTGTAATAATCAGCCACCATTGATATGTATTGAGTGATTTCTGGTCATATATATGTGTGTTGTGTAATAATCAGCCACCATTGAGATCTATTGAGTGATCTGGTCATATATATGTGTGTTGTGTAATAATCAGCCACCATTGATATGTATTGAGTGATTTCTGGTCATATACAATGTACATGTGTATATGTGTGTTGTGTAATAATGAGCCACTCTTGATATGTATTGAGTGGTTTCTGGTCATATATATGTGTGTTGTGTAATAATCAGCCACCATTGAGATGTATTGAGTGGTTTCTGGTCATACATGTGTGTGTTGTGTAATAATGAGCCACCATTGAGATGTATTGAGTGATTTCTGGTCATATATATGTGTGTGATGTGTAAGAATCGGGAGCCACCATTGAGATGATATGGGTGATTTCTAAAGGTCATATATGTGTGGATTGTGCAATAATCATGAACCACCATTAGATATTATTGAGTAGATTCTAAGTCTATATATGTGTTGTGTAATAATCAGCCACCATTGAGATGTATTGAGATGGATTTCTGGTCATCGACATGTGTGTATTTGTAATATCAGCCACCATTGAGATGTAAATTGAGTGATTTCTGTCCAAATAAATGTGATGTGTAATAATCAGCCACCCATCGATATGTATTGAGTGATTTCTGGTCATATATATGTGTGGTGTGTTTAACTAATCAGCCACCATTGTTATATGTATTAGAGTGATTTCTCCTTGGAAAATCATGGGGCCATAAATGTGTGTTGTAATAAAATCAGCCACCATTGAGATGTGATGATTTCCTGATTTCTGGTCAATGTTTGTTGTATACAACAACCATGATGTGTGAGTGAATATCATCACCATTGAGAATGTATTGTAGAATCCGCCACCATTGAGCATGTGGTGATCATGGACCATATATGTGTGTTGTGTAATAATCAGCCACCATTGAGATGTATTGAGTGTAAGTTTATGATCCATAGTGTTGATGTTTAATCAGCCACCATTAGATATTGTTCTTGATGAATAATGACCAATAATAAATTGTTTTGTTTAAATAAATCAGCCACCATTAAAGATTGAGGTGTATATGAGAGAATTATGATGCTATATATGTGAAATAAGATTGACCATTGTAAGAATTAATAAGAAGTGGATGTTCCTTATGAACATTGATTATGTTCCAGTTAATAATCAGCCACCAAAGTGAGTTTTTTAGTATTTTTGACCATATATATGTGATGTTGTTGTAATAATCATCCACCATTGCCATTGATGTATTGAGTATGATTTAATGATCATATATATGTGCATTGTGTAATAAATCATCCACTTGTGATGTATTGAGTTTGATCATGACCATTAGAGATTTGTATAAGATTTTATAGTGTGTTGTAATAATGATATAATGAGACCACATTGAAAGTATGAGTGATTTATGACCATATATGTGTGTTGTGTAATCCCACCATTGAGAGTATTGAGTATTTCCTATTTATTATCAGCCACCAGTTTATGACGGCTGGATAATTTGTGGCTGTGATTGGAGAAATGGGGCTTGGTGGAGTTGTGACCAGTGTAGCTCCTGATCAAATAGCAGCATGATAGCATGATAACGATCAGTATGCCTTGGTAGAAGCATGATTGTTATTTCATTGATGGAACGGCAAACAGTGCAAATCCTGATCAGACTGCGGATACACAGGCTGATCTGGACCTGCACTGGTCGCAAAACCCCCACATATATGTATATATGTGTCCATTTCAACGGCGACCTTGGACTGAGCAGGTCGTGTTTTTATCGGTCGGTAATTATCTCAAGGTTACCGGCGGCGGCCATCTTAACTATTGGAAATTAACTCGTATTTCCATTGTGTTATTCTTATTCGCTGGATTGTGGCAGCCTGGATATGTGCTAAGGTAAGTCGGGGCTGGGTGGGCTCGGTGTGGGTAGTATTCTGTTGAGCACAAGCTATATTTATGAAGTCAGTCGCCTGTTGTTATCTCTGCCGAGATGGTGAGAAAAGATCATATTCTTATTATTATTACTATTCTTCTTCTGCGTTGAAGCATTGCTTCAGGTTTACATGGAGAAATTTATGTAGAACCGTTAGGAAAGTATGGTGGGACCAGTGCGTTTTCAAACAGATTATTAGTTTGCCACTGGTCTGGGGAACCGATTTCTTTCCATCCGCAGTTACTTTGATGGTGCTAGATAAAGTGTTGTTAGAGAACGTGGTGTTAGAAAGTGGTCCCAAACAGATTACGAGTTTGCTACAAGTATGCACCATTAGTAATCGCCATTAGTAATCGCATCCAAGTATTCTTATTATATTAGGCTGTGGTGTGGTAGCGGTGGTACGGTGGCACTTGGCGGACCCTGGTAACACGGACCGCCGGGTGCCACTGATCCCGCGTATTACCACCGCAACAGGCGACGTCTGATAGGTTTTTCTTTTTTTTATCATATTCGAACTCGCTGGAATAAAACTCCGGGTCCGTATAATATATCATCGCTAGGTTAAACTCGTGCTCAACTGAATGCTGCTCTCATCTGCCTGCTTCCTGCCCCGGCTTGCTGAGGCACAGCCGGGCTGTTGCAGCTCGGTGAATGAGTGTCACATGTCTTTACCGATTATATGGCACCAACTTGTGTGTCAAGTGCCGCCAGGGGTGGATTGGTTCTACCTGGGACCCGTTTTGCTCTGCATCACCGGTGCCAGGTTCTACCCAGTTACCCCCTCTCTTCTTCCCGCCTCCCGTGCACCGGGACACTGCGCGGAATTACAGGACCGTATTGGACCTAAGCAGTGTCCCATTTCGGCACACATTTATACACATCTGTCCGCCCTGCACATACATATATCACATAAAACAATTCAAAATTCGGCTTTTATGGACTTATATGTCCGGGTATGGAAGGTCATCGAGCCAATTCCCACCCTTAAATATAAGAATACGTAATCAGCCACCATTGAGATGTATTGAGTGATTTATGATCATATATATGTGTGTTGTGTAATAATCAGCCACCATTGAGATGTATTGAGTGATTTATGATCATATATATGTGTGTTGTGTAATAATCAGCCACCATTGAGATGTATTGAGTGATCTGGTCATATATATGTGTGTTGTGTAATAATCAGCCACCATTGAGATGTATTGAGTGATTTATGACCATATATATGTGTGTTGTGTAATAATCAGCCACCATTGATACCGGGTATGTATTGAGTGGTTTCTGGTCATATATATGTGTGTTGTGTAATAATCAGCCACCATTGAGATGTATTGAGTGGTTTCTGGTCATACATATGTGCATTGTGTAATAATCAGCCACCATTGATATGTATTGAGTGATTTCTGGTCATATATATGTGTGTTGTGTAATAATCAGCCACCATTGATATGTATTGAGTGATTTATGACCATATATATGTGTGTTGTGTAATAATCAGCCACCATTGATATGTATTGAGTGATTTATGATCATACATATGTGCATTGTGTAATAATCAGCCACCATTGATATGTATTGAGTGATTTCTGGTCATATATATGTGCATTGTGTAATAATCAGCCACCATTGAGATGTATTGAATGATTTCTGGTCATATATACAGTGCTCGATATGGGCGCTCGCCAAGTCGCCAATGCGAGTGAATTTCATCTTGGGCGAGCAGATTTTACCCGCCGCGTACTTGACACGCGAGTGATTTCTAGTCATATATTTTGTGCATTGTGTAATAAGCAGCCACTATTGAGATGTATTGCATGGTTACTAGTCATTATGCCTCCACGATTCGCCCAGACCGACAAATTGACAAAAACAGTTTGGATGGCGGCCATTTTGAAATTCATGATGGCTGCCGTAACTACATCACCCAATGTTATCATCGATGCTCTTACCATGTTCACTGACCCCGAAAACACCAAAGTTATGCCTCTATGAGTCCCCCAGACCAATATATTTACAAAAACAAGTTTGAATGGCGGCCATTTTGAAATTCAAGATGGCTGCCTCAACTAAATCACCCAATGTTATTATTGATGTTCTTATGATGTTCCCTGACCCTGAAAACCTAGGTATAGACACCAAAAGTATGCCTCTACGAGTCCCCCAAACCAAGATATTGACAAAAGATATTTTGAATGGCGGCCAAAAATAATGCTCAAGGGTGAGAATCCACATCGCAGTGGATTTGATTCACCAAATTCCCAGTGTTGAATAATCAACAATAAAACAAGAAACGAGGCAAAGCCACGAAGGCCAGGTTTTTTCCAAGCATGGACACTTGGATAACATAATTATACCCACTTTTTGTAGACTAGATGGCCGTGGCCTGCATGTCGCGCCTTGGGGCGAGGCATGGACACTAAAAAAATAGATATAGTAGATGGACAAAACTTTAACCAAAAAACTTTAACCGGACACACGGACGGATGCCAAAATGCTGACGATATCGCGCTTTCCGCAAGCAGGTGTAAAAAAATAGATATAGTAGATGGAAAAAGTTTAACGAAAAAACTTTAACCGGACATACGGACGCCAAAATGCCGACCTTGACCCTGGGCTTAGCGGGACGAATGTTGATTTTTCACAGGGCGGTAGAGGACCATTGGAGCAATGCGTGTGTGAAATGTGAAGCAGATCCGAGCAAGGAAACAGAAATTATAAGCCATTTACCCAGCGTTAAGGTTTCGAACGCACTAAGTCTGTGACCTTGACCCTGGGATTAGCGGGGGCGGGACAAATGTGGATTTGTCATAGGGTGGTAGAGGTCCATTGGAGCAATGCGTGTGTGAAATGTGAAGCAGATCCGAGCAAGGAAACAGAAATTATAAGCCATTTACCCAGCGTTAAGGTTTCGAAAGCACCAAGTCTGTGACCTTGACCCTGGGCTTAGCGGGAGCGGGACGAATGTGGATTTGTCACAGGGCGGTAGAGGACCATTGGAGCAATGCGTGTGTGAAATGTGAAGCAGATCCGACCAAGGAAACAGAAATTATAAGCCATTTACACAGCGTTAAGGTTTCGGGACGTACGTACGTACGCCGGTAACACTATATGCCCCCTCACCATTCGGTGGCGGGGGCATAAAAAACAAGAAACGAGGCAAAGCCACGAAGGCCAGGTTTTTTCCAAGCATAGACACTTGGATAACATAATTATACCCACTTTTTGTAGACTAGATGGCCGTGGCTTGCATGTCGCGCCTTGGGGCGAGGCATGGACACTAAAAAAATAGATATAGTAGATGGAAAAAACTTTAACCAAAAAACTTTAACCGGACACACGGACGGATGCCAAAATGCTGACGATATCGCGCTTTCCGCAAGCAGGTGTGACAATGATGATAAACACCCATGTGAAGTATCAAGGTATTGGGTGAAGCAGTTGCAGAGATATAGTACACGAAAAAACTTTTAACAAAAAAATTCAAAGTAATTTGAACTTGACATAGGGCACAGGATCGCGCTTTCCGCAAGCAGGTGCGACAATGATGATAAACACCCATGTGAAGTATCAAGGTATTGGGTGAAGCAGTTGCAGAGATATAGTACACGAAAAACTTTAACAAAAAAAATTCAAAGTAATTTGACCTTGACATTGGGCACAGGTATCGCGCTTTCCGCAAGCAGGTGCGACAATGATGATAAGCACCCATGAAGTATCAGGTATTGGGTGAAGCAGTTGCAGAGATATAGTACACGAAAAAACTTTAACAAAAAAATTCAAAGTAATTTGACCTTGACATTGGGCACAGGATCGCGCTTTCCGCAAGCAGGTGCGACAATGATGATAAGCACCCATGTGAAGTATCAAGGTATTGGGTGAAGCAGTTGCAGAGATATAGTACACGAAAAAACTTTAACAAAAAAATTCAAAGTAATTTGACCTTGACATTGGGCACAGGATCGGGCCTTCCGCAAGCAGGTGCAACAATGATGATAAACACCCATGTGAAGTATCAAGGTATGTGGGTGAAGCAGTTGCAGAGATATAGTACACAATTTTTTTTTTAAAAATTCAAAGTAATTTGACCTTGACATTGGGCACAGGGTCGCGCTTTCCGCAAGCAGGTGCGACAATGATGATAAACACCCATGTGAAGTATCCAGGTATTGGGTGAAGCAGTTGCAGAGATATAGTACACGAAAAAACTTTAACAAAAAAATTCAAAGTAATTTGACCTTGACATTGGGCACAGATCGGGCCTTCCGCAAGCAGGTGCAAAGGCAACAATGATGAAACCACCCATGTGAAAGTATCAAGGTAATTGGGTGAACCCAGTTAGCAAGAGATATCGTACAAACAAATTTTTTTTTAAAAATTCAAAGGGTAATTTGGGAACCTTGACATTGGGGCAATCAGGGTCGCGCTTTCCGCAAGCAGGGACGACAAAGATTGATAAACACCATGTGAAGTATCCAGTATTGGGTGAAGCAGTTTGCATGAGATATAGTACACAATTTTTTTTTTAAAAATTCAAAGTAATTTGACCTTGACATTGGGCACAGGGTCGCGCTTTCCGCAAGCAGGTGCGACAATGATGATAAACACCCATGTGAAGTATCCAGGTATTGGGTGAAGCAGTTGCAGAGATATAGTACACGAAAAAACTTTAACAAAAAAATTCAAAGTAATTTGACCTTGACATTGGGCACAGGGGCTGCACGGTTGGGGGTTAGAATGAAAATATGGATGAGATAAACACCCATGTGAAGTTTCAAGGTAATGGGCGAAGCAGTTGCAGAGATATAGTATAACAAAAAAGTTTTAACCAAAAAACTCTAACCAGACGTACGTTAAAAAGTTAACGTTGAAAATGGCTAAGTCAATTACGTAGAAATAATAGGTGAAGGTAAAAAAATGGTCACATGTTGGATAGTTGTATGTGGTAGGCACCCTTGGTTGTGAAGCTGTGAAAGTTTGGTGGTCCTAGGTGGTACAGTACCAAAGAAATGGACTTAAACACGAAAACTTAACATTGTAAACGCGAAAACTTAACATTGAAAATGGCTAAGTCGACTACGCAGTGGGTGAAGTTAAAAAAAAAGTAACATGTTGGATAGTGATATGTGGTGGGCCACCCCTTGATTAATGAAGCTGTGAAAGTTTGGTGGTCCTAGGTGGTACAGTAAACAAAGAAATGGACTCAAACACGAAAAACTAACATTGATTGTGGACGCCGCCCGCCCGGCTTTCGCCAATCCAATAGCCTGGATTTTTTTTCAAAAAACCTGGCTAAAAAGTAACATGTTGGATAGTGATATGTGGTGGGCACCCCTTGATTATGAAGCTGTGAAAGTTTGGTGGTCCTAGGTGGTACAGTAACAAAGAAATGGACTCAAACACGAAAACTTAACATTGATTGTGGACGCCGCCCGCCCGGCTTTCGCCAATCCAATAGCCTGGATTTTTTTCCAAAAAACCTGGCTAAAAACTATACCAAACAAAAAGGGGTAACCCCCGCTGCCAGACTATATTGGCCAATTTCTACTTGTACCGGTAATTGTTTACATCATACTATACAGAGCTCCAGTTAAGGTGCGTAATTTGACCAACTTTGGATGAAATTTTGTTATTTCTTCATCAAAAATGGCAAGATGGGAGTGCTTTAGAATCGTCTCAATGAGACGATTGTAAAGCACTCCCAACTTGCCATTTTTGATGAAGAAATAAGAAATTTACCCCCAAATTACGCACCTTAATTGGAGCTCTGATACCATAGCATTAACAGCATTGAGACAGAATTTTGTAAGTTGCAACATATCACATTCTGTTTAATAGGTCTTTATTGATCAAAATTTGAAAATGACATTGAAAATATGTTTTATCTACAAGATCCCGCCATGACACTGTATATGTATCACTGAATATATTTTACTCAAATCAAAATATATAAACTATGTGTCACGCCCGCCAAGGCTTTGATAGTATACAAACAAAATTTAACAAAAAATGTTAACGTCGGACGCACGTACATGTACATACATGTATGCCAATGTGCCGACTATATCGCTGACAAAAATCTGTGGATTGACTTACTCTTATACTTTGATGGATGTCACTACGATCACAACTTTAGCATGCTTAACAATATTACATTAGACTAACGTATATGCAGCAAGAAAGCAAATGTCCATTGTCAGTAAAGACATAATGATCACTACAGGGCTCCAGATAAGCTTTGTGTGTAAAGCGTACTATACCCCCTGATTTCAAAATCACTGCGTATTTTACTTTTACAAATGGATTATTGATTTTCTTCATTACTAAATAGAGAACAAATGATAAAAAAAATATAACAAATTTAAAAATTCACTCATTTGATCTGCAGAAAGCAAACACTGTTTGATTTTTGAAGCTCAACTAATATAAGTGAATTTTCAACTTTATGACAGTATTTTCACTACTCAATTTGAAAATCAATGCGTATTTTCACATTGCTGTGCATACATTGTATTTTGTACTCCCACTTTTGATAATCAATGCGTATTCAGCTAAATAAATACTCCAATACGCAACAGATGTTTTTTAAGAGTAAGAGACATCCAATATACAGGCTTTCCAACAAATTTTCATGCCACATGTTCAGTCCACATTTTCTTCTTTATACTGAAAAGCCTCCTTTTGAATTACTTGTTACGACTCTACAGCATTGTGATACATTTTGACGAATTATGGTAATTTTGTAACCTTACCATTTCATAACCGGACAATCTTGGTTAATTCGTAACCATTAAGTTGGTCTATTCGTAACAGTTCAAAACCATTGGTCAATTCGTAACCATCTGTCGATAGACGATTAAAACTAATGACAGTGCTCCAGATAAGCTGCATATTTGCTTAAATACCCAATTAAAATTGCCAAAAACCCAATTGGAATCAGAAGTAGCGAGTATCAAAAAGCAATACAAATTTTGTGGAACATGTACCTTTATCATGCTGCAGAAAACAATAAATGGCACGGTTACGACTCAACCATTGAACCAAGATTGTCCGGTTACGAAATGACCAGATACTATTTGTGACATAGTGTAGCGTTTACTTTATTTCAAAATCCAAATATTTTATTCTGATGTATGCTAGGCAAAGCTGACATGAATTGCGCATTATCCGATGTGCAGAGTTATCAAAATGGTTAATTCTGCACATTGGCTGGTATGATGGTGGGTCTAGTTTTCGGGGTATTAACAAGTTCATCAACTAGCGTGTTTTATAAAACATAACATATGAGCTAACTTGTCAGTTCAATTATCCAATGGTAAACATTTCTTTCAATGTTTCTTGCCTTCAAAATAAGATTGTTGTTAGATTAAATTTCGCGTCTATCGCGTTTAGCAACAGGAGTCAGCCATCTTGAATCTTGACTTATGGTTGGTGTTTTCGGGGTATGTTCCGAAAGTGTCAATAAATCTGCTAATTCGTCCCGAGCGTTCATTGGCTGTCGATCATCTCGCAGATGACTGAGGTACAGTGAAGGAAAACTGGAAACTTTTCTATTGTTTATGATTTTAACAATATTAAACAGCAGATTAATGGCGGACGCAGAAAATGATAGTAGCTTCGAGAACATAATTACCTAAATGGCAAAAATTACCAGTACAGTTCTTTAGTGTTTAGCGGATAGCTAAGAAGATTATTGCTGCATACGTCTTTAAAGTAGAACCTTTGGACAAGTACCTGGTACCAATAGACAGGAAAAAGTGTCTTCTTTCCAAATTGGATTACTTTTTTAGTTTATTCCAATGTTTTCCTCGCATAATTCCTTGTTTACCTAACGCACTGAATTAGTCAGTAACGGATAGCTTTGGTGTTTATCGGATACGTGTGCGACAGTTGCTGAGGGGGTGTCTCAAAACATTCCAAATCATGTATTTGTTTTGTAAATGACTAGGAAACATGCTTACATGCATATGTATCACATTAACACTGATTAAATCTGTTTCATCATGTAATGTGTACATGTGTAACTGAAAAATAAAAAAAATATTTACACTGCTTAAACTTTTTTTTCATCCCAATATTTTCTTGAAGCAATGTGATGGGTGGTGCCATAATTTGGCATAAAAACAAATAAATGTCGTTATGAGACTGAATTAAAATATAGGGTGATGCGGGGTGGGGGGGGGGGGCGGGGGGGTGCAATAGTGGTGCGCCGATTCCCGGCGACACATACTGAATACATACATGGTGGTAAACCGTGTATTAACTGTAATTATTAATTAATAAATCATAGAGAATAACTTCACAAATGTACATGTAACATTACCCTTTTAACCTCAGTCATGTATAGTGGTAGTGGCAAACAGTGTACATGCAGATGAGGCGGCTCTGAATGATCAAAACGTCTCATCAGGATCTGCACTGTTTGCCACACATTTTCTACGAGTCCCGGCAATGATTCGAATCCTGTGAAGGGTTGGGCCGAGGTGGTGGCCGTAAACAGTGTATTAACTGTGATTGGTGATGGTGTCCATTGATGGACCCGCCCGTCGGACCCCCGCAAAACAAAATGATGGAATGAACCAATCAGATTGGCTCATTCCGTCAATCCGCGAGGCACCGACGGGCTGGTCCATCAATATACACCATCACCCTGTAATTAGTAATTAATAAATCATAGACTATAATAATATAAACCCTTTTAACCTTACAGGCCTATATAGTGGTGTTGGCAAACAGTGTACATCCAGATGAGCCGGCTCTTAACGAGCCGTCTCATCAGGATCTGCACTGTTTGATACACATGTTTTATATTTGAGTCCCGACAATGATTCAAGTCCTATGAAGGCCGAGGTAGTGGTAAACCGTATATTAACTGTAATTGGTGATGGTGTCTATTGATGGACCCGCCCGTCGGAGCCCCGCAAAACCGCGAGGCACCGACGGGCTGGTATATCAATATACACCATCACCCTGTAAACTAATTAGTAATTAATAAATCAGACTATAACTTCACGAATGTACATGTAATATTAACCCTTTAAACCTCGCATGCATGTATAGTGGTATTGACAGTGTACATCCAGATGAGCCGGCTCGTAACGAGCTGGCTCATCAGGATCTGCACTGTTTGACACATATTTTTTGTTTAGCGCCAAAATCTGATAAGAAAACTGATCATGAACATGAACCACCGGATACGGCATTAAATATAATGCCCTGAAATCGCATATTTTTTCCAGCAACATTGCCGTAGTGAAAATAAAACAATGTCAACACCCCAGAAAAAAATTGGCGACGGGAGGTGGGCACACATGTGCTTTTGTTATTTTTCCAGCAGCATTGGCGTAGTGAAAAAAAACACCAAGTCAACACCCCAGAAAAAAAATTGGCGAAGGGAGGTGGGAACACCTGTGATTTTGTTATTTTTTCCAGCAACATTCGGGCTGGAAAAGAAATAAAAACAAAGTCAACACCCCAGAAAAAAATTGGCAAGAGGAGGTGGGCACACATGAGCTTTTGTTATTTTTTCCAGCAACATTGGGGTTGGAAGTAAACAAAAAAACAATGTCATCCCAGAAAAAAAATGTTGAGGGGAGGTGGACACACGTGCTACTGTTATTTTTTCCAGCAACAATGTATATTGGCGTCGAGTGAAAAAAAAACCACTAAGTCAACAACCCAGCATGCGCCGACAGTTTGCCTCAACTTTTTACAGAAATTCAAACATACCGCAAAACGATCGAGTGTAAAAATCATAAAAAGTAGTAATATGGCCTCTGATACGCAAAATCTGAGACAAGGCGGCTGCCTCGTCTGCCTCATCCTGGCTACGGCCCTGAACAGTATTATTTTTATTTAGAAAATGAATGCCTTTAAAATAAATATTCACAAATTTTAAAATTGTAGTTGTCAATGTCAATTAGAATTTTCAATCCCTGTGGTGTTGATCTCTCTACAATGAAACACCCCCTGTTTCATGAAGATACTTAGATAGAATGAAGCTACATACATGTATAATAATAAAAGCAACGTATGTAGATGCTATGGCCAGTTTGAGAAACTGTTACGACCTGGTTAACCAAAACGTGTGACGGACTGACTGACATACGGACGGACAGACGGACGAACGGATCGACGGACGGTCTGAACACTGTGTGCCACCCGTCTCCAGTGGCATAACAAAAACATTTGATATATCGTTCGCAGGTCATATTGATTTTGAGACGATCCCCGCAAATCTGATTTGTACGCAAATTAGGATGATCCGTTACTGCCGGAAGCACGTGCGTTATTATTGACGTCTGTGTTCAGTGACATGGTGTGATTTATGAACCAAGCTTCTTTCCAGTTATAGAGGACATGATTATACATCATATTATTCAAGAGTTTGTTTTCTTCAAAACTAACTGTTTATACATTTCAGTGAAATTACTCTGGAGCAACTTACTTTCGCTTTACCTGGTGTAAAACTTCCGGTTACGTCATTGTGTTTCTTGAAGCTTTACGCATGGCAAGGAAACTGCTATATCAAAGTAAACATGTCATTGTGTGGGGGATGGATCACTGTTCCTAACTGTAATATTTTATTTATTTTAAATGTACAATATAAAAAAATATTGTGTTAAAAAGTATATACCTATCCGCTATACCCTAAAATCCGCTATACCCTAAAGAACTGTATTTAGTCCAAACACTGGATTTGGTTTGGTGGCATTTTTAAAGGACTTAATGTACATCAAGTCATGCTTATTTTAATCACCTGACGTAAAATACATCGTGGCTGCACACATGTCTATAAATTACAAAATATGTGAATACCCCGAAAACTCCGACTATCCCGAAAACTGACGTCTCGACCATACCTGTTACCAACACGGCTTTGTTCCCAACTGGCAGGTGGCTCGCTGGCAGGATCGAATAAACAAGCGAACATCCAATAGCGAAACACGCCACACCCATCGGACCCTTCACCAAAAACTGACATAACGGTTCTCCCAGAAACAATACGGCTAGACTTAGAATTGATCTAAATCCAAATTGAAATTCATTTGTCAAAAATTTTGATGAGACTGCCATTGCAAATGCCACAGTTACACTGGAGTACAATACGGAATACAGAATAACACCATCGTCTGGGATGTCACTATCGTCTACTACAAAGTTCATGGTTGACATCTGCGGCATTGGAAGCATGCTGTTTGGTTTCTATATGAACTATGGGCTACTATCTACTTGATGTCTATTCTTCTGCATCTCAATCTTCTTCCATTTTCTTAACAATTGGCCAAGTGATTGTGTTACGCGGAAGCTGATTGGATAAAATTCGAAGCACGTATGATACAAGACATCTGGTTGGCTGTCGACACTTCCGGATAAAAAATGGCTGCCCCCATGTCTCAGCTGTGGAAGAAGATGAAGATGGTGGGGATTATTTGCATAATCCTCTTAGTTTCTGGCTCCTACTGTGTAAGAGCATTAATGAGACTGCTTAACAATTGTCTGTTGAAAGTTTTGTGTCTATTTTTGTGCGTTTATTATTTTACAATGATAATTATAAAAATGACTTAAAATGTAAAATTATTAGCACAAAATTCGGCATATACCAATACTCGGCTCGGCTCAATGTAGAGCAAGGTATTCCACGGTTTCAGTCCGCTTACTGGGTCGCTCCCAGTAGTATAAAGGGATTCAAAATGATACCACCTGTGGTGGCATCATTTATAACCCTTTATACTACCCCCACCACCCCCGAAAAATCAAAAATTGGTTAACGAGGAAATTGTCTCCCACCAACCACGAAAAATTGGTCGTGAAAAAAAAAAACATAATGTTTTCCCGACAGTAAATTTATGATAAAATAATTATTTCAATGTGCCCACGAGTGATAGTTTATATTCCAACACCCCATTTTTCTCCTCCAATATAGCTAATTTATTTCGCAGATCAGCAACTAATTCTACCAGCTCTAGTCTACCACGTTCACCTGTAGCCACCTGACAGTGTAGTTGCTTATGTCTACAAAGAGTTTGGGCACTAACGAATTTACAAGGGCATCTGGGGCATTGAAATTGCGGGGGGACACAAGGAATTTTTCTACGTCTCGCTAGATGCCTTCGTAGATATTCTTTACGCGTAAACGTCTTACAACAAGTCTGACACTCCATTATATATGTATATGTTTATGTTTATATTCAATTAGAAGTGAAAAAAACATCATGTTTTCAAGACCAATTGAACAGATAAATTGCATAGGTTATACAAAAGTATATTACAGAAAATATGATAACGTCAGAAACTAGAGCAGAAATCGAAAGTTTGAGAAGAGAAGCCGAATCTCTAGGGATTACTTATAGTAAACGGTTGAGAGTTAGGGGGTTGACAAATCTTATAAACTCCACAAAGAATGAGGCGTTTATGAAGCGGTTTACCCGCGCCCACAACGAGGAGCCTTTAAAGATATATCCAAAGCGGAGGAAGTAGGTAACAGAATTCAAAAAGAAAGTATTGCGGGGTTAAGGGCTAGTGTAATCAAACCTTCAAGCACAAATAATTTGTCCCAAATTAGACGCCAAAATAATAATAAGAAAAAATCTATCGTTAGCGCGATAGTGGAAAAAGGTGAAGAAATATTGGGGGCTCACGATGAAACATTGGAAAAGGTAGAAAATGGAAGACGGGTAGTTACATTATCCTTTCGTAAAAACATTAACATTAACGAGTCTGAACGCATGTCCGATAAACTCGCTCCGTATCTAACAACCAATTTTTATTTGAGATATTCATATTCTTACAAGCTAGAACATATGGAGGAAATTAAAAATGGAAAACCTAAAACTATAATATTTCACAAAAATCTCGGTGGTAGCGAACCACTATCATCAATGAAAACCGTTAAAAAATGGCTGTCAGATAAGGAGCAAACACGAATAATGTCCGATAGATAGACAGACCAAATACAAAGTGGAAGTTTGTAAGATGGGTAAGAGGTTTTTGTAAAGCTAATACAGGGTAGTAGGGGAATAGATTTGGGACTACAATCCAAAGAAGCAGCAGGAGGAGAACTTCCAGAATGGTTGAGGAATAGAAAAGGTATGTATTCTTTAGATAAGTATAATGACGATCTTTGTCTGTTCAGGTGTCTAGCTATGCACCTTGAATAAAAAAGATCAGACCTGACAGATGTACAGAAAAGGCGAAAGAACTTAGTAAGCAATATTTCGGTAGTAATGTGGTTTCACCAATTTCTTTTTCAGATCTGAAAAAGGTTGAAGAGTTTTTTAAAATCGGTATAGAAGTATATCAACCCACTGAATGTAATGTATGGTGGTTGAAAAAGGTACCAGCGCACTATAAGGCAATAGGTAATAAACCAATGACAATAGGACTGTTTAATAATCACGCATTTTCTGATAAAAAACCTTAAAAACCTATCTAAAATAAATTTATGCCTGCGATAATTGCAAGCAGAAATTCACGAATGCGAGTAATATGAAGAGACACGGACCAAAATGTATGAAAGGTGAGACAAAAGTAATATGTGATGGTAATTATTTAGAGCGCCCGCGTTCGTCGTTCGAGAAAGCGATTTACCCAAAAGGTTCTAACAGTTATGGGGCGATCGATTGGATGTATTCTGTGGAAAAGCGGGAGGGAATTCACATTCACCACGAACAGTGTGGACACAGAGGTGAAAGATGGATTTTAGGAGCTCCGGTAGATGGATACTGTCCAGAAACCAATACCGTATATCAATATCACGGCTGTTACTGGCACGGGTGTGAGATTCATGCAAAGCATAGAAAAGAAGAACGCGCATCCACTATGAGAAGAGATAAAGTTATTAGAAAAAGCAAAGAATTCAACCTAGTAGTTATGTGGGAATGCGAATTTCAAAGAACGGGTAAAGATATAAAGATCGGTTGTGACACTACTCTTTATCCATATCAGATAGTATACGATTTTGAGGCGTATCTCCAGCCAGAAGTTGAAACTACCGGTAATAGTTTAGAGTACGAAGCTGAGCACGTTCCGGCAAGCGTTAGTATAGGAGATAATTTCTCAGGAACAGTAACTCATATTTGTGATAAAGATCCCGCAAAACTTATAGAAAAATTTGTAGAAGATTTGAAAGTCAGGGGAAAAGCTATAAGAGAAGAAGTGTGGTCAAGATATAGGTTTAATACAGAACATTTACGTAAAAACCAAATCGCCAAGATCGAACAGTGGATAGAGCAAGTACCGGTTATAGGTTTTAACAGCAGTAAGTACGATATACTTAATAAAGAAATACCTAGTAGGCGAACTGGCATCAACAACAAAGAAAGTAATGGTCGGAAAACGTGCAAACGCAACAATATTACTATTTACTCCAGAGTTTAGATTTCTTGATGTAATACTTTATCTAGGACCCGGTGTAAGTTACGATAGTTGGATAAAAGCCTACGAATGCAAAGGACAGAAATCTTTCTTTCCTTATGAGTGGTTCGATTCTCCAGACAAACTGGATTACCCAGGACTACCGGATATAGAGAATTGGTATTCCAAACTACTTGGAAAATGTTAATAGACGAAACAGAATTAAGTAAATGTCGTAGAATTTTCGAAGAAAATAATATGAAAACTTTCAGAGATTGGTTGAAATATTATAACGATTTAGATGTAGCACCGTTCCTAGAAGCGGTGGAAAAAATGTGTGAATTTTATAAACACAGAGGTGTGGATATTTTCAAAGATGCGGTAACACTACCTGGAGTAGCTATACAATATTTATTGAGAGGAACCATTAAAGAACAAAAATCTTCAAAGACGATTATACCGGAGGATGCTCTATATGCACCAAATGAAGAAACATACAAAATGATGAAGGACGCTCTAGTTGGCGGTCCATCAATAGTATTTACACGATATGCAGAAGCTGGTGTTTCAAATATTAGATCTAATTCCTCAAATGAAATTAACAAACCTTGCAAGGCTGTTTTGGGGTACGATGCAAACGCGTTATATTTATCTACGTTAAATAAAGAGATGCCGTGTGGGAGAGAAAACTATACACCATATAGATACCCCACATAACCCTAAATTTATTAAAAAGTTTTGTAAAAGAGTTTTATCTGGAGACTGGTTTGGGTTTGCGGAGGTGGATATAGAAGTTCCACACAACTTAAAACATAATTTTCTTGAAATGTCCCCAATATTATAAACAGAGAAGTAGAGGTTGATGAAGTTCCCACACACATGTTAAAATATTTGGAAGATACTGGAAGAACTAGAGGAAATGGAAGAAAATTGGTGGGATCTATGACCGCCACTAAAGTATTGCTGTACGCGCCACTGTTGAAATGGTATTTAAAACACGGCCTAGAAATAACTGGAGTTCATCGTGTTATAGATTATATTAGTGGAAAACCATTCGAATGGTTCGCAAAAGAAGTTACAGCCGCAAGACGAACGGGTGATGTAGAACCAAATAAGAAACCAGTAGCCGACATAATGAAAATTATTAGGAAACTCGTGTTGTGGAAAAATGATAGAGGCAACGGAGAGACATTTAAATACGACATATACACAAAACGAAACCTGTGTTGACAAAGCATTAAGATCTGCATTCTTTGACGATTTGGAAGAGATAGGAGATGCGTACGAAATATCTTCAAGAAAACCCAGGTGTGCGGTAAAGAGACCATTCCATTGTGGAATAGCGGTTTATCAACTAGCTAAATTGAGAATGTTGGAATTTTTATACTACGAATTTCTAGATAAATACGTAAAAAGAGAAGACTTTGAATTAATACAGATGGATACAGATAGTATGTATATAGGAGTTAGTGGAAAAACGATAGAGGAATTGATTAGACCTAACTTACTAGACGAGTTTGAAAAAGAAAAAAATAAATGGTTGGCTTGGGATAAATGGAGCGAAAGAGAGCCAGGACTTTTCAAAATGGAATTCAGCGGAGATAGGGCGATAGCGTTATCTAGTAAGTGTTATTTCGTAGAAAAAATTAATTCTAAAGATAATTTGGAACAAATTAAAATTAATAAAAACTCTGCGAAAGGAATGTCCAAGAGAACTAACAATTTAAATTGGGATAGATATAAACGAGTACTAAGTGAAACTACAGAAGATGGAAAACACATTATAGATGTAGCACAAAATAGAGGATTTAAAATGAAAGACGGCGTTATGAAAACGTACTGTCAACAAAAATTAGGACTCTCGGCATACTACGATAAAAGACGCGTGTTACCAGACGGAATACATACAGAACCTCTATTGACTTAAGTAATCGGGGGTAACTGGGTGTCAGAAGGTACCATAAGAAGTTCTTCGCGAACAAAACCGCGAGATGGACCATCAGCCAAATAATAGAGCACGGGCTCATCGGGTTTGGTAATAGAGCGATCCAGATGATATACATTCATTGACCACACGGGATCAGTCGCGCAGCGGCTGCCACCTTCAAGCTCTCCCGGTTGATAGAGGTACCGGACGTCATTATCTGATGGAAGTGCAATCGGCGATTGCTGCTCCTCTAAACCAACGGGTCGCCCGCGCGAGACGGCAGAAGGCTCGCTCGTCACCCTTTTAAACTTGATAGCATCTACAGGCTTCTTACCTATCAATCTGGTCACCTCTCCGTTCAGTGCGGAGACCACGGCGGGCAGTCTGGCCACCCACTCGGTCGATCGCGAATGAGGGTACAAGTTCTTTGGCATATTGGTGTCCGAACAGTCTCTAAGCCAGGGTTCGATTGAAAACGATTCCACGATCCCCTGGTTCCGTGGTGGATGGTTGACGCATTTCTTGGGCTTCGGCCGCGTGTTTGATCTGCTCGTTAGGAAAACCTTTGATGCTTAGACAATGTTTCGATCCGAGAGACCGCGCCCATGAACTCACGGCCGATCGACCTGGAGAAGATTCGGCCATTTGAGAGGACTCCTCTTATATATTCGGGAAAGAGCCTCGGCCACTTCCTTAGATTCTTTAGTGGCCAACGGCTCAGCCCCCTTATAACGACTCGCTACGTCAACGATTGTCAGTGCGTACTTGTACGTCTTGCGACCGACGCGATCGTGAGGTAGAAACAGGAGGTCCGCTTGGTGAACTTGGTTCGGCACCGGCACGTCGAATTTCGGCCGCGGAATATTGTGAGGCGTGGGTAAATAGATCTGCCAGATGGCCTGTTTCTTGAGCCATTCCTTGACAGCGTTTTCTGAAACCTTGGTCGCCGCCGCGAGGTTCTTGATGGCCGTGAGTCCCTTCCAGTAGCCGCGTGGGCTATAGTATGTATTCGACAGCTTGCGCGTTAGTTTGGTATCAAGTTTGCGCGTGTTCATCGTATGCGAAGTATTCTAATATATCGGACAATCTCCAACATGCCCTCGCCAGTTCGTCCGGTAACTGCGTCGTTAATAATAAACCTTTGTTGGCGAATGTTTCGCTGCAGCCCCAACTCGCGTTTGGGTTGGAACAGGAGAGGGGAATCTAATTCATTCAATCTCGATTGGGAGTCCAATCCCCCAGGATTGGTGGAGGAATCTAACATCCGCTTTGCGAAAAGGGTGGCCGCTTTTTCGTCCTCGCGCCACGTCTCGAGAGAATCTCGGGCCAGACGAATCATACTCTTTGCACCAGGTAAACGATGTTTTTGGGCAGTGTAGCCTACATCGATCATAGCGTCATAAAGTTCGTCAACTAACATCGTTCTGTATATATATATTTATAAAAAAAAAAATTGTTTTAATTAATTAATTTAAAATCTCGATTGAATATAATAGCCGACGAGACCCACCACACCCATTCCCACGACGATGAACGCGATCTCACGGTCCTTTTGGGCCTCTGACGGTACATAGAAATCTGAAAGTTGGGGCTCGGGATCCATTGGATCGAGACTTTTGTGCGGATATGCCAGCGCGTACTCGCGGTTGGCTTCTTCAACGTTCTGAAAAGTTTGTGCGGCGTGATTTTCGCGGCGAAGCTCTTCGTTGACCCAGTCCAGATGGGCGGTTCGTTTTTTTGACCACGCTTCCTTTGCACTATTGAGTTGTTCTACAGCTAAATCATGACGCTTACCGCTCCTCATCCACGTTCGAGCTTTTCATTTTAGAGATATAAAGTTGCTACCGCTGAACGCCAAATGCGTTTACAAGCGCACCACCTACATATATACTGCGATTGAAGCCATTTATTTCCATATATTAACTGGTAGAATTCCAGCTTTAACTAGATAATCTCGGGTCCAAACTGCGGCCGCTACATCTAAGGTCGCGAGCCCTACGTCTCTCACATTAAAGTCCAATTTGGGAGCGGTTCCTCCTAGGGCCATCTTTGATAGTCGAGCATACCCGATACTGAAACCCGATATCACCACGGCGTGATAAAGCGCATTCACTAACATTTTACCATCTTGTTCAGCCATTGTTATAATTATTGCATATAAAAGGGGTCGCGATCAATGTTTAAATGGGGCGCATCCAAATTCAACATTGTTGATGATTGGTGTTTAGTAACTTTCTTCTGAACACTGGCTGGTTGTTTTTTTGGTATTTCCACACGCACAGGGCACCAACAACTGCCAGACTACCACCAACAAACCAACTCCAATTCGTGAATTGGGGTTCAGTCCAACTCCAACGGGATTGGTATTCGGTGACAAATTCAATGAATTTGGGTGTGCTTCTAATTCGTGAATTTGGGGTGAAGTTGAACCCGATTGCTCTGTCTTCAGATGTTTTGCTGTCTCCGTCCCCATCAATTCAGGAATTTGCTGCAACCCCAATCTCGATTGGAGTTTAGCCTCTCGAAGCTCGGCGAGTATTTTTATCTTGTTTAACTTTTCGGGTGGCAGCCGCCGCCCTCCCAGCTGCCTGTCTTTTAGGATTTTTTATATGCGGTATGTCATCCAGTGGCGGAGTAACACTCTGGTTCGATTGTGTTGGAGCAATCTGGTTCAACTCCGTCAATCTCGTGGGTGTGTCTTGTGTCATCATTTTCAGGGCTTATAGTTCGTGGGCATATATGTCCAAATTGACAGTGTTTACCCGTGGTCAACGCGGTTGTCAGCGGAGCTAAGTACATTCCAAACTTGTGATAAATTGAGCAGCATGCCGTTCTAAGAGTGTGTCCTATAAAAGGGTCAGTCTCTAGATCGTGAATCAACCCTTCGGTGTTTGGTATAGGGAGAAGTCTACTAACGGCGGTAGCGTACAAATGAATAGCTGCCGATCCAAGAGTTTTTGTCATCTCTGCTCCCAATTTGGATTCGTATCGCGCATACATTTTATCGATCTCCGCATCTGACATCTTATCCACCTGACAAACTGAGAGACGCCTACCTAGATAATGCTCCGATTGTCCCCCAGCAACCAGCGCAGCTAGACGCTTGCGTCGCGCCGCATTTTCATTCGGAGTCGTTGCACTCAACCCAATACCAACTGCCGTTGGAGTTGGAGTTGGAGTTGATCCCGATTGCTCTGTCGGATCATTATCTTTGGCAGTCGGAGTTGAGGTTTCTTCTATTAGCTGATCGAGAAGTTCGTCGCAGTTCATTTTTCTTAAAATTAATTTAACTATTCTAACAACTCTCATCACTTTAACATATTGCCAAGCGCACCACCCGATACTTATGATCACCATTATGCTCGCAACAAAGCTAGCAGCGGAGCACCAAATTGTTAACATTGTTAACCATTTGTTAAGCATTTGTTCAGCATTGTTCAGCATTTGTTCAGCAATTGCTAAGCATTGTTCAGCAATTGCTAAGCATTGCAATAGCTTATTACTTTGTAATTTTCCTAATTTTATAATTTTCTTAAAATTAATTATTAATTAATTGATAACTTTATAAGCAGTTGGTTGATCAGTCTTTAGCAGAAGCTTGGCGTGCTTAGTTTCGGAAAGCATCTGTCGAACCTCCAGGCGCTCCTCGCGCGTTGGGATAACGTCATTCTCTCGAAGACAGTCATCGAATGAGTCTCGGTCCTTGCAGTGAAAGAGGGCGACCCATTTCGTTTGCTCGCGCAGATCCTTGAGGACGGCGTTGTATTTTTGAGTGGATATCCATACGCTTTGTCTAGCATGGCGGCCAGAAAATGCGAGCTCGGAGAGCATGTCCTTCTTTTGGTCATCGCCGCCTTGGCCGAGCAATCGTCAATCACGTATAGGGTGGGCTCGCCCTGAAATATTTGGTATAAACCACGTAACCCAATCGTGAAGCCTATCACCAGGGTCAATAACGTATACCTCAGGGTCGGTCCATATCCACGGGCACCGCTGATAAGTATCGTTGTGCCGCACAGTGGGACATAGGATCACAATGTGACGAAAGGCATCGCGGTAGGATCCCTCGAGTAAGTCGAGGATGAAAACCGTTTTTCCACATCCTGTCTGCCCACATATTATGGCAGAGTGAGCATCTCCAATCGTGAATTGGTATTGATTGTTATTTTCTTAATTAATTCTTTAGAATTAGTAGATCGCTGATACGTATCGACCATCTTCGATGTTGAGTTGTGCGTCTGTAATTATATATAAGTACACGTTCAATGGCCCGGCTCCGTCCGCCTCTTTGGTTATCTGGATCGTCACACCCTCACTAGCGTTCTCAACTTGGCGTCCGCTACCGTGTATTTGGTCATCGTCGCTGCTCGCATGTCTAGCCATAACGCGTATTTGGTATTCAGGAACTCCGCGAGGGAGACGGCCGAGAGATGCAGGTCTTTTGCAACTGCTGCAACCTCCGGAGAGTGCTTAGACCGGCAGCAAACTGCTTTCTTACTTCATCCCACTGCTGGTGCGCGCGAAGACCCGCGCTGTAGAGTTGATTGGGGACTCCCTCGATCGTCACCTCTACCTTCGTGATTTTGGGTTATAGAATCTGTCGGTTTTCTAGCACCGAACGCGAACCGAGCATCCTCGAACAACATCAGTATACCTTTCATCGAGCGGCGGGTGGGTACGTTGACGTTAATATTCCATAATGTGTCACTTTTGTCTTTCGGCATCTTGCGATGGCGAAGAACTCGGTCGTAAAGTATGGCAACGCGCCCGGCGTACTGGTTCTGATCAATCGCGCGAGTTTCGGGCATCGTGACCAGTCGTACTCCAGCGAAACATTATCGATCGTAATACGTCGATAACATGTTCGCTGGCTATAATAACTCGGCCGTAGTCGTTGAACGTTAGTTCGTATTCGAGGCGGTCAGCCAAAGCGCTCTGATAGTAGGGCATGTGATCTCCAGCAACTCAAAGTCGAGCGGGATGTAGAACGGTTGCCGTAAGCGCCCGTGACCGCGTTGTCACTAGCGTTGTTATCTACCTTGTTGAGCAGCCCCGATTCTAAGTTTGGTTACGTTCTTATTTTTGCTGGTGTCAATACCTTGATAGACAGCGTTTTCGAGCTCGTGTGACGTCTTCCACAGGTCCTGATAGCAATGGTAGACGTCGACTGTCGTCGATCGACATCACCTCATTACCAGAAATCTTATCATGGTCTTCTTGACGATGGCGCGACCCAGGTTCTGAACGACGGTCGGTCCGCGTCCGTCGACGTTAGCGAAAATAGTGAAAGCGAGGCGAACAGTACCCGCACAATGACGTCGTTAGCTCCGAGGTTGGGGAAGCGGACTAAGAGCTGCTGGTTCTGGTCGATCGTCGATGGGTTGTTCGTAATAACGACACTCTGTCTCACGCCTTTTGCCCCGAGGGGCTCACGCAGTCTGCGGTATGGATTGAGTTTGCGACCGTATTGACTCGAAGACATAATTAATTTTTTCAAAATTATTGAAACTATTAAACCCGTATGGTTTTGTCTTTAATACATAATTAATTTTGTAAACACATTATTAAAGATGGCTGATTACGATGCTGACATGGATGAAATCGGCAGAGACGATTACGTCGATGATTATGATGATGATGATGATAACTTCGAGGATTCCATCACAACCTTCGACAAAACACCCCCTCCAATACAATCGCGATTGGAGGAAATAGGTGGCGCTACCAGCAGCGTTGGTCAAAGTCAGGAATTACTCGAGGGAGCTGTAAACGACTACTACAACAGTTTGGCAGCAGAAAAAGGTCTGGTCCCCTCTGTCGGTCGCGACTACTCCAAGTTCAAATTTGATATGAACGGTAGATTGCGACTAAAAGCAGCATCAAATATTCCAATAGTCAACACGAGGACTGGTAAACCCCTATCGCTAAACACCATTGCAGGAAACCGGGGCGGTGGCGAAATCATAAAGAACGAACTAGGCTTCACGGATTGGAAGAGGGTAAAACAATTGTGCCGGCCCGCGCTGTAGAGGCCCTACAGTCTACCGACGAAACTATAGCGAAGACGGCCACCGCGATAGAAACGGTCGAGCTCAGAGAGGTCCCTCAAATAGCCACCGACGTTATTAACACGATGGAGACCACGTTCAGCGTCCAATCGCAATTGGGAAATACTCAACGATGACCCACCGTTACCTCTTCGAGAACTCCGTGGACTCGATAAGGCTCTACAAACGGTCCGGGGCGAACTGGTCCTTAACCTCTCCAAACTCACGGCGCTGGATGAACATATCGCGCTAGAAGAAAGAAAAACTGGAGGAAGCCGGTGACGATAGAGAATCTACCGAGCGGATCGCCGAACGACTGCGGTCTTTGCGGGACGAAAGAGAAGCTCGCTTGGAGGCCGCCTCGGCTAACCGTGAGGCTCTCCACACACAAATAAGTCGGATCCGTGAATCAATCTCGAGGGTCCTGCATGAGGAGACGACACTCGGTGAGCGTCTTCGCACTCTGTTCAGAGAGCAGGGCGTCACGATAGCAAGCATCCTCGTTGCTATCGGCATGACTATATCGACCATAGTTCTAGCTTTCACTGGTGGTGCGGCGCCACCACCCGCTCCAGCACCAGCACCAGCACCCGCTCCATCCGGTGGAGCCAAGGAGTGGGTAAAAAAACAACTAAAAGCCCTCGCCAATCTCCTGGCTAAATTAGCAGGAAAGGCGGCTGCCGCACTACCTGGACTGATCGGAAGTATCGTTTCTTACTTGCTATCTATATTATCAAAAACGGCCGGATGGCTAGCCAAAAATACCTGGGCTTTAATCGTGACAATCGCCGTCTCCTACTATTCTTCGCCAGAGAGTTCCTACAACCAAAGCGTAAATAATCCGATCGCCACGAGGGTGATGACGAGCCCTAATTTCTCCTCCTCGTGTGTTGTGCTTCCAATTTCACCCAATCTCTGCGATTGGTGTTGATGATTGGTGTTTCTCCAAATCGCGATTGGTCCTGTTGATGGAACTCGATGGTGCATCCAATTTACGAATTGGTGGTACTGGGTTCGATTGTGTGTCCAATTTACGAATTGGGGGGGGGGGAGGTGTATCCATTTTGTGTTTTATGAAATCGGTTCCACTGTTGAACCCGATCATGTTGGGGGTGCGCTTGATGATATCCGTGTTTCACGTTACCCGTTGTGGCCGAGATTTTTTGATTGGCGGTGGCGATTACGATCTGATTATTGTAACCGTCAACCGGGTCGTCTCGTAGTATCATATTGCTCGGCGCCATATAAAGACCTATTCCAAATACATAGTCTACTGGGGGGTGCTGGCATTCTGTAAAACGTCTTGATAATTCTGGATCGCCTTCTCCAGGTCCACCCTAGCTGAGATGGTGTCCTCTACAAGTGCCAAGAATTGTTTTTGTGCATCAAACGCCGTTCCCGTGCCCAGTATAGAACTGCGAGTTTGCTTCTGTGCGCCGAGGATGGCCCAGACGTACGTGCGAATGGAGTCGTTGACGCGAGTAACCCCGGCCTGCGTGAACCCTATACCCTTATCTAACATAAATGTACCCCACGCGTCCTGAACCTCAGCAGCCTGCTGTATGTAATCGACGTGAGCCCGTTTCGGAGTAACATTTTACAAGAAAACACGCCACAGTGCCGACCTCCAGACACTTCCCCGGCCCGAATGTCATAGTCGCGGGGTCAAAATTCCCGGCGTTCCGACTGGACGATGTGGTCACCTTGAGTGATCGTGTCTAAAATCAGTCTGTGTCCAATTCCCGGACTGGCCGTGAATGAGAACGTCCCCGAGGCCGGTGCTGGTAGGAAAGCTTTCTGTCTCCAGTCCCGCGTCTTTTGAAACGTTAAATTCGTTACACAGTCTTTCAAACACCCATACGGTCGTATGGCGTTGGAAATGGGATTCCAGGCGTCGTCTTGAGTAGTGAAATACCTAGTTTCTTTGAGAATCCTCCTAATAGATAATACACGTGAAAGTTGTAGACACTTTGGAGCATGACATTCTTGGATGTCAGATGGTCTTTATATGAAACTCCACACCCGGCTGTTGCGCACCATACAGCAAAATTTATTTGGTTCTGCCAAAACTGCATCGGTGTTGCTTTCCACCCGTTTACCACCTCCATCGTAGTAATCTTGGGCAGCCTATATTGTTCAAAGATATTAGGGAAATTGGTGGCAAAGCCGCTGTCCGGTCTAACCGTTACGGTTGGGTGTACAAGGGGGTTAACAACGTCTTTTTGTGTGTATTTACCTCCGACCGCGTACTTTACATTAGAGTTAAAGCTAAATGCTTTGGTATCCATTGAAAGATATTATTATGTTTGCTACTATAACTAATGTTCAAAAAGGGAGTTGTGAACTTCAAAAATTAATAGACAACTGCTGCGGAAAACGCCGGGTAGGCCTTAGATCAATCACCTTCACGGTTGGATGGCAGAATGTGGGGAAGAGCGAAGGGTTTTACTATGTGAATGATGGACAACAATTAGGTGTAAAGCTGCCTCACGGACTGTGGGGAATAAGACAGCTCAAAGATTTTGTCAAATCAGAGCTTGACGGTATAATCAACCTCACAGTATCGAAGGCTACCGGGCTCGCAACAATGACCATCATCACTGATAATAAGGTAGTGGTCTCCCCGGGGTTGGGTATTCAACTCGGTTTTAGAGAGACATACTCCTCAAACAAAGGAGTGTTTACCCCGGGTGAGTACTCGGTGATAATCCGGTGGACTTCACCTTCACGAAAACTCTCGGGTGCACCTTGATCGGTGAACACACATCGTACAACACGGTAGACGGATCCCCCAGCACATTACTGAAAACTGTGCCTGCCAGCGACTGTTTCTATGGCGAGACTGTGACCTTAGACTTCCCACACCCCGAGATGAAAGTTTGGAATCGGGACACATCCACGAGTTGAAGATTTCTATCTTGATGATAAAGGGAGAGAGTTGAAGAACGATTACCCGATTTCGGTCGTCCTAGAAATTTCAAATTAATTAATTTTAAGAAAATTATTTAGAATTAAACGCATGTTCGTAATATATATTATCAACATTATGAGTATATACGGACCAGGTAGTTCTTCCGATTGGGTGACAAATTCAAATAATTTGGAACCGGCAGAAGGGGGATTCATCCCGACAGAGGGCGAACTTTTTAACTACCCAAAAAACAAAGGCCTTGATCAATAGAACTAATATCGAGGGCCACGGACAAGATTCACAAAAGTCTACTATCACAACTTAGAGAATATGCCCTGGCTGTGAATACACAAAGTCGTGAAGAAACGCATACGGAACTAAACGAACTAGGTAAAAAAATAACCAAATTTAGAAAAGAGGCCCGGTTGGGGATTGATAAAGCCTGAGAAGACCGCCAGATTGACATTACGGCGGTTTATGATGCGTTGCGCTTAGAAGACTCTCAGCACAAAGAAGCTACACTTGCTGAATTAGACGGGAAAATAATCGATTTTCGAAAAGAGGCCACGTCGGGTATTGAGAAAGCCCGAGAAGACCACCAGGCGGACCTTACGAAGGCTTATGAGGTGTTGCGCTCAGAAGACTCTCTCATCAGAGAAGCGCACTACTGAACTAGATAAAAAAATAACCAATTTCGAAAAGAGACCCGGTCGGGTATTGATAAAGTCCGAGAAGACCACCAGTCGAACCTTGAGGAGGCCATTGCGGAGGCTTATGATGCGTTGCGCTTAGAGAACTCTCATAGTAAAGAAGCGACACTTACCGAACTAGACGGTAAAATAGCCGAATTTCTGAAAGAGACCAGATCGGGGGTTGAGGGGGTCCGAGAAGACCACAAAGAGGCCATTGTGGAGGCTTATGGGGCGTTACGCTCAGAGGACTCTCTCAACAGAGAATGCGGCACTTACTGACATATACGAAAAAATAACCGAATTTAAAAAAAGAGACCCGGTTTGATCTTGATGGAGTCCGAACGGGTATTGAGAAAGCCCGAAGACCACCAGACGGATATTACGGAAGCTTATAGGTGTTGCTCTTAGAGACTCTATCAACAGAGAAGCGACACTTACCGAACTAGATGAAAAAATAACAGAATTTCAAAAAGAGGCCCAGTCGGGTATTGATAAAGCCTTAGAAGGTCACCAGGCGACCATTACGGAGGCTTATGATGCGTTGCGCTTAGAGGACTCTCTCAGCAGAGAAGCGGCACTTACCAAACTAGATGGAAAAATAACCGAAGTTTCTGATAAACTGAAACATGATCGTATAGCCGCGACCAAAACTCTTGAGGAGGCCTCTTATGAGATTCGTACTGAGGCATATAACGCAAACAGGGCGCTTGCCGGAATAGTGAAAACAATGAAAACACCAAAACGTGTCATAACAGTTTGGGCTGAGAAGCGGGGCCCATTGGTTGTGGGGCACTATGAATATTCGTTCGGTGCCAAAGCAAGTAATAAATATGGGGGATACACTATGACAGCTGCAGGTGAAGTTATCCAAATGGCGGTCTGCTCGGTTAATGCTAATGGTAAACCTGTGGGCGCGGTCGCGATAAATATTGTAGTAGATGGGGAAGAACGGGGGGTTGGAGTCACTAAAATCTCTGGAGATAGTTCGACAATTGTTTCGTTCGCCGGTAATGATCGAATTAGACTTTCCAAAGGTAGTGTTATTAACTTTGTTACGAAAATCGGTGACTCAGAGAGTTCTTCCACTATTGTCTCATTGTTAATTGAACTTATTGTGTAAATACTAATATATTGAAATAAATTTAACTATGAACGAATCACCATATCCAACTCTCAATACCACTCCACCAACACTGTATCCAACTCTCAATACCACTCCACCAACACTATATCCAATTAACGAAAGAAGTTCAGATTTTAGGTTGAATAATATCGTCGCTATGCAGGATATTTTAGTTAGAGAATGTGCAAATAGAAAAAGACACGCTAAAAAATATAAGCGTGCGGCAAACATAGCTGAAGCATCTAGTACGGTTCTGGCAAGTGTTTCTGTGTTGTGTGGGGCGGGAACTGCTGCAACGCTATCTACAATTGTAATGATTCCACTTGCAGGGGTTTTGAGTGGAATTACCGTTTTATCTGGAACACTTTGTATGGTAATTAGGGCGGTGGGTGGAAAACTCGAGAAAAAAAGTAGAAAACATGATCGAATATCCGTTCTCGCTAGGTCTAAGAAAAATAGCATCGACGTTATGGTGTCCAAAGCGTTGGCCGATAAGAAAATATCAAATTTAGAGTTTGAATCCGTGGTGGAAGAAATGGGGAGATATGAAGAATTAAAAAATGATATAAGGATCAAGGCGCGCGCCCCACCATGCCCAAAATTGAGTGTACTGATTGGGATAAATTTAGGGTAAAACTTGGAAATAAAGTCGGAGGAAATGTTACAGCACCATTATAAAATAATTTTTAAAAAAAAAAATTTTTTTCTTAATTTTATAATTTTCCTAATTTTTTCAAAATTATATTGATGCAGTAAACAAATTTACATACCTATACAACATGTGTTTTTTCACTGAGAATTACAAATTCAGTCGAATATTACACTGTACACACCGTCTGTGTAATTGATACACTCGGCTCTGTTTACCTTGGCTATCAATTTACGCATGGTTCATAACCCGTGTAATTTATACACTCGGCTCTGTTTACCTCGGTTATCAATTTACGCATGGGCCATAACCCGTGTAATTGAAACATTGTCGTTACAACATAAATGAATTACTATGTAATAATAGGGGGTGTTCAGCTTTAAATTATTAAAAAAAAATATAAAATTAATTATAAAAATAACAAAATAACGAACCATCACATGTTTTCTTTCGCCAATAGGTATTAATAAATAATTATAATATGCACACCATTTGTATGTTGTATAGGAAACTGATGAGTATATATATGTTTGTTGACCTTACAACAATTGGTCTCATCTCATGTGTGCTATGTTGTTGATCCGGTATGACGTCCGTCTCGTCTGTTTAATGGTAGCAGTCTATGCATATGTGTGTATTTGGCGATGTAATTGTGTAGCTCAAAGGTGCCGGCCTAAAAGATTTCTGCCTAAGAGCTTTGCAATTTCGGAAACCAAATTCACACATAGGCTCGCCTTACTTCGCTGGTTTCTCTTAATAGAGGAATTGGCAATGGGGTTCAAGGCGACCCAGAATGTGAGCCAACAGATGCGTGGGCTTAAGAAAGGTCCCAACACCCCAGTGGCTGGGTGCCGGCTAGAAATCTGCCCAGTCGCTGGGGGTGTTGTGCACGAGTGGAGGCTTTTGCTATTTTTTTTTTTAATTTTTACAAATTATTAATATCTTTATAAGCGATATCGTAGAAATGTATATTCGTAAACGAATCGTTGGGTTTTAACAATTTTATATAATACACCTTAGTTTCATATCCGATACGCATTATCCGTCTTAATGTTTGTATTTGCCTCTTGTACAGTTGACATAATTGCCGGTATAATATTGTAAATGTAACGTTTTTATCGGAGCGTAATAAATTACGCTGGTATTTCATGTATTCGATATCGCCTAGTGTTCTCATTTTATAGAATTTATATACAGGATTATAACCCCCGTGAGCTTCGTAAACTTCTTCAACACAGACATTAAAAACTTTCAATTCCAATTGTATTGTATTATCCATTTTCTCTAATAGTTGTTTTTTTTCTGTTCAATTTCCAATTTTTCTAATAATTTTCCAATTTCTTCGTTAAAAGCGATATTGTAGAAACGCATATCCGTAAACGAATCTTTGATTTTAAACTGTTTTATAAAATTAGTTTGATAATATTTTCGGTAGTGTTTTCTACGATCCTATTGATCCTATTTAGTCGCTTCATTACATAAAATTTGAGACTTATACCGGCGACATAATTGCCGGTTTAATATTGTAAATGCAACGTTTTTATCGCAGCGTAATAAATTATGCTGATATTTCATGTATTCGATACCACATAGTATTGTCATTTTACCGTGTTTTAATACTGTAGAAACAGCGGCGTAAAATTCTTCAGCAAGGTCATTATACAATTCCAATTCGTTGCGTATTTTATTATCCATTTTGTTATAATATTTTTATTATAACCTATTAAATTTATATGTTCAATTGGACGTGAAAAAAACATAAGGTATTTATGACACCAATATAATTGGACTACAATTCGACATCGTCGAAATAAATTAGCTATATTGGAGGAGAAAAATGGGGTGTGGAATATAAACTATCACTCGTGGGCACATTGAAATAATTATTTTATCATAAATTTACTGTCGGGAAAACATTATGTTTTTTTTTTTTCACGACCAATTTTTCGTGGTTGGTGGGAGACAATTTCCTCGTTAACCAATTTTTGATTTTTCGGGGGTGGTGGGGGTAGTATAAAGGGTTATAAATGATGCCACCACAGGTGGTATCATTTTGACTCCCTTTATACTACTCTCCCTTCACCGTGGAAGCGCCAACCGCCATTTTACACACTGAACTTTCCACAGCGAATTCGGTGTGGAAGGTTTCACGCCTTTATAAAGTTTATTTTATCGGCAATCGCAATAAACGTTATAATACCATTTAGAATGACACTACCCTGCAGATTTTTCTAAATATCTGCATCTGTTTACATGAGCTCGCGCAAAATTACGTCATTATTCAATCCCAGAATGCAACGAAATATAACCCTTTTAGAAATGCACTGTGTAGAAACCTGTACGCGGATTGTCGACCAGTGAGCAAAGTGTAAGATTGATTGCACTGCGCTACTTTGCTGCTGTACGTAAATGAGGTCCATTACATGAATTATTTTTTATTCGGGTCAAACATATTTATGGAAACTGAAACCTGATAGATGAAATGTAAAACAATTAACACACTTCATAGTCTAGCTCTTTTGTTTTAGATATTTATATAAATTTAAAATATTTTTTTTACACATTGAAGCTTCCAATAATATACCGGTGCATGCTGTTTTTCCAAATAACGACAGTTGGCTATAATTATAGTTCCACCCTCAACCCACGATCCCCCTCCCCCTCACACCAGACCCCCCCCCCCCCTCCACCCCCCCCCCCCCCCCATCTGAAATCATCCAAAAGCGAACTTAAATTTATATAAAATAAAAACTGTTAATTTTATAATAAATTTCGCTAAATTGCTAACACTGTAGTAATGGGTGTTACTATCTGCCAGTTGTTTTATGTATATTTCAACACTGACTCCACATAATATGCACTAACAAATATTTTATCTTTATGTAAATTACAGATGGCTATAACTATATGTGTACACACAGAACAGGCTATATGAACTAGCTGATAAGGAGCTATAATGACAAAATATTTATTGCTATACTTCGGTAAATTATATGAAATAAATAAATAAATAAAATGTAAGATTGAAACATATTTTTTTTAAAGTTACTTAAAGTGACTTATATGTCATTTAGGTTATGTGAGGTATCTGTTAAATAGTTATACCCATTGATCTATAAAATATGATATAAATAAATATATAAAATGTAAGATCAAAATATATGTTTTTGACTTATTTGTCACTAATTTTATCCAATAAACATACATGCAGTTTCAAGGTACTGTACATGCATATCTATGTATCTGCTAATAGTGTTACCCAGGTACTATTTTGATCTCTCACTCATTCATATCTGACATACATGTTTTTATGCCACCGGGTTTCGAAGAAACGGGTGGCATATATTTTGTTCCGTTTCCGGTCCCACCGTCCGTCCGTCACCGTCCGGGCACACATTAGGGTACTTATGTGGCTAGCCCCACAGGTTATGGACTTGGTAAAGGATAGGGGTTGGTACAATTAGCCACCTAAAAAATCCTTTTAATGTGGCTAAAAATCGTTTAATGTGGCTAATATTTTAACATGTATAAGCCACATAAGTATAGTACTGTAAGAACGTCCGTCCGTCCGTCCGTCCGGCACACATTAGGGTACTTATGTGGCTAGCCCCACAGGGTTATGGACTTAGTAAAGGATAGGGTTGGTTACAATTAGCCACCTAAAAAATCCTTTTATGTGGCTAAAAATCGTTTTATGTGGCTAATATTTAACATGTGATAAGCCACATAAGTATAGTACTGTAAGAACGTCTGTCCGTCCGTCCGTCCGGGCACACATTAGGGTACTTATGTGGCTAGCCCCACAGGGTTAGCTTGTTTAAAGGATAGGGTTGGTTACAATTAGCCACCTAAAAAATCTTTTTATGTGGCTAAAAATCGTTTTATGTGGCTAATATTTAACATGTGATAAGCCACATAAGTACCCTAATGTAAGAACGTCCGTCCGTCCGTCCGTCCGTCCGTCCGTCCGGGCACACATTAGAGTACTTATGTGGCTAGCCTCACAGGGTTATGGACTTGTTAAAGGATAGGGTTGGTTATAATTAGCCACCTAAAAAATCGTTTTATGTGGCTAATATTTAACATGTGATAAGCCACATAAGTACCCTAATGTAAGAACGTCCACTTTGTCAAAGTTTCTCAAATATGCTGCAGGTGACATCCGCGTTCGACACACGCATTTTTTGTTTTTATTTTCAAAGACAAAAAACGCCCGTGTCCGATGAAATTCGTTAAAATAGTTAAGGCCACTATCTGTAAAATATACAAATCTTATAATTTTTAGCCAGGTTTTTTGAAAAAAAATACAGGCTATTGGATTGGCGAAAGCCGGGCGGGCGGCGGGCGGCGAGCGGGCGGCGTCCACAATCAATGTTAAGTTTTCGTGTTTGAGTCCATTTCTTTGTTACTGTACCACCTAGGACCACCAAACTTTCACAGCTTCATAATCAAGGGGTGCCCACCACATATCACTATCCAACATGTTACTTTTTTTTTAACTTGACCCATTTTTTCCGCGCAGTCGACTTAGCCATTTTCAATGTTAAGTTTTCGCGTTTACAATGTTAAGTTTTCGTGTTTAAGTCCATTTCTTTGGTACTGTACCACCTAGGACCACCAAACTTTCACAGCTTCATAATCAAGGGGTGCCCACCACATATCGCTATCCAACATGTTACTTTTTTTTAACTTGACCCATTTTTTCCGCGCAGTCGACTTAGCCATTTTCAATGTTAAGTTTTCGCGTTTACAATGTCAATGTTAAGTTTTCGCGTTTACAATGTTAAGTTTTCGTGTAAGTCCACATTTCTTTGGTACTGTACCACCTAGGACCACCAAACTTTCACAGCTTCATAATCAAGGGGGCCCCACCACATATCACTATGCAACATGTTAATTTTTTAGCTAGGTTTTTTGAAAAAAAATCCAGGCTATTGGATTGGCGAAAGCCGGGCGGGCGGGCGGCGTCCACAATCAATGTTAAGTTTTCGTGTTTGAGTCCATTTCTTTGTTTTACTGTACCACCTAGGACCACCAAACTTTCACGCTTCATAATCAAGGGGTGCCCACCACATATCATATCCAACATGTTACTTTTTTTTTTAACTTGACCCATTTTTTCCGCGAGCGACTAGCCATTTTCAATGTTAGTTTTCGCTTTACAATGTTAGTTTTTTCGTGTTTAAGTCCATTTCTTTGGTACCTGTACCCACTAGGACCACCAAACTTTCAGCTTCATAATCAAGGGGTGCCCACCACATATCGCTATCCAACATGTTACTTTTTTTTTTAACTTGTACCCATTTTTTCCGCGCAGTCGACTTAGCCATTTTCAATGTCTAAGTTTTCGGTTTACCAATGTTAAGTTTTCGTGTTTAAGTCCATTTCTTTGGTACTGTACCACCTAGGACCACCAAACTTTCACAGCTTCATAATCAAGGGGTGCCCACCACATATCGCTATCCAACATGTTACTTTTTTTTTACTTGATTTTTCCCATCCGCGCAGAACTGATTTCGACTTAGCCGTTTTCAATGTTAAGTTTTCGCGTTTACAATGTTAAGTTTTCGTGTTTAAGTCCATTTCTTTGGTACTGTACCACCTAGGACCACCAAACTTTCACAGCTTCATAATCAAGGGGTGCCCACCACATATCACTATGCAACATGTTACTTTTTTAGCTAGGTTTTTTGAAAAAAAATCCAGGCTATTGGATTGGCGAAAGCCGGGCGGCGGGCGGCGTCCACAATCAATGTTAAGTTTTCGTGTTTGAGTCCATTTCTTTGTTACTGTACCACCTAGGACCACCAAACTTTCACAGCTTCATAATCAAGGGGTGCCCACCACATATCACTATCCAACATGTTACTTTTTTTTTTAACTTCACCCATTTTTTCCGCGTAGTCGACTTAGCCATTTTCAATGTTAAGTTTTCGCGTTTACAATGTTAAGTTTTCGTGTTTAAGTCCATTTCTTTGGTACTGTACCACCTAGGACCACCAAACTGTCACAGCTTCATAATCAAGGGGTACCCACCACATATTACTATCCAACATGTTACTTTTTTTTTTAACTTCACCCATTTTTTTCCGCGCAGCCCCCCCCCCCCAGACACTTTAGCATTTTTCAATTGTTAGTTTTCCGCGTTTCACAATGTTAAGTTTTCGTGTTTAAGTCCATTTCTTTGGTACTGTACCACCTAGGACCACCAAACGTTCACAGCTTCATAACCAAGGGGTGCCTACCACATACAACTATCCAACATGTGACCATTTTTTTACCTTCACCTATTTTTTCTATGTAATTGACTTAGCCATTTTCAACGTTAACTTTTTAACGTACGTCTGTTTAAAGTTTTTTGGTTGTTTTAAAACTTTTTCGTTTTTATCATACTATATCTCTGCAACTGCTTCGCCCTATTACCTTGAAACTTCACATGGGTGTTTATCATCATCCATATTTTCATTCTAACCCCCAACCGTGCGGCCCCTGTGCCCAATGTCAAGGTCAAATACTTTGATTTTTTTTGTTAAAGTTTTTTTGTCGTACTATATCTCTGCAACTACTTCACCCAATACCTTGATACTTCACATGGGTGTTTATCATCATTGTCGCACCGCTGCGGAAAGCGCGATCCTGTGCCCAATGTCAAGGTCAAATTACTTTGAATTTTTTTGTTAAAGTTTTTTCGTGTACTATATCTCTGCAACTGCTTCACCCAATACCTTGATACTTCACATGGGTGTTTTATCATCATTGTCACACCTCTTGCGGAAAATAGGCGCGATCCTGTGCCCAATGTCAAGGTTCAAATTACTTTGAATTTTTTTGTTAAAGTTTTTTTCGTCAATCTGCAACTGCTCACAAATACTATACTTCACATGGGTGTTTTTCAACATTGTCGCACCGCTTCAGGAAAAGCGCGTCCGTCCCAATGCAAGTTTTCCAAATTACTTGAATTTTTTTGTTAAATTTTTTCGTGTACATACTCTGCAACTGTTTTACTTCATCCCAATACCTTGATACTTCACATGGGTGTTTATCACATTGTTGCACCTGCTTGCGGAAAGCGCGATATCGTCGGTATTTTGGCATACGTCCGTCCGTTCGTCCGTGTGTCCGGTTAAATTTTTTTGGTTAAACTTTTTCCATCTACTATATCTATTTTTTTAGTGTCCATGCCTCGCCCCAAGGCGCGACATGCAGGCCACGGCCATCTAGTCTACAAAAAGTGGGTATAATTATGTTATCCAAGTGTATATGCTTGGAAAAAACCTGGCCTTCGTGGCTTTGCCTCGTTTCTTGTTTTACCTTCACCTATTATTTCTACGTAATTGACTTAGCCATTTTCAACGTTAACTTTTTAACGTACGTCTGGTTAAAGTTTTTTGGTTAAAACTTTTTCATTGTACTATATCTCTGCAACTGCTTCGCCCATTACCTTGAAACTTCACATGGGTGTTTATCATCATCCATATTTTCATTCTAACCCCCAACCGTGCAGCCCCTGTGCCCAATGTCAAGGTCAAATTACTTTGAATTGTTTTGTTAAAGTTTTTTTGTGTACTATATCTCTGCAACTGCTTCACCCATTACCTTGATACTTCACATGGGTGTTTATCATCATTGTCGCACCCGCTTGCGGAAAGCACGATATCGTCGGCATTTTGGCATGCGTCTGTCCTTCCGTCCGTACGTCCGTGTCCGGTTAAAGTTTTTTCGTTAAAGTTTTTCCATCTACTATATCTATTTTTTTAGTGTCCATGCCTCGCAGGCGCGACATGCAGGCCACGGCCATCTATCTAGTCTACAAAAAGTGGGTATAATTATGTTATCCAAGTGTCTATGCTTGGAAAAAACCTGGCCTTCGTGGCTTTGCCTCGTTTCTTGTTAATTGCTTCAACCTATGTCTGCTCACGTTATAAGGCATTGAGAAATCACGGTAACCCACTGAAAGTCATTAAATCATTACATAAAATAACACGAGTTTTATGCTTTAGAATATACTTTAATTATATAAAATATGAAACAATGACGTTTTATTTTAGTTTTGTGTGAAAATAATGAACATGCAGATCATGCAGTTATCTCCCAAGAAATATAGTGCTAATGTGTGTGGAAAATGATTCACACATGACATGACATAGACACATGTCATAATTTGTCTGAAACAGATTGTAGAATACGTCAGAACTACAAAACGAACAACATTGTATCATAATATTTATTCTGTAGATGACAATACCACACATAGGCATACAATTACATAACATGCAATACAACTGAGAAATACACAATACATGGATACTGCAGTGTTCTAGCCTGTGTCGCTCCAAACTGGAAATTGAATTCACGCGTTGCATATTAACCAGAGTGATTTTCAATTACGCAGAAATTCTCACGTGCGATATGTACACAACAACAACAATGGCGGAAATGTAGCTTTCTGCGTGGAACGTGTCAAAATAAATAGACACTAGGAGTTAATAAGTTGATTAAACTAGTTAAAATTAGGCAAGTATTACAGATAAATATGTCAGCTAAATGGCTGAGAAATGTATGTACACACATCGTCATTTCGCTATGTAAAATATTGTAATTTGTTACGTCGGGGTAGTGGACATTTCGTTTTCAGTGGGGAAATAACGGACGGAAATATGACGCTTAGCGAAGTAACATCGTATGTAGCGTCATATTTATTTGACTAGGCTCAATGATATTATTGTTAAACGTTTAAGTTTTTTGTCACAGTACGTAACTCACTATATGGATAAGGTGTGTATTCGTGCCTGGCTGGCTCAGTCGGTTAGAGTAATGGTACTGGGTTCGAGCCCTAGGTCGGTGCACATTTATCTCGCCCTGTGAAATTTGGCGCCGAACGTGGGGCCCGTGACTGATAAATACTACACAAAATGTACAAAAAATAAGGAATTCAGAGACAAATATGATACAGATTTCAGGGACAAATTTCAATTTGGCGGAAATTATGTCACGGTATGTAACACACTATAGATGAGGAGAAGGTGTGTATTTGTGCCCAGCTAGCTCAGTCGGTTAGAGCGATTGTACAGTAAACCAGAGGTCCCGGGTTTGAGCCCCGGGCCAGTGCACATGCGCTTAGTTGTTCTGCACTTTTCATCCAGCATCACGACACATCTCAGGGCTGTACAAATCGGCACACCCGACGCCCGGGACAAGTCGGTTTTGGTCTCGGGCAAGTGGCTCTATGCTGAAAGTTAGTCCCGGGCAAGTCACTATTTGCCGTTGAAACGTCCCGCCACAAGCCTGTTTTCTTCACTAGACTAATCCTAAATTGTAACATTTCATCGATCGATAACGCCTAGGGCGTGTGTCGGCTTCCCTGTGGCGATACACACTTACACAGAAGCTGCTATACTGTGTATATAGCAAGAAAAGTGATATACTAGCTGTGACCCTGATTAGATTAATTTGAAAGCATAATCCCCACGACAATTCCGCATGAACTCTGAATTTTTCAACACCATTTACGGAAAATATTTTCGGAATCAATATTGGCGAAATATGGCGACAGATCTGCGTATAATCCAGAGTTTTTTTTCAATTCATTCCTTTCGGAATACACATTTACGGGTAATAAATTATTAAAAAAAATATTTTTATTTTTGTTATTTCTCAATGAAAGTATACGATGTGACCACTCATTTGAACCGTCTTGACGAGACGGATTAAATGGTGGTCGCGGCATATACTTCTGAGTGCATAGAAGGAAAATATTTGACCGCAAACATAAGCGTATCCTCAGCATGAAATTGGTTACTGCATGATTGCCCCGTGATGCTGATGAAAGTCGCACGTTCGCGACGTCTGTGGCACATCAAAAGGCGTGTTGACCAATCAGTAACATTTCGAAACATAGCCTAAAGGTCGCACAGTTTACAGCCTCGTGCTGAATGAGGTCCTACAATAAACATCTGTACACACAGCTGGGTGATCGATTTTTTGCACAAAGCATCACACAAATCTCGTCTGTGTAATATGTGTCGGGTGTAATCGCATCTGGATTTGGAATTCATATATCCCCTGGCACGGATATTGCACGGTTCGGATTAGCAACACGGAAGGTCGTATGTCGCCGGACTTCCGTGCAATAGGGGGGTCGCACTGTATGCATATTAACATGATTACCTGATCACAGGGTTGGCAATTTCCCGGGAAATAAGAGTATTTCCCAGGACGGCGGGAAATACCGGGAAATACCGGGAGATACTGGGAAATACCGGGAAATATGAATCTTGGTGGTCTTTTTCATTTCAAAATGTCAAGATGAGTCTCTATATTCCCCTATATTTACTATGGTTTGAATCTGTGCAATAAAAAAAGAAATAATAAGTTTATTTAAAGAAAAAAAACATCATTATTTTCTAGACAATTTACTTCCCTATATACAAGTCTATGTAGTATTTGCCAACTGTCTATTTTATTGTATATGAGAACACCCCTCATTACTATAGTAACCTGCCACTAATGAAAGCTGTTTTTGGAATTTTGAGAAAATCCCTGTTGATAACAGGGATAATCCATGTACAGTGTAAGTGTAATTGTTTTACAACTTGACATGACCATATTCAGACCACCTGGGTTCTTATTATACAGTGTGACACAAAAGGTGTGAGAGAAGGCTGACAATTAACAGCCTGTTGTCTAAACATAGTCTGATCATGATGACGTTATCATTGTGAATTGTATCTAGCAGACACTCAGATGCTTCCTAAAAAATGAAGAAGTAATTTACAAAAAAATAGTACAACCAAAATATAAATGTCATGGTTGCCAAATATTCCACCTGATGAGTACCCCTAGTTGGGAATGAAACAGATCTATACATTGTAATTAACCCCGATATCTAATTATTAAGTTGTTGATTTTTTAATTAACTATTACTGAGCTTAAAACTTAATTTAAATAACTTTAATTATCAAATAATAACATCAAAGTTCATATTTCCCGGTATTTCCCGGTATTTCCCGGCCAACCCTGCCTGATCAAAGGTATTACATTTGCTAACATACTAATAATAATTTTTTCATGTACTTTGAATGTCGTTGTTTCAATAAACTTACAGAAATCACGAATCAACTAATTACACGATGACTACGACGTCCGACGATTTTTTTGTGATTTTTAGCCAGGTTTTTTGAAAAAAAATCCAGGCTATTGGATTGGCGAAAGCCGGGCGGGCGGCGGGCGGCGGGCAGGCGGGCGGGCGGCGTCCACAATCAATGTTAAGTTTTCTTGTTTGAGTCCATTTCTTTGTTACTGTACCACCTAGGACCACCAAACTTTCACAGCTTCATAATCAAGGGGTGCCCACCACATATCACTATCCAACATGTTACTTTTTTTTTTAACTTCACCCATTTTTTCCGCGTAATCGACTTAGCCATTTTCAATGTTAAGTTTTCGCGTTTACAATGTTAAGTTTTCGTGTTTAAGTCAATTTCTTGCGTACTGTACCACCTAGGACCACCAAACTTTCACAGCTTCATAATCAAGGGGCACCCACCACATATCACTATCCAACATGTTACTTTTTTTTTTAACTTCACCCATTTTTTCCGCGCAGTCAACTTAGCCATTTTCAATGTTAAGTTTTCGCGTTTACAATGTTAAGTTTTCGTGTTTAAGTCCATTTCTTTGGTACTGTACCACCTAAGACCACCAAACTTTCACAGCTTCATAACCAAGGGGTGCCTACCACATACAACTATCCAACATGTGACCATTTTTTTACCTTCACCTATTATTTCTACGTAATTGACTTAGCCATTTTCAACGTTAACTTTTTAACGTACGTCTGGTTAGAGTTTTTTGGTTAAAACTTTTTCGTTATACTATATCTCTGCAACTGCTTCGCCCATTACCTTGAAACTTCACATGGGTGTTTATCCATATTTTCATTCTAACCCCCAACCGTGCGGCCCCTGTGCCCAATGTCAAGGTCAAATTACTTTGAATTTTTTTGTTAAAGTTTTTTCGTGTACTATATCTCTGCAACTGCTTCACCCAATACCTTGATACTTCACATTCTTGTTTGTCTTTGTTTTCCTTTTTCTTCTCTATTTTTTTAATATTTTTTTGGGATCCACGAGAGACCCGCGTTATAATGGAGATCGCGCTATACGCGATCGCGTTATAATGGAGCTGCAGTGTAATTAGCGAATTAACAGCTGTTGCCAACAAAAAAAAACTGAAATTTCAAAAAGTTTATTATTTACCGTTCCGCGAACATACTGATAGACATTAAATATTGTAAATATAGACGTGATTTCATTTTCGAGACGGTCAAATGAGTGGACTCCCCGGAATATGTATACGTAAATTATAATTTCCAGGACAAGTCGGGGCAAGTCACTTTTGTCAAATCACTTGTCCGGGACAAGTGGCTAAAAAATCAATTTGTACAGCCCTGCATCTTAATAACATCAACATGTCACAAGAAAGCAAGTCTTCCATTTATTATCGTGACGGCAGGTGACAATGCTAATTGGGTCTCAAGAGGATAAATATTATGTTTTTATGTCCCACCACGATTGTGGAGGGGGCATTCAGTGTTACCCTTGTTTATCCGTCCCGTCTGTACGTCACCTTGTAACTCATAATACTTTTAAACCGTACTAGCTACAGACTTGAAACTTGGTATGAAGCTTCCTTATGATGAGTAGATGCGCAAAGTTTATTTTGATTTGACCCCGGTCATGGATTATCTCCCCCTTTTTTACTTGCAATTTTCCAATTTTGGCTTGTAAAACTTTTAAACCCTAATAGGTACACACCTGAAACTTGGTATGTAGCCTCCTTATGATGAGTAGATGCGCAATGTTTATTTTTGATTTGACCGCCTGGTCATGGATTATCTCCCTCTTTTCGACTTAGAATTTCCCAATTTTGCCTTGTAACTCTTAAAACTTTTAAGCCATAATAGCTACAGACCCGAAACTTGGTATGTATCTTCTGTATGATGAGTAGATGCGCAAAGTTTATTTTGATTTGACACTGGACCATGGATTACCTCCCCTTTTGGACTTTTGCCTTGTTTACTATCAAAGCGATATGTGGGGCATCCGTGTTCTATGAACACATTTTCTAGTTTGAAGATGATGTTACGAGTTGTAATGTTTCAGAAAATGTTTCAGAAATGTTTCAGACAGTGTAAGTATTGTCATGATTTTTTTGCGTAGTTAACCTGCTTTAGCACAAGGCGGAACTATAGTCGCTTCTTTTTCCGTCGTTGTCCACGTCAACAAATGTCAATAAATTTGAACTTGTTTTGTTACCATGATATATCTTTAATATTACTTGATGGATTGCTTCAATATTTGGATACTTGATACCTGTGAGCAATTAGAACACACTCATGCCACCGGCAACATGTAAGTTTCTTCATCATCATATAACTTTAATATTGCTTGATTGATTGCTTCAATATTTGGACATTTGATACATGTATGCATTTGGAACACACTCATGTTCCCATTAACATGACCATGACCTTTTTGACCGGCAAATAGTTGTGGAAACACTTTCGTCAAAAAGTACAATGATAGTACATTAAATTATTTGACGGATTGGTACAATATTTGGACTATCTTGTTTAAAGCATGCACTTCTCTGACTGTTTTTGTTATGCTTACTCACATGCCTATTATCATGTTATGGTCAAATGCCTCGGCATGCATGACACCTCTTCCGTGACGGAACTCGTTTTTTTATACAAATGGTCATTTGCGTTTTATATTTATCAGAATATGTTTGGTAAACATCGCAGATACATACAAGCACTTTTATAAATTTGTGCGGGCCTACATGATAATCTACGTGTATTGATCATACCACACTTGTACTGTGTCGATCATGTCTGTCTGTTGATGATTCCACACAGTGCCCTTGTCTCAGATTCATCTGTAGCCCATTTCATCAAAATTGCAAAGTATACTTTTCTACCAAAGTATACTTTGAGGGAGTAATCATATATTTTTCCTGAAATGCATTATTTCATATAGAACTAACGACTGCATATATTTGATGATTATAAGTATGCAGAATTATTATACTGAATGTATTACATTATCACAAGCCAAAATGGCAGTGATAATGTAATAAATTCAGTATAATAAAAAATAATAAATTTATCATTAAATTGAAAATTTCTCCCTCAAAGTATACTTTGCTAGATAAGTATACTTTGCAATGTTGGTGAAACAGGCTACTGATCCATTCTGTTTTTCAGTTTGATGATGAGTTTGAAGGCTCACGTACACTGACTTTGGAACATTCATTTGATCAAGGTAACCACATACAAGGCAGCAATGTTATACATGTACAGTGGGGTCAGCGTGTAAGTGCACACACGAACGAACACGACAGGTTGGTTCGCTACCCACCCAAAGTGTATGTTGTTACCACTCAGTTGAACCGTCTCGCCGAGATGGTTCAACTGAGTGGTAACAACATACATTTTTGATGCGAAATGAGAAAAAATGCAGAAAAATATTTACATTTTTTGTTTATACATGAATTAAAGTGGGGTCAGCGTGTAAGTGCACACACCGTGTAAGTGCACACACGAACGAACACTGCAGGTTGGAACCAACCTGTCGTGTTCGTTCGTGTGTGCACTTACACGCTGACCCCACTGTACCTTACAACTTCCATGGACCCTGTCATTATCTGTTGCACTATATCCAAGTAATTACATGCAGAGCTCCAGATAAGTTGTGTATCTAAAGAGTAGTGTAACCCCATATTTCAAATTCAATGCATATTTTACTTTTACAAATGTTTATAGATTTACTTCCTTATTAAATAGGGAACAAATGATAATTTTTTTTTAAAAAATCTCTTAATATTTGAACTTCAAAAAGCAAACACTGTTTTTTGCAGCTCAGCTAAATAAATTTCAACTTTATTACAGTATTTTCACTACACAATTTGAAAATCAATGCGTATTTTCACATTTCTGTGAGTATTTTGTACTCCCACTTTTGATAATCAATGCATATTCTGCTAAACTAAGTGCTTAAAATATGCCAATACGCACCTTATCTGGAGCTCTGTACATGTGACATCTTACCAGTTTACAATGGTTGATCCAGAGTTCAACAACTGCATTTATAATTCTAAAAGTAAATATGCATGTACATGTATGTTCATTGAACAATAATACCTCTTTAAGCCTGACACCCGGGGAGGTCCCAGTTTGTAGGGCGTAGAGAGATTTTACTGTATTTCATGCACATGGGCTCTGAAGACATATTTGTGCGATTTGCTATCCTGAACAGACAGTATCGATAAATATTATAAGAAATTCATCCAAATTGCATACATTTAGGTTAACTGGGTGTCCAGTTTAGAGAGGTTCTATTGTATAATTATACCTCAGGCTTATAGTAGGTGTGTTAATTGACTTTTTACTTCACTTTCTGATGCAAACATGCCCTTTGATATGGAAGTTCCCTAGGACAATAGAAAACTTTTTATCCAAAAACACACGCTCTATCTCATTTTCAACTCCCGGTATATAGTTAATGTATTTATAGACATTGGTCTGTTACTTCAACCTGCGTGTGAAATATGCAGTGCTCCCTCTTACAAGGTGCACTCCCATCTATATATGATGTGGTTATTCAGGAGGACATCATTCATCAATTTGAGAAATCTAAGATGGCTATCAAGATGTTCACCGTTGGATATAAAAATAAAACTCTTCAACCTTTACCATAAACTGGTACGTGATGCCACCTTTTCCAGTTTGGTATCATATACATACCAACGTTAAATGTCATGGTCAGGGTCACAGCTATATAGAAAAAACATTGTAAAATGCAGTACCTTTGCAAGTACAATGTAATTTGATAATGATGTTTGGTAATAATTATTATGTAGTCGTATCGCAGGGTTATAATTAAGAGACAGCTTCATTGTAGTTCATGGAATAGGCGGTTTGTTAGTACATGTAGCATGCGCAGGGTAAATTTAACAATTTGTTTCATCCTTAACATAATTCTGATATCCCTGGTTTAGCCCCCAGGTGCATGTTTTGCTTCCTTGTTACTTGAGAGTTGAATCCGGTTATACCCATTATAAAAGTAGTAAGATTTAATACTAATTGTATTACTTTTAGGTAGTGCGGCTAAATGACTCTGGTGTGGTGAGAACCTGGCACCAGGTCAGGTTATTCTAATTTCTGAGCTGAATATAAATATATGTTTGTTCGTACATATTTAGTTCTGATTTGGGATTTTCCCCACAATCACAACAGGTGAAATTTGGGATTCTACCATGTTAGCCCGGCCTAAAATGGCCGTTAACAGGCCGTTAAACACCATTAAATAAATTACAAATCATGACATTAGACAACGCCAGATTTATTTCATTATTAATTCCTGTCCAATTTAGAAATCCTGATCAGACGCAGATGATACAGCCTAAACATCATTCAGTGTTAGCTGAATGCAAAATGAATCACTGATCAAATTGTGAACAGTATAGACCCTCACCAGACTGTACTGAAAATGCAATAAATACTGTGTTATCTGGTTGTAAGGTAACATATAACACATGTGAAATGTGCAGTTTTTGTTGCGCCTGCTTTAGCAGAACTATAGTCGCCTCTTTTCCGTCCATCGTGTGCGTCAACAAATGTCAAAAAATTTGTACAAGTTTCTTCATCACTATATAACTTTAATAATTACTTGACGGATTGCTTCAATATGTGGACACTTGATACATGTGATCTTTTGGAACACACTCGTGTCCCAATTAACATGACCTTGGCCTTTTTTACCTTCATATTTTTGCGGAAACACTTAGCCATTTTTTTGTGTCGAAAAGTTTGTACAAGTTTCTTCATCATCATATATATCTTTAATATTACTTTATGGATTGCTTCCGTATTTGGACACTTGATACATGTGAGCATTTGGAACACACTCATGCCCCAATTAACATGACCTTCACCTTTTTAACCTTCACATTTTTAATCTTCACATTTTTGCGGAAACACGTAGCCATTTTTGCGTCAAACACTTTGTACACGTTTCTTTATCGGCATATAATATTACTTGATGGATTGCTTCAATGTTTGGACACTTGATACATGTAAGCATTTGGAACACACGCATGCACCCATATGCATGACCTTGCCCATTTGACAGTCACACTGTTGTGGAAACACGTAGGCATTTATTTACGTCAAAACGTGTACAAGTTTCTTCATCAACATATAACTTTTATATTACTTGGTGGATTGCTTCATAGACACTTGGACACCTGATACATGTACGCATTTGGAACACACTCATGCCGCCATTAAGATGACCTTCATCGTTTGGCCTTCATGTATTTGTGGAAACACTTTACGTCAAAAGTGGGTTGCAGGTGGGAATATGCGATGAAATAATTTAACGATCGGGGTTCATCCTTACCGGATACCTGGTTTGGCCCTCACGTACATCGTTGGCATTCTTGTATGTGACAGTTTCAGCGGGTTATACCCCTTCTGTGAGTATTATGATTATTCGTGGACATTAGTCAGTCAAGTTGAAAAACATGTTGGCCCGGCCTTAAATAAATGACCTTAGCTGTTGATAGGCCGTTAAATTCCAATCAGTCAATAAGTTTTATGTCAAAAAGTTTGTACAAGTTTCTTTATCATGCTATAACTTTAAAATTACTTATTACGGAGTGCTTCAATATTTGAAACTCGATACATGTGAGCATTTGGAACACACTCACTAGTACTGTTGACCTTTTTCGTGTTTAAAGCATGTAATGCATTTCTCTGATGGTTTTTATACGACTGTTTTTAAAAAACGGTACGTATTATGTTTTACCGCACGGCGGGCGGGCGGGCGGCTGAAGAAAAAGCGCATAGTTCGTGTACACAACTCCTCCGAAACCGTTCAGTCGATCGATCTGAAACTATACACACGTCTTCTACACATATTGAAGATGTGCACCTTGGTGTTTTTTTTTTATGCCGAAAAAATATTTTTTAACAAAAATATCGCCTTTTTAACTTAGCCATTTTTTCTTCATTTTTCTATACATTTCTGTATACGGTACAGAGTTTGTGTACACAACTCCTCCGAAACCTTTCAGTCGATCGATCTGAAACTATGCACACGTCTTCTACACATATTGAAGATGTGCACCTTGGTGTTTTTATGGCGAAAAAATATTTTTTAACAAAAATATCACCTTTTTAACTTAGCCATTTTTTTCTACATTTTTCTATACAATTCTATATACTGTACAGAGTTTGTGTACACAACTCCTCCGAAACCGTTCAGTCGATCGTTCTGAAACTATACACACGTCTTCTACACATATTGAAGATGTGCACCTTGGTGTTTTTATGGCAAAAACTATTTTTTAACAGAAATATCGCCTTTTTAACTTAGCCATTTTTTCTACATTTTTCTATGCAATTCTATATACAATACAGAGTTTGTGTACACAACTCCTCCGACATTGTTCAGTCGATCGTTCTGAAACTATACACACGTCTTCTACACATATTGAAGATGTGCACCTTGGTGTTTTTATGCCGAAAAAATATTTTTTAACAAAAATATCACCTTTTTAACTTAGCCATTTTTTCTACATTATTGTATCCAATTCCATATCATTTCTACTTTACACTCTACTTTTCTATCTCTGCCTAAATTAGTATACATGTTTAGCACAACGAGATGAAGAAATAATGCTATAGACTTTCAAATTCTCATTAATGTTTCTTGTCTTGGTGACAGCTTCACATTTCTGCATCTTCGCTGTCTGGCCCATATTCGACGGGCGTATTTTGTGACTTGCGGCACTCTTGTTTGATGCTTACTTTAGCACATGCCCATGCTCATATTATGTGCAGTCAAATGCCTCGGCAGGCACGACATACCTTTCATGGCGGAATTCTTGTTTTATCAAATTATCAAGTTGTGTAGTTATTCTGTATTAGACTGGTTTAAAGGTACATGCCCACTCAGTAGGCAGAAAATGGTCTTTCCGGGAATAAATAAGTGTATAATTGTATCACTATTCCACCAGTTCTAAAACTTACGAGTGCCTCATTTACATGTAGTAATATTTATTTTACTGATAGTGACGCGCGGTGGTATCAGGCTATTTTCATATGCAAATGAGACATGCTATTTTTTTAATTATTTATACTAATTAAATGCGTCACCTGAAAAAATAATATTTTCGACAGATTATAAAATATTATCATTGCACATCAAAAAATAAATACAGATAAATACAAATTATGTTTTATAAAGTTTACTAACTGATTAGTGTGTGTTTCCTTTGTTATTATCCATTTTAAATAGAAACTAAACATGATAGGTGCTTTCAAGAATAAGTACACAAATTCCTCAGTAATAACATATCTTTTTGCTGCATATGCAAACTGTTACAGAATATTTAGTTAATGCAGAACGACAAACGGCGGCCATCTTGGATTTAACAATCTGGTTTCACTGTATCGTAATTTTATTATACATCACACGATATCCATTGCATGTTAGTGGAGACAAATTTCATGGCGTTATAGTAGGTGCATATTTCAGTCAATATTTACGTTCAATTTAGACGTATTTTATCAAAAAATGGCGGCCATTTTTAATTTCGGTCATGTTTTCATGAACGGATATTGTTGAAAATTATTTTATTGATTTCTGTGCATGCCAGTACATGGGAATAGACACCAAAATCATGTTTCTAGCAGGTACCAAGTTATGCCAATTTTAATATTTGATCTATATTCACGGTGGCCATCTTGGATTTCCATGGATACCGGGAGTTGAAAATGCGCTCTGTCTTTGGATAAAAAGTTTTCTATTGTCTTAGGGAACTTCAATACCAAAGGGGACCTTTGCATCAGAAAGTGAAGTCAACACCCTATTTTGTGCAGTTAACACACCTACTATTATGATGTTTGCCCAGGGGTATATAGTTTTCACATAACGTCCGCCCATCCGTAATACATAATCTTAACCCTTACACCGCGATCTTAATTTTTTTGTCGTCTGCTGTTTATTTTATATTTTCCATTTTATCATCAAAAATATGCTTTGACAGCACTTTAGAACAATTTAAAACATGCCATTGGAAATGATTCTGAAGTGTTGTCAAAACATGTTTTTATTAGCCAGGTTTTTTGAAAAAAAATCCAGGCTATTGGATTGGCGAAAGCCGGGCGGGCGGCGGGCGGGCGGGTGGGCGGGCGGTCGGTCGGCGGCGTCCACAATCAATGTTAAGTTTTCGTATTTGAGTCCATTTCTTTGTTACTGTACCACCTAGGACCACCAAACTTTCACAGCTTCATAATCAAGGGGTGCCCACCACATATCACTATCCAACATGTTACTTTTTTTTTAACTTGACCCATTTTTTCCGCGCAGTCGACTTAGCCATTTTCAATGTTAAGTTTTCGCATTTACAATGTTAAGTTTTCGTGTTTAAGTCCATTTCTTTGGTACTGTACCACCTAGGACCACCAAACTTTCACAGCTTCATAACCAAGGGGTGCCTACCACATACAACTATCCAACATGTGACCATTTTTTACCTTCACCTATTATTTCTACGTAATTTGTTTAGCCATTTTCAACGTTAACTTTTTTAACGTACGTCTGGTTAAATTTTTTGCTTAAAACTTTTTCGTTATACTATATCTCTGCAACTGCTTCGCCCATTACCTTGAAACTTCACATGGGTGTTTATCATCATCCATATTTTCATTCTAACCCCCAACCGTGCGGCCCCTGTGCCCAATGTCAAGGTCAAATTACTTTGAATTTTTGGCTAGAAAAGTATACTTTGCAATGTTGGTGAAATCGGCTACTGGTCCGGTTATTCTAATTTCAGGGCGGAATATATTTTTTCTCGATGTAAATATTCCGTTCTGATTTTGGTATTTTCCCCCCAATGCAGCAGCTTAAAATGGGATTGAACCCGTTTGCCTGGCCTTACATGACCTTAGCTGTTGATAGGCCGTTAAACACCAATAAACAAACAAAATTACTGACTGTACAATTTGTGTATGGTACATGTATGTGCAACATTATGTACATATTTCAAAATTGAATGTGATATAAAATAGTGTCTTAGTACATCACATTTTTCAGGTGCAAACCCAGTGTATACAAAACGCGGCACAATAGCTATTCGATCAGTGAAGACGAACCGAGCCATATTTTCCCAGAGTGCATCATTTTCTGCTGAGGAACGAAACCGACTTACGGTAAGTCTACGTAACACGAGGCCAGTGACATTCATGGGGAAATACTGACCTGAAAGTACAGAACCAGACTAAATGATATGTACCCAGGACTGGTACAAGAGACATTGCGACTCCTTTGTACGACTAAAATATTCGTAAGTGCAAAATTATTATAGTCTGTAAATTTCGCATTAACAATGTTTTCTTGTAAACAATTATTGGATTTACATTTATTGAGCATAGGCTGCCTATGCTCAATAAATGTAAATCCATCAATTGAAATTTCCAGACGATCCTAAATTTGCACTTACGAATATATTAGTCGTACTAAGTTTAGTGAAACGGGCCCAAGTATCATTGGTGCTGCACTCCACAGCAACATAAAATGTTTCATGTTGAAACATGCACCGGTTTCCTGACGAGATGGTACTCAGCTCTACTTAGAGCTATCGCATGAACACATTTTTCATCTAGTAACCGGTGCAAATTTCTTGCGCCTGGTCAGTTACGAACATTTGTTTATATAGTTTCTTCTGTATGTAGCTGAATGGGAATTTGTCCAGTGTGTATTTTACGCCGACACGGCTGGTGAGAAGAGTCGCAACATTCTAACAGAGTGGAATGGATGTAAACCCATAAGCCACATTTCTCCAGTCACAGCGACATATTACCCGTGGAAATGACACACTGGTCATTCATACATACAGTGAGCAGTTTTAGACCCTCGATTTTATACATGTAGACAATACCATGGTATTTTTTTTCTGATGTAAAGCTTGTCAGTCAGAAGACAAGGCAGGTAAATTGAACAGTTTAGGCCCTGGAATGAGTCTTAACCCTTACACCGCCATCTTCTTTTTTTTTTTGCTTGCTGTTTATTTTCTATTTTCCATTTTTGTCTCGCCCGCGAAGCGGAAAGCGAGACTCTTCTTTTTTTTTTGCTTGCTGTTTATTTTCTATTTTCCATTTTTGTCTCGCCCGCGAAGCGGAAAGCGAGACATAGGTTTTGCTTTTCCGGAGTCGTCGGCGGCGGCGGCGTCGTCGTCGTCATCATTCAATGTTAAGTTTTCGTGTTACGGTCATTACTTCAACACCTTATCAGCTACAGTCATCAAACTTTATACATACCTTTACTATGATATGTAGATGAATATAGGACTATTAAAAAAAAATCCGGGCTCCAGGATCAAGGTCAAACTCTATTTCTTTCTATGCTACAAACTGAACATTAATGCATGAAGACCCGTTTTCTCGTGCGCTCTGTACACCTTACCTGTAGAGAGAACAATAGCCTTCTCCAGTTGAACACTTCTGCATGTGCAAGCATGTGCAAATTTCCAGCTTGACCACTAAATGTCCAGCTAAATTATTACAGGTAATTTATACAGGTAAATTATTATATCTGGAGTAGTATAGAGGGAGTCAAAATGATACCACCTAACGGTGGCATCATTTCTCCACCCTCTATACTACTCCACCACCCCCCGAAAAATCAAAAATTGGTTAACGAGGAAATTGTCTCCCACCAACCACGAAATATTCAAAATTGGTGTCATAAATACATCATGTTGTTTTCACGTCCAATTGAACATATAAATTTAATAGGTTATAATAAAAATATATAACAAAATGGATAATAAAATACACAACGAATTGGAATTGTATAATGACCTTGCTGAAGAATTTTACGCCGCTGTTTCTACAGTATTAAAACACGGTAAAATGACAATACTATGTGGTATCGAATACATGAAATATCAGCGTAATTTATTACGCTGCGATAAAAACGTTGCATTTACAATATTAAACCGGCAATTATGTCGCCGGTATAAGTCTCAAATTTATGTAATGAAGCGACTAAATAGGATCAATAGGATCGTAAAGACATACCAGAAATATTATCAAACTAATTTTATAAAACAGTTTAAAATCAAAGATTCTTTTATCTTTTAACGGATATGCGTTTCTACAAAATAAAAAAAAAAAATCGCTTTTAAAATCGAACGAAATTGGAAAATTATTAGAAGAAATTGGAAATTATTGAACAAAAAAAAAAAGAAAAAAACAACTATTTAGAGAAAATTGGATTAAATAAACAATACAATTGGATGAATTGTAAAAATTTTTTTAATAACTTGTCGTTGAAGAAATTTATTATGAATCTTATGGGCGGTTTATAATCCTGTATATAAATTCTTTAAATGAAAATAGAAACCACTAGGCGATATCGAAAATTTATTGAAATACCAGCGTAATTTATTACGCTCCGAAAAAATAAAAAAAGATTGCATTTACAATAATTATACCGGCAATTTTTATGTTCAAACTATTACAATAGGCAAATAACAAATATTATTAAGGACGGATAATGACGTATCGGATTATGAAACTAAGGTTGTACTTATAAATAAAATTGTTAAAACCCAACGATTCGTTTACGAATATACATTTTCTACGAATAGTCCGCTTATTAAAGATATTAATAATTTGTAAAAAAAAAAAAATAACAAAAGCCTCACACTCGTGCACTAACACCCCCCAAAGCGAACTTGGGCAGATTTCTCTCGCCGGCACCCAGCACTGGGTTGTTGGGAACCTTTCCTTAAGCCCACTCATCCTGTTGGCTCCACAGTTTTTAGTTTTTACGGCCACCTTGAAACCCCATTGGCCCAAATGTTCCTCTAATTAAGAGAAACCAGGCGAAGTAAGGCGAAGGCCTATTGTGTGAATTTGGTTTCGTAAGAAATTTGCAAAGCTCTTAGGCAGCAAATCTTTTAGGCCGGCACCTTCTTTGAGCTTTGCAATTACATCGCCAAATCACCCACATATTTATAAAACTGCTACCATTAAACAGAAGAAACGAGTTACGGACAGTCATAAACCCGGATCAACAACATGGCCAATGCACGAGATGGAGGACCAAATTGTTGTAAGGTCAAACAAACATTATATTAGTCATCCAGTTCTGGTTTCCTATAACAACATTACAAATGGTGTGCATTTATTAATTAATTATTTATTAAATACCTATTTGGCTGAAAGAAAACATGTGATGATGGTTTCCGATTATTTTGTTAATTTTATAATTAATTTTATATTTTTTTTTTAAATTAATTTAACGCTGAACAACTCCCTATTATTAACATTTAGTAAATTAAATTTATGTTGTTAACGAAAACAAATGTTTCAATTACACGGGTTATGGGACCCTATTGCGTAAATTGATTAGCCGAGGTAAACAGAGCCGATAATTTCTCAGTGAAAAACACATGTTGTATAGGTATGTAAAGTTTGTTTAACTGCAACCCAATATAATTTTGAAAAAATTAGGAAAAATTAAGAATTTTTTTTTTTTTTTAAATTAATCTTTTTTTTTTTTATTTTTTTTTTATTTTTTTTTTAAATTATTTTTATGTAGTATAGAGGGTGGTATCATTTTGACTCCCTCTATACTATTTTTTTTTAAACTTTTTTTTAAATTTTTTTTAAATTATTTTATAATGGTTGCCTGTTTGTAACATTTCCTCCGACTTTATTTCCAAGTTTTATTACCCCTAAAATTTATCCCAATCCAGATACCACTCAATTTTTTGGGGCATGGTGGCGCGCGCCTTGATCCTTATATCCATTTTTTTAATTTCTTCATATCTCCCCATTTCTTACACCACGGAATTTCAAACTCATAAATTTTGATATTTTCCCTTTATCGGCCAACGCTTTGGACACCAATTAACACGTCGATGCTAATTTTATTTCTTGTAGACCTAGCGAGTGTAACGGATAATTCTATCATGTTTTCTACCTTTTTTTCTCGGAGTTTTCCAACCCGCCGCCCTAATTTACCATACAAAGTTTGTTCCAGAAAAATAAAACGGTTTTCCAACTTCACTCAAACCCCTGCAATGTGGTAATCATTACAATTGTCGAATAGCGTTGCAAGCAGTCCCCGCCCCCACACAACCACAGAAACACTTGCCAGGAAACCGTACTAAGATGCTTTTTTCCCAGCTATGTTTTTGCCGCGCGCCTATATTTACGCGCTTAGCTGCGCGCTCTTTTTCTATTTGCCACCATTTTCTCTAACGAATAAAAATATCCTGCATGAGCGGACGATTTATTTATTACAACCTAAAATTCTGAATCTTTTTTTCGTTAATTGAATACAGTGTTGGTGGAGTGGTATTGAGAGAAGTTGAATTACAGTGTTGGTGGAGTGGTATTGAGAGGTTCGGATTACAGGTTGGTTGGTGGAATCGGTATGACAAGTTTGGAAAGCGGTGATTTCGTTCATTAGTTTAAATTTATTTCAATATATTAGTTATTTACACAATAAGTTCAATTAAACAATGATTACAATAGTGGAACGAAGTCTTCTGAGTCACCGATTTTGTTTCGTAACCAAAGTTAATAATCACTACCTTTGTGAAAGTCGTAATTCGATTCATTCAACCGGCAAACGAAACCACCGTCGAACTATTCCTCCAGAGGATTTGTAGTTGGACTTCCAACCCCCCACCCGTTCTTTCCCGATACTACTAACGTAATTATTTATATAGCGACCACAATACCACGCAGCCCATCAGGATTTACCATTTAGCATTAACCGGAGCAGACCGCCAATTTGGACAACTTCACCTGCCAGCTGTTCAAATAGTGTATCCCCCATATTTATTACTCGCTTTTGGCACCGAACGAAATATTCATAGTGCCCCATCAAACCAATGGGCCCCGGCATTCTCAGCCCCAAAACAGTTATGACACGTTTTGAACTGGCGTTTTCATTGTTCGCACTATTCCGGTCAAGCGCATTGTTTGCGTTATATCCTCCAGTACGAACTTCGATTTATTACTTTATCATCAAACCGCAACAAGTGATTTCATCAATGGCGCGGATAGATTCAACCCTCGGTTCCGGGTTTAATTCCCGCAATCCCCGTCCGCTCCTCTGAGCGCCAAACAAATAAAAACCCTCCCAATAAGCCTCCGTTAAGGGCCGCCCTGGTGGTTCTTCTCGGTGATCTTTCTCAATAACCGTTCTCGGGTGTCATCTTCCCGAAATTTCTTGTTATTTTTTTCTCCTAGTTCCAGTAAGTGCTGCTTGCTTCCCCGTTGGGAGAGTCCTCTGTGCGCAACACCCTATAAGCCTACCGTAATTGTCCTGCCTGGTGGTCTTTTCCGGGCTTTCTCAATGACCCGATTCGGACTCCATCAAGATCAAACCGGGTCTCTTTTTTAAATTCAGGTTATTTTTTTTTATCATATAGTCAGTCAGTGCCCCGCTTTCCCTCTAGTTGAGGAGAGTTCTCTGAGGTGAACAACGCCCCATAAGCCTCCGCAAATGGCCTCTTTCTCATTAGTGGTCTTCTACGGTAACCCCTCAACCCCAGACCATGGTTCTCTTTTAATAAATTCTGGCCTATTTTTTTCATCTAGTTTCGGTAAGTTGATTCGATTTTTACTGTGAGGAGTTCTCTAAGCGACTAAACGCATCATAAGCCTCCGCAATGGCCGGCCTCTGCAAGGTTAGACTGGTGGTTTCTTCTCGGACTTTGATCAATACCCGACGGGATCTCTTTTCGAAATTTGGTTTATTTTTTTTATCTAGTTCAGTAAGTGCCCGCTTTTCTTTCTTCTGATGAGAGAGTCCTCTGTAGCGCAAACACCTCATTAAGCCTTCATAATGGTCCGCCTGGTGGTCTTCTCGTTGTGCTTTCTCAATACCCGAACCGTAGGCCATCATTTAATCGCAAAAAATCGAATTATTTTACCCGTCTAATTCAGAACGTGTTGCTAGCTTCCTTTGGCTGAGAGAGGTCTTCTAAGCGCAAACGCATTCATAAACCTCCGTAATTTCATACCTTACTGTCTTCTTTCTCGGGCTTTCGATCAATCCCCAACCGGGCCTCTTTTTCTAAATTTGGTTTATTTTTCTTTTTAACCTAGTTCGTTTAGTTTCCGTATTGCCGTTTCTTCACGACTTTGTGTTATTCACCAGGCCAGGGCTATCTTCTCTAAGTTGTGATTAGTAGAATCTTATCTTGTGAATCTCGTGCGTAGGCCCCCTCGATATAGTTTGTCTATTAATCAATCCTTTTGTTTTTTGGGTTAGTTAAAAAGTTGGACCCTCTGTCGGGATGAATCCCCCCCTTCTGCAGGTTCCAAATTAATTGAATTTTGTCACCCAATCGGTAAGAAACTAAACCTTGGTTGTCCGTTAGATAACTCATAATAGGTTGATAATTATATTATTACGAACAATAAAAACAAGTCGTTTAATTCTAATTTCTTAAAATTTAATTTAATTTGAAAATTTCTATGGACGACGAAATCCGGTTTTTGAAATTTAGAAAAAACCTCGGGCGTAATCGTTCTTCAACCTCCCTCGCCCTTTAATCATCAAGAATATTAAACTCTTTCAATCTCGTTGGATGGATGTGTCCCCCGATTCCAAAAAACTTTTTCATCTCTTGGGTGTTGGGAAGTCCTAATGTTACAGTCCTCGCCATAAAGAAACAATCGCTGGCTGGGCACAGTTTTATCAGTAATGTGCTGGGGGAGGATCCGTACTGACTCGTGTTTGTTTCTTGTACGATGTGTTTCACCAGCCGATCCATGGTGCACCCTGAGAGTTTTCCGTGAAGGTGTAAGGTCCACCGGTTTATCACCGACTGTATCTCAACCCGGGGTGTAAACACTCCTTTCGTTTGAGGAGTATGTCTCTCTAAAACCGAGTTGAATTACCCAACCCGGGGGGCCCGGGGAGAACCACTACCTTAATTATCGACTGCTGATGGTCCATTTGTTGCGAGCCCGGTTAGGCATTACGATACTGTGAGGTTGATTATTACCGTCAAGCTCATGAGTTGACAAAATCTTTGAGCTGTCCTTATTCCCCACAGTCCGTGAGGCAGCTTTAACTTCTAATTGTAGTCCAATCCTTCACATAGTAAAACCATTTCGCGTCTTCCCACATTCTGCCATCCAAACCGTGAACGTGATTGATCTAAACAGGTCCTACCCGGCGTTTTCCGCAGCAGATTTGTTCTATTAATTTTTTGAAGTTCACAAGCTCCCTTTTTTGAAAACATTAGTTTTATCGTAGCAAACATAATATATCTTTCAATGGATTACCAAAGCATTTAGCTTTAACCTCTAATGTAAAGTACGCGGGTGGTCGGTCGGTTAAATACTCACAAAAACGACGTTGTTAACCAGCCATTGTGTACACCCTAACCGTAACGGTTAGACCGGACCAGTGGCTTTTGCCACCAACTTCCCTAACATCTTTGAATCAATATAGGTTGCCCAAGATTACTACGATGGAGGTGGTAAACGGGCCTGGAAAGCAACACCGATGCTGTTTTGGCAGAACCAAATAAATTTATTCGCTGTTATGGTGCGCAAACAGCCGGGTGTGGTGTTTGCATATAAAGACCATCTGTCATCCAAGAATGTCATGCTCCGAAGGTGTCAACTAACTTTCACGTGGTATTAAATTACTTATTAGGAGGCATTCTCAAAGAACTAAGGTATTTATCACTAACCTCAAAGACGACGCCTGGGATCCCATTTCCAAACACATTAAATAACCGTATTGGCCTTTGAAAGCACTGTTGTAACGAATTTTAACGTTTCAAAGACGTGGGACTGGAGAACAGAAAGCAATTTTCCTACCCAGCACCGGCCCTCTGGGGGACGTTCTCATTCACGGCCGCAGTCCGGGGAATTGGACACAGACTCGAAGTTTTTAAATAGTTTTAACTCTACTAAGCACACTTTTACACGTGTAGATCCACGGGATCATCCGGTGACCACATCGTCAGTTCGGAAACGCCCGGGGAATTTTGCACCCCGCCCAGCGACTATGACTTTCGGGACGGTGAACGTGGTCTGGATGGTCGGACACTGGTTGGGCGTGTTTTACTTGTAAGATGTTACCTCCCGAAACTGGCTCACGTTCGATTACATTTAACAGCAGGCTGCTGAGGTTCAGAACGCGTTGGGGTAACATTTATTAATGTTAGATACGGGGCTTAGGGATTCACCAGCAGGCCGGGGTTACTCGCGTCAAACGGACCTCCCATTCCGCAACGTAACGTCTGGGGCCATTCTCCCGGCGCACAAAGAAGCAAACTCGCAGTTCTATACTGGGCATTCGGGAAACAGCGTTTGATGCACAAAAACAATTTTTGGCACTTGTAGAGGACGCCATCTCAGCTAGGGTGGACCTGGTAGAAGGCGATCCAGAATTTATCAAGACGTTTTTTTGCTGTAATGCCAGCACCCCAGTAGACTATGTATTTGGAATAGGTCTTTATATGGTCGCCGAGCAAATATGAATACTACGCAAGACGACCCGGTTGACGGTTACAATAATCAATAATTCGTCAATATCGCCACCAGCCAATCAAAAAAATCGGCCACAACGGTATAACGTGAACACGGATATCAATCAAGCGCACCCCCAACAGTGGAAACCGATTTCAAAAATAAAACACAAAATGGATAACCACCTCCCCCAATTCGTTAAAATCGAAACCCAGTAACCCCCAATTCGTAAATTGGATGCACCATCGGAGGTTCCTATGTCAACAGACCAATCGCGATTGGAGAAACAACCAATCATCAAACAATGTTTGAAATTGGGAAGCACAAACACACGAGGAGGAGAAATTGGGGCTCGTCAATCGCCCTGCAGTGGCGATCGGATTATTTAACGCATTTGGTTGTAGGAACTCTCTGGACATAGAATAATAGGAGACCGGCGATTGCCACGATTAAAAGCCCTGGTTATTTTTTGGCTATCCATCCAGGGCCGTTTTTTGATAATATAGGATTAGCAAGTAAGAAACGATATCTTCTCCGATCAGTCCAGGTAGTGGCGGCAGCCGCCTTTCCAGCTTAATTTAGCTAGTAAGACTGGCGAGGGGTGGCTTTTTAGTTGTTTTTTTATCCACTCCTTGGCTCCACCGGATGGATGGGGGGCGGGTTGCTGGTGCTGGTGCTGGATAGGGGCGGGTGGTGGCGCCGCACCAACCAGTGAAAGGTTAGAAACTATGGTCCCGATATAGTTAGTTCAGTCATGGCCGATAGGCAACGGGGAGGATGCTTGCTATCGTGACCCCGCCATGCTCTCCACTGAACAAGAGGTGCGAATGATGACGCTCCTAACCGTGGGTCGTCTCCTCGTAGCAGGGACCCTCGTAGATTGATTCGCGGATCCGACATTTTTATTTGTTGTGCGGAGAGCCTCACGGGTTAGCCGAGTGGCCGGCCTCCAAGGCGAGCTTCTCTTTGTTCATCCCAGCAAAGACCGCAGGTGAGTTTGTTGATCCGCAATCGGATAAAGATTCTCTAATCGGTCCACCGGCTTCCCTCCAGTTTTTCTTTCCTTTCTAGCGCGAATATGTTCATCCAGCGCCTGTGGAGTTTGGAGAGGTTTAAGGACCAGTTTCGCCCCGGGGACCGTTTGGTAGAGCCTTATCGTAGTTCCACGGAGTTTCTCGAAGGGAGGTAACGGTGGGGTCCATCGTTGAGTATTTTTCCCAATTGCTGATTGGACGCTGAAGTGGGTCTCCCAATCGTAGTTCAATAAACGTCGGTGGCTATTTGGAGGGACCTCGCTAGATGCTCGACCGTTTCTATCGCAGGGGAAGGGGGCTGGCCCGTTTCTTCGCTATAAGTTTTTATCGCTCGGTTAGGAACTGTAGGGTGCCTCTAACAGCGCGGGCCGGTAGGTAAAAATTGTTTTATAAACCCTCATTCCAATCCGTGAATCCGAAGTTTCGTCCCTTTATGAGTTGGCCACCTGCGCCTGGTTTCCTGCAAAGGTGTTTAGCGATAGGGGTTTTTCCGGTCCTCGTGTTAGACTAATGGGAGGATTTAAGTGTGCCTCGCCTTAGTCCCGCAATTCTACCGTTCATATCAAATTTAGAACTTGGAGTCGGTTCTGCGACCGACAGAGGGGACCAGAACCTTTTTCTGCCAAATGTTGTTTAGTATGTCGGTTTGTACCAGCTCCCTCGAGTAATTCCCGACTTTTGACTAGTTAAGTAGCGTCCACCCAACAATTGTGATTGGATTGGAATTGGAACTGGATCTCGAGGGAAATCCTCGGAAATTATCAAATCACCATCGAGTAATTCGTTTTCTTTGCCGATTTCATCCATTTCAACATCGTAATCACAGCCATAATTTATAAGTTTTCTTAAAATTAAATTATGTATTAAAGACAAAACCATACGGGTTTAATAGTTTCAATAATTTTTGAAAAAATTAATTATGTTCTTCGAGTCAATACTGGTCGCCAAACTCAATCCATACCGCAGACTGCTGTGAGCCCTCGGGGCGGGCAAAAGGCGTTGAGACATGAGTGTCGATTATTACGAACAACCATCGACGCATCGAACCATAACCACCAGCAGCTCTTAGTCCCGTCTTACCCCAACCTCGGAGCTAACCGACGTCATTGCTTCCGGGTACTGTTCGCCTCGCTTTATCACTATTTCGCTAACGTACGAACGGACGCGGACCGAACCGGTCCGTTCAGAACCTCGGGTGTCGCGGCCAATCCGTCAAGAAAGACCGATGATTAAAGAATTTCCTGGTAATGAGGGGTGATCGTCATCGACGGACAGCGGATGGTCTACCATTGCTTATTCAGGGACCTGTGGAAGACGTCACACCCCGAGCCTTGAAAACGCTGTCTTAAATCAAGGTTATTGACACCAGCAAAAATAAAAATAAAAGAAAAGTAACCAAAACTTAGTAAATCGGGGTGGCTGCTAACAAGGTAGATAACAACGCGTGTGGACAACGCATATGGGGATCGCGGGTGCTTACCGGCAACCGCTTCTAATTCATCCCGCTCGAACTTTGTAGTTGCTGGAGTGTTCTCAATGCCCTACTATCAGAAGGTGCTTTGGCTGACCCGCCTCGGAATACGAACTAAACGTTCAAACGACTAAAACGGCCTAGTTTTAACCTAAAGCCACCGACCAGTTATCGACGTAATACGATTCGATAATTGTTTCGCTGGAGGTAACGACATGGTCACGATGACCGCCGAACTAGCGCGATTGATCAAGAAACCCCAGTACGCCCAGGGCGCGTTGCCATACTTTTACGACCGAGTTCTTCTCCATCGCAAGATGTCCGAAAAAACAAAAGCGACACATTGTGGGAAATATTAACGTCAACCGTACCCGCCCGCAATCCGCTCCACCTGAAAGGTCGAATGAAGGTAAACTGATGTTGTTCGAGGTATGCTCGGTTCGCGTTCGGTGCTAGAAAAAACCGAACAGATTCTATAACCCCAAAATCACGAAGGTAGATGGTGACGAATCGAGGGAAGTCCCCAATCCAATCTCTTACAGCGCGGGTTGTCTTCGCGCCGCACCACGCAGTGGGGATGAAAGTAAGGAAAGCAGGTTTGCTGCCGGTGTCTTAAGCGCCTCTCCGGAGGTTGGCAGCAGTTGTAAAAGACCTGCATCTCCCCTTCGGCCCGTCTCCCTCGCGGCGTTTCCTAGAATACCAAATAATACAGGCGTTATGGCTAGACCATGCGATGCCAGCGTCTGATGACCAAATATACACGGTAGCGGAACGCCCAAGATTCGAGAACGCTAGGTGAGGGTGTGGACGATCCAGATAACCAAAGAGGCGGACGGAGGCCGGGACCATTGAACGTGTACCTTATATATAATTACAGACGCACAACTCTAAACAAACTCGAAGATGGTCGATACGTTATCAGGCGGTCTACTAATTTCTAACGATTTATTAAATTAATACATAAATTTTGAAAAAATTTAAGAAATCTAGCAATCAATTACCAATTCACGGATTGGAGATTGCTCACTCTGCCATAAATTATGTGGGCAGACAAGGAAATGTGGAAAAAAAACGGTTTTTCATCCTCGACTTACTCGAGGGATCCTACCTGCGATGCCGTTTCGTCCACATTGTGATCCTATGTTCCCCACACTGTGCGGCATCAACGGATACCTTATCAGACGGTTGACCCACGTGGATATGGAATCCGACCCTGAGGTATACGTTATGACCCCGGTGATAAGGCTTCTCGAATTGGTTGCGTGGTTTCTCTCCAAATATTTCAAGGGCGAGCCCACCCTATACGTGATGTTGACGATTAGCTCAGCCAAGGCGGGCGATTGAACCAAAAAGAAGGTACAGCTGTTCCGAGCTCGCATTTTTCTGGCCACGCCATGCTAGGCAAAGGCGTATGGAAATATCCACTCAAAAATTACAACGCCGTTCCTCAAGGATCTGCCGCGAGCAAACGAAAAATTGGGTTCGCCCTCTTTCACTGCAAGGATCCGAGACTCATTACAGATGACTGTCTTTCCGAAGAAGAATGACGTTATTCCCAACGCCGCGAGGGAGCAGCCTGGAAGGGTTCGACAAGATACTTTCGAAAACTAAAGCAACCCGCCAAGCCTTTCTCTGCTAAAGGAACTGATCAACCAACTTGCTTATAAAGTTATCAAACTAAAATCTAACGAATTTTAATTTAATAATTAAATAATTTTGAAAAAATTAGGAAAATTATAAAATTAGGAAAATTGCAAAGTAATAAGCTATTGCAATGCTTAGCAATTGCTGAACCAAAATGGCTGAATAATGCTTGAACAAAATGCTGAAAATAATGCTGAAACAAATGCTGAATAAATGCTGAAACAAATTGCTGAAAACAATATGGTAGAACAAATACTGAAACAAATACTGAACAATGTTAAACAATTTGGTGCTCCGCTGGCGAGCTTTGTTGCGAGCATAATGGTGATCATAAGTATCGGGTGGTGGGCGGCATTTGTATTATTTTTGTAATAAATAAATATAGTTAAAGTGATGAGACCTTGTTAGAATAGTTAAATTAATTTTAATTCAAGAAAAATGAACTGCGAACGAATCTTCTCGATCAGTCTAATAGAAGAAACCTCAACTACCAGACTGCCAACAATAATGATCCAGACAGAGCAATCGGCGGAATCGGGGGTTGGTTATTGGGGTTGAGTGCTAACGACTCCCGAATGAAAATGAAAAATGCGGCGCGCGAACGAGAGCGGTCTAAGCTTTGCGCTGGTTTCTGCTGGGGGTTGACAATCGGAGCATTTTATCTCGGTAGGCGGTCTCTCAGTTTTTCAGGTGGATAGTGTTTCAAGGATGCGGAGATCGAATTAAAATATGTGATGCGCGATACGAATCCAAATTGGGAGCAAGAGATGACAAAAACTACTTGGATCGGCGGGGCTATTCATTTGTACGCTACCGCCGTTAGTAGACTTCTCCCTATACCTAAACACTGCGGGGGTTGATTGGATGAATCTAGAAGACTGACCCTTTTATATGTACACACTCTTTAAGAACGGCATGCTGCTCCAAGTTTATCAAACAAGTTTTGGAATGTACTTAGCTCCACTAAAACAACCGCGTTGAACCCCGGGCTGGGAAACCACTGTCAATTTGGACAAAATATATGCCCACGAACTATAAGCTCAAATAATTAATTAATTTAATAAATGAATGACACAAGACACCACCCACGAGAAGTGAACAGGAGGTTTGGAACCAGATTGCTCCAACACAATCGAACCCAGAGTGTTACTATTCCTATTCCACTGGATGACATTACCACCGCATTTAAAAATAAAAAAATCCCAAAAAGGACAGGCAGTCTGGGCGGGCGGTGCGGCTGCCACCCCGAAAAGTTAAAACAAGATAAAATACTCGCCATCGAGCTTCGGAGGAAAAGGCTAAACCTCAATTCGAGATTGGGGTTGCAATCTGGGGGACGGAGACAGCAAAACATTCTGAATACAGAGTTGAGTACAAACAAACCCCAACCCCCAATTCACGAATTGGGAAGCCACACTCAACACCCAATACCCAACTTAACCGTTGGGAGTTGGGCGAATCCAGATTGAACCCAAATTCGTGAATTGGAGTTGGGTTGGTTGGTGGTGGTCCTTGGCAGTTTGATTGGTGCCCTGTGCGTTTGGAAATACCCCAAAAAAACAACCAGCCAGTGTTCAGAAGAAAGTTACGAAACACCAATCATCAACAATGTTGAATTTGGATGCGCCCCATTTAAACATTGATCGCGACCCATTTTATATGCAATAATTATAACAATGGCTGAACAAGATGGTAAAATGTTAGTGAATGCGCTTTATCACGCCGTGGTGATATCGGGTTTCAGTATCGGGTATGCTCGACTATCAAAGATGGCCCTAGGAGGAACCGCTCCCAAATTGGACTTTACTGTGAGAGACGTAGGGCTCGCGACCTTAGATGTAGCGGCCGCAGTTTGGACCCGAGATTATCTAGTTAAGCTGGAATTCTACCAGTTAATATATGGAAATAAATGGCTTCAATCGCAGTAATAGTAGGTGGTGCGCTTGTAAACGCATTGGCGTTCAGCGGTAGCAACTTTATATTCTCTAAAATGAAAAGCTCGAACGTGGATGAGGAGCGTAAGCGTCATGATTTAGCTGTAGAACAACTCAATAGCGCAAAGGAAGCATGGTCGAAAAAACGAACCGCCCATCTGGACTGGGTCAATGAAGAGCTTCGCCGCGAAAATCACGCCGCGCAAACTTTTCAGAACGTTGAAGAAGCCAACCGCGAGTACGCGCTGGCATATCCGCACAAAAGTCTCGATCCAATGGATCCCGAGCCCCAACTTTCAGATTTCTATGTACCGTCAGAGCCCCAAAAGGACCGCGAGATCGCGTTCATCATCGTGGGAATGGGTGTGGTGGGTCTCGCCGGCTATTATATCAATCGAGATTTTAAATTAATTAATTAAAAACATTTTTTTTTTATATATATATATATAGAACGATGTTAGTTGACGAACTTTATAACGCTATGATTGATGTAGGCTACACTGCCCAAAAACATCGTTTACCTGGTGCAAAGAGTATGATTCGTCTGGCCCGAGATTGTCTCGAGGACGAAAAAGCGGCCACCCTTTTCGCAAAGCGGATGTTAGATTCCTCCACCAATCCTGGGAGATTGGATGAATTAGATTCCCCTCTCCTGTTCCAACCCAAACGCGATTGGGGCTGCAGCGACAATCGCAATTGTACTTCCAACAAAGGTTTATTATTACCGGACGAACTGGCGAGGGCATGTTGGAGATTGTCCGATATATTAGAATACTTCGCATACGATGAACACGCGCAAACTTGATACCAAACTAACGCGCAAGCTGTCGAATACATACTATAGTCCACGCGGCTACTGGAAGGGACTCGCGGCCATCAAGAACCTCGCGGCGGCGACCAAGGTTTCAGAAAACGCTGTCAAGGAATGGCTCAAGAAGCAGGCCATCTGGCAGATCTATTTACCCGCGCTCTCACAATATTCCGCGCCCAAAATTCGACGTTCCGGTGCCGAACCAAGTTCACCAAGCGGATCTCCTGTTTCTCTCACGATCGCGTCGGTCGCAAAACGTACAAGTACGCACTGACAATCGTTGACGTAGCGAGTCGTTACAAGGGGGCTGAGCCGTTGGCCACTAAAGAGTCTAAGGAAGTGGCCGAGGCTCTTTCCCGAATATATAGAGGAGTCCTCTCAAATGGCCGAATCTTCTCCAGGTCGATCCCGGCGCGAGTTCATGGGCGCGGTCTCTCATCTATTGTCTAAGCATAAAGTTTATATCAGACGCGGCCCGCGTCAACATCCACCGGGACCAGGGATCGTGGAACGCTTCAATCGAACCTGGCTGAGAGACTGTTTGGACACCAATACGCTAAAGAACTTGTAGACCCTCATTCGCGATCGACCGAGTGGGTGGCCAGACTGCCCGCCGTGGTCTCCACACTGAACGGAGAGGTGACCAGATTGATAGGTAAGAAGCCTGTAGATGCTATCAAGTTTAAAAGGTGACGAGCAAGCCCTCTGCCGTCTCGCGCGGGCGGGCGACCCGTTGGTTTAGAGGAGCAGCGACTTCCATCAGATATTGACGTCCGGTTACCTCTATCAACCGGGAGAGCTCGAAGGTGGCAGCCGCCGCGCGACTGATCCAGTGTGGTCAATGAATGTATATCATCTGGATCGCTCTATTACCAAACCTGATGAGCCCGTGCTCTATTATTTGACTGATGGTCCATCTCGCGGTTTTGTTCGCGAAGAACTTCTTATGGTGCCTTCTGACACCCAGCTACCCCCGGATCGTAAGATTCTTTAGAGATGTTCGGTATGTATTCCGTCTGGTAACACGCGTCTTTTATCGTAGTATGCCGAGAGTCCTAATTTTTGTTGACAGTACGTTTTCATAACGCCGTCTTTCATTTTAAATCCTCTATTTTGCGCTACATCTATAATGTGTTTTCCATCTTCTGTAGTTTCACTTAGTACTCGTTTATATCTATCCAATTTAAATTGTTAGTTCTCTTGGACATTCCTTTCGCAGAGTTTTTATTAATTTTAATTTGTTCCAAATTATCTTTAGTGAAATAATTCTACGAAATAACACTTACTAGATAACGCTATCGCCCTATCCCCGCTAAATTCCATTTTGAAAAGTCCGGGCTCTCTTTCGCTCCATTTATCCCAAGCCAACCATTTCTTTTTTTCTTTTTCAAACTCGTCTAGTAAGTTAGGTCTAATCAATTCCTCTATCGTTTTTCCACTAACTCCTATATACATACTATCTGTATCCATCTGTATTAATTCAAAGTCTTCTCTTTTTATGTATTTATCTAGAAATTCGTAGTAAAATTCCAACATTCTCAATTTAGCTAGTTGATAAACCGCTATTCCACAATGGAATGGTCTCTTTAATGCACACCGGGTTTTTCGGGAAGATATTTCGTACGCATCTCCTATCTCTTCCAAATCATCAAAGAATGCAGATCTTAACGCTTTGTCAACACAGTTTTCGTCTTGTGTATATGTCGTATTTAAATGTCTCTCCGTTGCCTCTATCATTTTTCCACAACACGAGTTTCCTAATAATTTCATTATGTCGGCTACTGGTTTCTTATTTGGTTCTACATCGCCTGTTCGTCTTGCGGCTGTAACTTCTTTTGCGAACCATTCGAAGGGTTTACCACTAATATAATCTATAACACGATGAACTCCCGTTATTTCTAGGCCGTGTTTTAAATACCATTTCAACAGTGGCGCGTACAGCAATACTTTAGTGGCGGTCATAGATCCCACCAATTTTCTTCCATTTCCTCTAGTTCTTCCAGTATCTTCAAATATTTTAACATGTGTGTGGGAACTTCATCAACCTCTACTTCTCTGTTTATAAATATTGGGACATTTCAGAAAACTTATGTTTTAAGTTGTGTGGAACTTCTATATCCACCTCCGCAAACCCCAAACCAGTCTCCAGATAAAACTCTTTTACAAAACTTTTTAATAAATTTAGGGTTATGTGGGGTATCTATATGGTGTATAGTTTCTCTCCCACACGGCATCTCTTTATTTAACGTAGATAAAATAACGCGTTTGCATCGTACCCCAAAACAGCCTTGCAAGGTTTGTTACTTTCATTTGATCTAATATTGGAAACACCGGCTTCTGCATAGCGTGTAAATACTATTGATGGACCACCAACTAGAGCGTCCTTCATCATTTCGTATGTTTCTTCTTTTGGTGCATATAGAGCATCCTCCGGTATAATCGTCTTTGAAGATTTTTGTTCTTTAATGGTTCCTCTCAATAAATATTGTATAGCTACTCCAGGTAGTGTTACCAGCATCTTTGAAAATATCCACACCTCTGTGTTTATAAAATTCACACAACATTTTTTCCACCGCTTCTAGGAACGGTGCTACATCTAAATCGTTATAATATTTCAACCAATCTCTGAAAGTTTTATATTATTTTCTTCGAAAATTCTACGACATTTACTTAATTCTGTTTCATCTATTAACATTTTCCCAGATAGTTTGGAATACCAATTCTCTATATCGGGTAGTCCTGGGTAATCCAGTTTGTCTGGAGAATCGAACCACTCATAAGGAAAGAAAGATTTCTGTCCTTTGCAGTCGTAGGCTTTTATCCAACTATCATAACTTACACCAGGTCCTAGATAAAGTATTACATCAAGAAATCTAAATTCTGAGTAAATAGAAATATTGTTGAGTTTGCACGTTTTCCGACCATTACTTTCTTGTTGTTGATGTCAGTTCGCCTACTAGGTATTTCTTTATTAAGTTATATCGTACTTACTGCTGTTAAAACCTATAACCGGTACTTGCTCTATCCACTGTTCGATCTTGGCGATTTGGTTTTTTACGTAAATATTCCGTATTAAACTTATATCTTGACCACACTTCTTCTCTTATAGCTTTTCCCCTGACTTTCAAATCTTCTACGAATTTTTCTATAATTTTGTTTTGCGGGATCTTTATCACAATATGAGTTACTGTTCCTGAGAAATTATCTCCTATACTAACGCTTGCCGGAACGTGCTCAGCTTCGTACTCTAAACTATTACCGGTAGTTTCAACTTCTGGCTGGAGATACGCCTCAAAATCGTATACTATCTGATATGGATAAAGAGTAGTGTCACAACCGATCTTTATATCTTTACCCGTTCTTTGGAATTCGCATTCCCACATAACTACTAGGTTGAATTCTTGCTTTTTCTAATAACTTTATCTCTTCTCATTGTGGATGCGCGTTCTTCTTTTTTATGCTTTGCATGAATCTCACACCCGTGCCAGTAACAGCCGTGATATTGATATACGGTATTGGTTTCTGGACAGTATCCATCTACCGGAGCTCCTAAAATCCATCTTTCACCTCCGTGTCCGCACTGTTCGTGGTGAATGTGAATTCCCTCCCGCTTTTCCACAGAATACATCCAATCGATCGCCCCATAACTTTTAGAACCTTTTGGGTAAAACGCTTTCTCGAACGACGAACGCGGGCGCTCTAAATAATTACCATCACATACTATTTTTGTCTCACCTTTATACATTTTGGTCCGTGTCTCTTCATATTACTCGCTTTCGTGAATTTCTGTTTGCAATTATCGCAGGCGTAAATTTTAGATAGGTTTTTAATTAGGTTTTTTATCAGAAATGCGTGATTATTAAACAGTCCTATTGTCATTGGTTTATTTACCTATTGCCTTATAGTGTGCTGGTACCTTTTTTCAACCACCATACATTACATTCGGTGGGTTGATATACTTCTATACCGATTTTAAAAAACTCTTCAACCTTTTTCAGATCTGAAAAAGGAATTGGTGAAACCACATTACTACCAAAATATTGCTTACTAAGTTCTTTCGCCTTTTCTGTACATCTGTCGGGTCTTTTATCTGTCATATGCATAGCTAGACACCTGAACAGACAAAGGTCGTCATTATACTTATCTAAAGAATACATACCTTTTTTATTCTTCAGCCATTCTGGAAGTTCTCCTCCTGCCGCTTCTTTGGATTGTAGTCCCAAATCTATTCCCCTACTACCCTGTATTAGCTTTACGAAAACCTCTACCCATCTTACAAACTTCCACTTTGTATTCGGTCGTGTCTATTTTATCGGACATTATTCGTGTTTGCTCCTTATCTGACAGCCATTTTTTAACGGTTTTCATTGATGATAGTGGTTCGCTACCACCGAGATTTTTGTGAAATATTATAGTTTTAGGTTTTCCATTTTTATTTCCTCCATATGTTCTAGCTTGTAAGAATATGAATATCTCAAATAAAAATTGGTTGTTAGATACGGAGCGGAGTTTATCGGACATGCGTTCAGACTCGTTAATGTTAATGTTTTTACGAAAGGATAATGTAACTACCGTCTTCCATTTTTCTACTTTTCCAATGTTTCATCGTGAGCCCCCAATATTTCTTCACCTTTTTCCTTCCATATCGCGCTAACGATAGATTTTTTCTTATTATTATTTTGGCGTCTAATTTGGGACAAATTATTTGTGCTTGAAGGTTTGATTACACTAGCCCTTAACCCCGCAATAATTACTTTCTTTTTGAATTCTGTTACCAACTTCCTCCGCTTTGGATATATCATTAAATGCCCATCTTTTTTACTTTTATAGGCGCGGTGTTAAAACGCCTTCATAAAACGCCTCATTCTTTGTGGCTTTATCTAGCTTTGTAACCCCCTAACTCTATTCTCAACGTTTGACTATAATAATCCTAGAGATTCGGCTTAACTAACTTCTCAAACTTTCTATTTCTAGGCCTTTCTAAAAGCTCTAGTTTCTGACGTTATCATATTTTTGTAAAGCCTATTCTTTGTGGCATTTATCAACTTTGTCAACCCACTAACCGTATAGTAATCCCTAGAGATTCGGCTTTTCTTCTCAAACTTTCATTTCTGCTCTAGTTTCTAGTTATCTATTTTCTGTAATATACTTTTGTACCTATGAAATTTATCTGTTCAATTGGTCTTGAAAACATTATGTTTTTTTTACGACCAATTGAATATAAACATAAACATATACATATAATGGAGTGTGAGACTTGTTTGTAAGACGTTTACGCGTAAAGACTATCTACGAAGGCATCTAGCGAGACGTAGAAAGTTTTCCTTGTGTCCCCCTCAATTTCAATGCCCCAGATGCCCTTGTAAATTCGTTAGTGCCCAAACTCTTTGTAGACATAAGCAACTACGCTGCCCTGTGGCTACAGGTGAACGTGGTAGACTAGAGCTGGTAGAATTAATTGCTGATCTCGGAATCAATTATCTATATCGGAGGAGGAAAATATGGTGTTGGAATATAGACTATTGCGCGAGGACGCATTTAAATCAGAAACTTATTAGAATAAATTCATAAATTGGTGTCAAAAATAAATCCTTTTTAAGACTATTGTTTTATCTGGTCAATTGGACGTGAAAACAACATGATGTATTTATGACACCAATTTTGAATATTTCGTGGTTGGTGGGAGACAATTTCCTCGTTAACCAATTTTTGATTTTTCGGGGGGTGGTGGAGTAGTATAGAGGGTGGAGAAATGATGCCACCGTTAGGTGGTATCATTTTGACTCCCTCTATACTACTTCTGGGTATTACATTTCCGTAAACTGTGTTGACAATATTGTGGCAATATGTGGACCTGTGCAGATATGATATGTAGATACATAATAGGACTATTATAAAAATTCTGGGCTCCAGTAGTGAGCATTATTTTTTTGTTAATTTTTAAACTTTTTTTTTTTTAAACATTTTTTCCATTTTTAGCCATGTTTTTTTGGGAAAAAAATCATTTTAAACTTTTTTTTTTTTAACTTTTTTTCCATTTTTAGCCAGGTTTTTTTTGGGAAAAAAATCATTTTAAACTTTTTTTTTAAAACTTTTTTTCCATTTTTAGCCAGTTTTTTTTTTGAAAAAAAATCCACGCTATTGGATTGGCGAAAGCCAGGCGGGCGGGCGGTGTCCACAATCAATGTTAAGTTTTTGTGTTTCAGTCCATTTCTTTGTTACTGTAACACATAGGACCAACAAACTTTCACAGCTTCATAACCAAGGGGTGCCCACCACATATCACTATCCAACATGTTACCTTTTTGAACTTGACCCATTTTTTCCGCGCAGTCAATGTTAACTTTTCGCGTTTACAATGTTAAGTTTTCGTGTTTAAGTCCATTTCTTTGGTACTGTACCACCTAGGACCACCAAACTTTCACAGCTTCATAACCAAGGGGTGCCCACCACATACAACTATCCAACATGTGACCATTTTTTTTACCTTCACCTATTATTTCTACGTACGTTAACTTTTTAACGTACGTCTGGTTAAAGTTTTTTGGTTAAAGTTTTTCGTTATACTATATCTCTGCAACTGCTTCGCCCATTACCTTGAAACTTTACATGGGTGTTTATCATCATCCATATTTTCATTCTACCCCCCCAACCGTGCGGCCCCTGTGCCCAATGTCAAGGTCAAATTACTTTGATTTTTTTGTGTACTATATCTCTGCAACTGCTTCACCCATTACCTTGATACTTCACATGGGTGTTTATCATCATTGTCGCGCCCGCTTGCGGAAAGCGCGATATAGTCGGTATTTTGGTATACGTCCGTCCGTCCGTGTGTCCGGTTAAAGTTTTTCCATCTACTATATCTCTTTTTTAGTGTCACTTTAAACTGTGGTCTCGTTTCTTTATGACCTGTTGCTGGGTCGTTAAACCCTTTCACTTTCACTTTTGACCATGCTAGGATACGCCAATTCGTTATATTATTAACTGGCGTTTGTTTGATCAGTATTTTGATAAAACTGAGTACCATTTGTATTAGTTGAATATGTACCATACGTGACATTGACCTGATATGAATATACGGGTTACAACGAATTGAAAACTGACGTTTCATTAGTTGAACAGTTTTACATGATGTACTGAATGATGCCAGTGTAATGACGTAACGTAAACAAGTCCGCATTCTTTTCAATGAAAGCTATTTTCTATTGACCATCGACTAGTGTCTGTTGGCTCGGCCTGGTAATGGTAGGAATTCCTCTGCGAGCACTATAATTCCTACGCGTTTCATAGCCGTGCCTGATAAACTTGATATCAAAACACACTAGCCTGGTATTCTCTATTTATTAATTGTCGTCCGTTTGATCAGTATGTTGGTAAAGCTGAGTACCAGTACCAGTATATACCTGAAAACACCCACGCTCAAAATGGCCATTCCAATCCATGTCCGAGTCCGAGTACACTTTAGTGGAATGGGCAGTGTAAGCTCACAGGTTGAAGTAACGGACCGAGGTATATAAATACATTAAATATATCTAAAAGCATTAATAAGTGAAAAAAAGATAAGCTTATTTTATTTCACTTATTAATGCTTTTAGGTATATTTAATGTATTTATAGACCTCGGTCCGTTACTTCAACCTGTGTGTAAGCTTGGATGGTCTGATATTGATGTAGCCATGTTTCTGTTGTAAAGGACCTGGTTGCTGAGGACGGAATCTACCGGGTGCGGGTACCGGTGAAGGGAACCGGGGATGACGGGGAGTACGTCACGTCCTTCTGTAAAGCTGTAAGTTCCAGTCCACATCGCGGCTCCTTGTTGCTCATTACGGTCCTAATACATCATACAGTTTCTATCTATGAACACATTACAGCATACACAAATAGATGATCTCAAACAAGTTTCCACTTGATACGAGATTTATGAAATTAAATGAATTTATTAAATGAGTTGCGCACAATTTATGCACCGAGCCTCTGGTTAGCTATAAATATGCCATTTAATAGGTTCCTATTCTTTGTAAACAATTCTTTTTCTGAAACTGGAGCTCTTTTTAACAGTTGAGTAATTTTAATGAGTCACAGACGCTTCTAATGACATTTAAACATGTTGACTTCGACGTCAAAACATCATTGCTTTGTCGCGCCATTACGGACGTCTTTTGGAACCTCTCTATTTTATTCATTTGACAGAACGTTGATGCATAATACGAATACGTAATTATGTTGATGCGGTCAGACAATCAAATTCGCTCCAGGTGTTATTACACGTGTGTCATATCACATTTAAAACATGGCATAACGAGGATTTCGTGTGATAAACCATTTTATGCAATGATGATATTTTATAATTTGTCAACAAAACTGCATCTATCAGTAATTTAAATAATTAATAAATTATTATATCTGCATAGCGGGCACTCGTAATGTTTAAAACTGTTGGAATAGCTACACATTTATACACTTATTTAACTCCAATAAAGAAATGTTTGTGCCTAATAGATGGGGCCCCCTCTTGGAATGCAGGAAGTTGTCTGCTGTTGTTTTATATTTTGTCTTCTTTCCTAATAAACACATGGTTTGACAGCACATCAGAATCATGTCCATTGGAAATGATTCTGAAGTGCTGCCATGCCATGTTTTGTACTTCAGTATTCATGTACCTATGTAGCTGTGACTGGAGAAATGGGGCACATGAGTTTTGCATCCAGTGCAGATCCAGATCAGCCTGTGCATCCGCACAGTCTGATCAGGATCTGCACAGTTCACCTTCCCAACAATGAAACACCCGCCATGCTTTTAACAAGCAATATAGGTCATTATCAGGGGTATGCTATTTATCAGGAGGTAAACTTGGTCACAAATCTCATAAGCCCCATTTCTCCAGTCACAGCCACAAATGGGCTGATGGCTGAAAATTGGGACCATACAACATTTGTAACCCACATAGCTCCAGTTCAGGTCGTGTGTCCCTTTCCCTGTTTTGCGATATTTCGACTCTTCCAAATCAAAAACATCTGAATAAAAGAATCAAATGCTGGGTCAAATGATGGTTAAATTATCTGATAGAGTAGAAAACATTGTGGGAAAAGGAAAAATTGCTTGTTACAAGCAATTTCTCCTTTTCCCACAATGTTTTCAAAAGACATCTTCTGCAGAGGCGTCAAAAGTCGTCTCTATCAGGGTCTGCGCATGATTATGGGACTTACATGTACGCTGTTCTTCGTTCTTTCAATTAAAACATTTCCTGTTGAAGAATCGCCAATTTTCTGACGAGAAATATAAATATTTTCTTTATTACTGCTCTAATGTCGAGACGGTTCAAATGAGTGGTAACAACATATATTTTCAAGGAAAAATATAGAAAATTGTTTGTAAATGTTGACACTTGCGAATGGGTATCGGGAATGAAATGGGTTAAACATTGTACTATATACCTGTATTTAACTATTTTGGTCAATCTTTTGAGTGAGTTGTGATGTCAGGGTTCAAGATAGCCCTTCAAAATAGGGAGAAGTTTTTGAGAAAATATACCATTTTTTCCAAAATTTCTGTTATATAGTGAAAAACTTAAAATAGGGAGAAGTCAGACAATTTAGGGAGAGAATTTCGCCCACTTTGCCCTGTAAAATGATCCCTGGATGGTGAAGATACTGTGTAGTTAGCCTAAGGCTCAGCAGTGCTCCAGTTAAGGTGCGTAATTTGACCAAATTGGGGTGAAATTTTGTTATTTCTTCATCAAAAATGGCAAGTTGGGAGTCCATTAGAATCGTCTCATTGAGACGATTCTAAAGCACTTCCAACTTGCCATTTTTGATGAAGAAATAAGAAATTTACCTCCAAATTACGCACCTTAACTGGAGCTCTGGGCTCAGTCAGGGTTGTACTCTTTGTCAATGATGGAATTCTTCTTCCTGACCAGTTTTGTATTTTGTTAAGACTCATTAGAGTGTATCGGTGCTCCAGATAAGCTTTGTGTCTAAAGTGTACTACACCCCCTGATTTCAAAATCATTGCGTATTTTACTTTTACAAATGGATTATTGATTTTATTCATTCCTAAATAGGGAACAAATGATAAAAAATATAACAAAGTTAAACATTCACTTATTTGAGCTGCAAAAAGCAAACACTGTTTGCTTTTTGCAGCTCAACTAAGTGAATTTTCAACTTTCTGACAGTATTTTCACTACTCAATTTGAAAATTAATGCGTATTTTCACATTGCTGTGCGTAATTTGTACTCCCACTTTTGATAATCAATGCGTATTCAGCTTAAATAATTGCGTAAAATGCGCCAATACGCACCTGATCTGGAGCTCTGGTGTATGAGCATACATGATGATTTGGATCTGTTCTGGCCGTACATGTCCGTTTTGCCTGTCAGCAACCCATTTAATTTCTGTTTCCAGTGTGGCATATATGGTAACAACATATACTTTCATTGAGAAATTAAGAAAATGGACATGAGACATTGTACTATATATTACAGTGTGGGATATATGAATCATCTCTGTCTGACCGCCTCGTCGTGTCCACTGACCAGTCGGGTGAGGTCCTGGGTGTGTCGGTGATGGCGGCGACCGTGTGTCGAGGGACCGAAATCCCCACGGGGAACCTCACAGATTGGAACACCCTCGTGGATATATCCGTCACAGTACAGGGACCACAGTAAGTTCATTATAGAAATACACAACAAAACCCCAACTACGTCTTATAAATACATGTAGATACATTAGCATTTTTTTCCACCCGAAATATTGACATAAACGACCAAAAATAAAAAAAATAAAATGCGTTCCTATATTTGTTGTTGTTGTTAGTCTTTGGGGTAAAATCCGGTATTGGAATATTGTATTCATATTCTAAACAGTTCGCGCCTTACTCGCAACCTTACTCATTCCGGCCCTGTGTCACATTCGGTACACATTTGCTATACCGAAGGCGAACAGTGTATACCAAGATCAGATCCGGTCGACATTTTCTCTGCCGAATCACAATCTTGCCTCTATCATTTTAATTACCTTTTGAAAACATTTACCGGGCCCATATCGGTCGGTGTCATTTTGCCGTGAAAAATATTGTATGACGCCATTAACGGTAAATCCCAATATGCATAATGCAATTCCACGAAAGTTATAAAACTGATGAAAGTGGCAAGCCTAAGTCAGCTGGCCGACATCAAACACACCGCGTGTCAAGATTTACAACACAAAGCCATATCAAATATCAACACACGCGGTTGTTGACGGCAGTTTCGTATTCGTCACTAAACTGGTACCCTGTCTGATGCGTCCCAAGTGAAACAATACTACCGAGAACCAGACTCTATGACACGGCAAACGTGTTTATGTGAATTGGGTCTCTATCTCTGACAAATCCCGGCTTATTGAATTAGCGACCAGACCAGGCGGTGGATTCGCGTAGTCTGCACATGGTTTACAATGTTCGCCAATCTCTAATTAAAAACATTATTATAATTACGTCAGCGGACAATGCAAATTCGTCATAGCTATAGGCTACTTTCAGCGTCATTTACGGAAGATACAACTGATTTTGAAATATTACATACTGTAGGCGAAAGTTGTATGTTGCTTTGTGGAAACAAATCAATAACACACAATCGTGTCAACTAACAGGCGCTTATCTGATGTCATCATTCAGCACGAGGCTGTAAACTGTGTGACCTTTAGGCTATGTTTTGAAATTGCACTGATTGGTCAACACGCTTTTTGATGTTTGCCGCAGATGTGGCGAACGTGCAGCTTTCATCCTCGCATCATGGGGGCAATCAGTAACCCATTTCATGCTCAGGATATGCTTATGTTTGCGGAAAATCCTAAATATTTTCCTTCTATGCACTCGGAAGTATATGCCGCGATCACCATTTAAACCGTTTCGTCGAGACGGTTCAAATGAGTGGTGACAACATATACTTTCAGTGAGAAATAACAAAAATAAAATATTTAATAAATTTCATATCCGTAAATGTGTATTCAGAAAGGAACGGGTTAAAAAACACTGGATTATACGCACGCAGATCTGTTGCCATATTTCGCCGATATTGATTTCGAAAATAGTTTCCGTAAATGGTGTTGAAAAGAGGTAATACATACCGCAATCAATAATTAACAATATAATACCACTTTCGGCAGCAATATGATCGCAAATATAACACGATTTATGACAATAGTCTGTTACACATTTAACACGATTTTGATATACAAATAGGCAAACAAATCGGGAGCCAATGCACAAATGTGTACTAACCGAGCACGTGTTATAGTGAAGCGTGTAATTGAAGATACTAGAAAACGGTGAAATACGGACCGGGTAATCACGGACATAGAGTCGGCAAATTACGGACATAGCAAACTAGGATGGGGAAAATACAGACAAAAACGTCCAAGGTACGAATAAAAAAACAATGTGGGGGAATAAATAACAACAACAACTTGGCGAGTTTTTTTCATTTTTTTTGTTTCATTTTGTTAGGAAAATTGGGTGCGTCTTATAATCTCATGTAGACATTTTCCCCCAGATTTTGGACTGAAAATAGGGGTGCGTCTTATGCACTCTTGCGACCTATAATCGCAAGAATACGGTATACTGGTTGAAGGGCGTAATTAATCAAGGTATAAACTGCTAAAAGTCCAACGATATTGGTTCAAAATCCCATTTAATCGGCATTTTATGTCACATAAAAAAGTCTCAACTTAACTCTTTGCATGCTGGGAAACTTGTGGGCTATAAATAGTTCAAAACTAGCGGACAAAAATTCATCATATTTTCTTTTAATAAAACATATAGTCCTAATTTGTTTGGCAGATATTTTCGCCGCTAGCATGCAAAGAGTTAACATGCATAGTCCATGTCAGTTACTTGGGGGTGAAAGGGTTATTACATTGCAAAAGTCTGTTTTATACCATAATTGGTCATTAAACACCATTCAATCAATCAATAAATTATTTTCAGGCCGGATACACAGAGTTATATAGAAAAGATAAAGAAGGAAGAGTCAGAACAGGCCAAAGGTCAACAGACAGACAACCGCTCATTCTTCACCAAATATGTGAGTACATCAGTTATTTCCCTTTGTTCCCTGCGTGTTGTGCCACTCTGTGGATGTTTCAGCTCACCTATTTCAGGTTCCAACAAATCCACTCGCCATTGGTGTTGGCAAGTGAATGTTATATCTGAAGAAGTGCTAATTTGATGGGACAATACAGCATTAACCCTTTCACCCCTAAGTAGCGTTAATAAACTCCCATGTCAGGGATTCCACTGGGGAAAATAAAAAAATCGCCACTTCAAAAAAAAATTAAAAAAATAAAATCCCAAAAAAAAGAAGGAATAACCAATAGAATAAAAATAAACAATTGGCGATAAAAAAATACAATTTTCGAAAAAAAAATAATTTTTTTTTCGAAAATTGTAATTTTTTATCGCCAATTGTTTATTTTTATCGCCAATTGCGAAAGTGGCGATCGCCAGCGGAATCCCTGCCATGTTGCTATTCTATAAACATGGAAGAGTTGTTTTTTAAAAATCATCAAATATCCACAAACGGTGCAGATCCTGATGAGACGGCTCGTTACGAGCCGGCTCATCTGGATCTTCACTGTTTGCAAGCATTATGATATTATGAATTCTTTTGTTAAAGTTTTTTCGTGTACTATATCTCTGCAACTGCTTCACCCAATACCTTGATACTTCACATGGGTGCTTATCATCATTGTCGCACCTGCTTGCGGAAAGCGCGATCCTGTGCCCAATGTCAAGGTCAAATTACTTTGAATTTTTTTGTTAAAGTTTTTTCGTGTACTATATCTCTGCAACTGCTTCACCCAATACCTTGATACTTCACATGGGTGTTTATCATCATTGTCGCACCTGCTTGCGGAAAGCGCGATCTGTGCCCTATGTCAAGTTCAAATTACTTTGAATTTTTTTGTTAAAGTTTTTTCGTGTACTTTATCTCTGCAACTGCTTCACACTACCTTGATACTTCACATGGGTGTTTATCATCATTGTCACACCTGCTTGCGGAAAGCGCGATATCGTCAGCATTTTGGCATACGTCCGTCCGTTCGTCCGTGTGTCCGGTTAAAGTTTTTTGGTTAAAGTTTTTCCATCTACTATATCTATTTTTTTAGTGTCCATGCCTCGCCCCAAGGCGCGACATGCAGGCCACGGCCATCTAGTCTACAAAAAGTGGGTATAATTATGTTATCCAAGTGTCTATGCTTGGAAAAAACCTGGCCTTCGTGGCTTTGCCTCGTTTCTTGTTATTATACTGAATTTATTACATTATCACAGCCAAAAAATTGGCTGTGATAATGTAATGAATTCAGTATAATAATTCTGCATACTTTTAAGCATAACATATATGCAATGGTTAGTTCTATATGAAATAATGTATTTTGGGAAAAATAAATGATTACTCCCTCAAAGTATACTTTGCTAGATAAGTATACTTTGCAATTTTGATGAAATCGGCTACAGGGGTCCGCGTTATCCCGGGACACTACGAGTGTCGACTCCTGCCGAGTTAACCCCCCTTCTTCCACCGACAATTTTAATTGTAGATCCTGAATGTATTGCACATTACATTGTCTGACTATGGTGTAAATCATTTCTGTCTCACCCACATTAGGCCATAAAATACTTTGGTTCTCAGATATCGCCGCGTCTGAATATTCCCTGCGCGTCGAGCATTTTATCGTCATGGAGAATAAAATGTACAATAAATTTGCCAGATGATCAATAAAAAACAGTACCATGCTAAACTATGTTAAATCCAATCATGTTTGATGAAAAGCTTGTGATTTTTCGCGTCTAAAGAGGTTATAGTAACTTTATACAACATATTCTCTGTTTGCACTCATTATAAAATATGTTTGTATAGAAATGTTGATGAAATTCTTTCGTACATTAATGTGGTTAAATACAATTTTTTGAAGTGGCAATTTTTTTATTTTCCCCAGCTGGCAATTTTTTTATTTTCCCCGCTGGGGAAAATAAAAAAATTGCCACTTCAAAAAATTGGCGATAAAACATTACGGTACAATTTTCTTCTTTTTGTTTTCTTTTTTTCCGAAAATTGTAATTTTTTATCACCAATCAGGGGTGTAAAATTCCACGCGACCGCTCGCCATGGCGACTTGGTCATCGTCTTGGTCGAGTAGCTTTGTGTAGACGGCCGTCCGACGGGTCGAGTGAATTTTGGATCATCCATGATTGATCGTGAATAAAAAAATATATAGTTATGCACCGTTCTCCGTTTAACAAACACGTTTATTTATCAAATACCATTGATCATTTCATAAACGCTTTGAATTGAATAAATGGGAATATAAATGGGAAATACGCAAATTCTCCGTCACATATATCTGGCAAGACATCGCAGCCACGGTTTCATCTTCACTTAAGTTAGTGTAGCAAGTTATCGCGCAAGTGTCTCGATTTATGGGATGGTCGCCGGGCCTAGGCCGCCTGTCGTCCGCGATTTAAACTCGTCCATAATTAATTTATGGCATTCTGTAACGTCAATGTTCGCTTCCGGTGTAAACACGCAATATTGCTAGCAGACAGCCAGAGTTAGCACATGCGAAAATATCATTTTCTCCAAACTACACAGCATTCCGATGAGACGGATCGCTTGATTTTCGTTAGAAAATGATTTTCATCAGTCCAATTATAAAAATTGGATGTTTTTCTTTGACAAATATGAACAATACTTGCAAACAGTGCAGATCCTGATGAGACGGCTCGCGGATTTACACTGTTTGTAAATATTGCTATAGAGGTTTGTGGTGTTGAAAGGGTTAATGTACTCACAGTCCCATAACCTGTTTGATTATTAAGCATTTAACATCTACTTAAAATATTTTGTGTGCTGTGTAGTCTGAAAATGTACCGTGCTTTTTCATATGTGCTGGCCCAGGCAATGAAATATCATGAAAATTGTTTTGTACAGATCATAGTCTAGATTATAAGAAACATTCGCAAATGTCAAAGCAAACCGACATTCGCTCACTATTTGGTCGTCCGGGTGGTGGAGATGACGAGAAAAGGGAAACAGAGCGAGCGAAACGACAGGCTGAGAAAATACAAATAAATATTTTTTCATTATACCATGACAACTGTTGGATTGTCTATCTGGAGATAGATTTCAAATAACATACATGTACAGTAGCATATATAGCCTACTAATGGCGAACATAGTGAATTATGAAATATCTGTATAAAATATAAGGGCGAGTGGCAAACCAGTAAGGGCGAGTAATATTTTGCATCTACTAGACCTTAAGGGCAAGTGATATTTCAAATAATTTTACACCCCTGCCAATTGTTTATTTTTATCGCCAATTGCGAAAGTGGCGATCGCCAGCGGAATCCCTGGTTAACTGACGTTGCCATATTGCACATGCACACATCATTACATGTCAGCACATCCACTTAAGATGTTCCAACATCGGCTGTCAGTGGAAACGTTATTCTAAAATTAAATATTGCACTTATGAACTTAGGAAGCTTAGTGAAGCGGGCCCCCGTAGTGCTGTAAAGGCTATAATATATTATGTGCAGACATTATTCGTTTACGGTATATGTACACCACAGTTACATGGGCAGATATTGCGCAGCCAGCCAGGGCCCGGTTGTTCAAAACACCAGTTCGCTTAACGGACTGTTAAATCCTTAACGGACTGTTAAATCCTTAACTGAATGGTTAAAAACCGAGATTTTAACCATTCAGTTAAGGATTTAACAGTCCGTTAAGCTAACATTATTCGTTTACGGTATATGTACACCACGGTTACATGGGCAGATATTGCGCAGCCAGCCAGGTTATTATCCCCTCATCAATAGGCAAGAGGGGATGTTATACAGAGAATAGTTGGTTAGTGCCGTGAATGGGAAAAAATATCTGGCAAGGCTTAGGAAACGGGATGGGCGAGGCTCTGCCGAGCACATCCCGTTTCCGTGCCGCACCAGATATTTTTCCCATTCACGGCACTAACCTACTATTCTATTTATCCCGTCAACACCTACAAATGGCTTTAAAATGCAAAAAAGTAACCCCAATCACTGCATATATTCATACGCGGTGATTAGGTCGTATTGACAGGATATCAAAAATGTTTCACGGCACCGTGTTTCACGGCACATATGCACTGTGTTGACGGGATAAGGAAGCGTCCTGGTGCCACTGCTAAAATATTTTTTATCTCCTAATTAGCAGTTAGTATCTCCTAATTAGGAGTTATTATCTTCTAATTAGGACTTACTATCTGACCCCATGCTAAAAATAATTTATCTCTTAATTAGGAGATACTAAGTCTTAATTAGGAGATACTAACTCCTAATTGTCGTCTGCTGTTTATTTTTTTCTATTTTCCATTTTATCATCGAAAACATGCTTTGACAGCACTTTAGAATAATTTACAACATGGTTTGACAGCACTTCAGAATCATTTCCATTGGAAATGATTCTGAAGTGCTGTCAAACCATGTTTTTATTGAGAAATAATGCAAGATATAAAAGCAACAGCAGTTGACAATTGTAGTGTGTAGCGGTCTACGGGTTAGTCCATGTACGTACGTGTGTATGTGCATACGTACGTTATTAACATCTTTCATTTTTCAATCACTCATGAACTGCTTCACCGATTTTTATAATATTTGGACACAATGTGTGTCTAGGGGATGGTGCTTTGTTTTGTATATGACCCATGTCTGCCTGCCCAAGGTCAAGGTCACTGAGGACTTACGTTCACCTAGTTTGTAAGGCAGATTTGTAAGGCAAAAATGTTGGAAGTTTTGTTTTTTCAATAACTCATGAACCGCTTCACCAATTATTTTGTTTGTTATCAAGCAAGTCTGCCAGTACAACCCACGTTTGACTGCCCAAGGTCAAGGTCTCTGAGGACTTTATTTTAATATTTTTATTATTATTATTATTATTATCAAGGCTGCCAGCGAGGGGATAATCTTCGTGCCATTTCTCCTTTTTTTCTTTTTTTTTATATATACTCTCCCTGTTTTAGTAAATATTATGAACGTAGACTAATCCAGTCAACATGGAGCCATAGAATACTCTAAATACTCTTAACTTTTTCTGTATTTTTTGCTGTATTTTTAGGTTTTCGCTTTTGACGGAGTTCACATTCAGTTCATAGAACATGAATGCTATCATAGTGTAGGCTTCTTAATATGTGGCTTTGATTCGAGAAATGGGGCTTATGGTTTTTGCGACCAGTGTAGATCCAGATCAGCCTGTGCATCCGCACAGTCTGATCAGCATCTGCACTGTTCACCATTCCATCAGTGAAACAGCTGACTTGTTTCTAACAAGAAATGTAGATCGTTTTCAGGCTACTGGGGTGTGCTAGTTGGTCAACAGTTACACTGGTCATAAATCCCATAAGCCCCATTTATCCAGTCACAGCCACATATGAGACACGCCACGTGATTTTGGACATCTGCGTAATTTCATGAAATACGTTTACAAATTTTACAATATTTTTCGTAAATGTGTACATGCGGAAAATTTTGTCAGCTTTTGACTTTATTTATGAAAAATATTGTAAATTTTGTAAATGTATTTACACATAATGAAATGACGCAGATGCCCGAAGGTACAAAATCACATGGCGTGTCTCATATGTATAAATAGGCATTGATAGGTGAACTGGTGCACTAGGCTGGGAAAAGGACATTTGTGGCAAGTGTAGATCCTGATCCTTGTGTGTATTACTAGGATCAAAACATTGAACAAAGTTATTACTCGGGTATAATCCATGTTCATTTGATTGAATGGCGACCAGTGTAGGCCCAGATCAGACTGCGCGGATGTGCAGGCTGATCTGGGGCTAAATTTGTCGCACATACCATAAGGTACCTTTTTCTTAGTCCGAGGCTCATATAGGGTCCTTCCTTCATTACTTGTATCTCCTGTATGTTTTATCTAATTTTGTCTTATTTGGATGACAATACCAATAATGAAATATAAAACCGGGTGATTGAGTACAATTTGGATTCACCCAAAATGTTAAAATACTCACATGCAGGACATTTTGTTGAGGCGTTTACTAGAACTTGACCAGACTTTGGACTATGTTCTTATTTCTGTGGGTTGAGGTAGGGGAGAGGGTGTGTGGGGACTATATTTTTACATGTGCACCTGTACTTTTTATGCTCTACCACGATAGTGGAGGGTGAATTTAGTGTTACCCTTGTATGTCTGTTCGTCCATACCGTGGTTGACTGTCCATCCCTTCCGTCCCGTCCATCACAAGGATAAAGTTTGAGCTTGTATCTTCAATAGTATTCAGCCTACAGCCACCATACTTGCACACTACCATGGGCCAGGTATGTGCACCACAACCCACTGTGAATTAAATTACCTTTGTGTGACCTTGACCTACAATTGAAATATTTACATAGTTATTTCCATTGGTTAAGGGTTCTATAAGAGCTTGTATCTTCACTAGTGTTATGATCACAGCCACCATACTTCACACTATCAAGAGCCAGTTATGTGCACCACAACCCACTGTGAATCAAATGACCTTTGTATGACATTGACATTGACCTACAATTGCAATATTTACATAGTTATTTTCCTTGGTTAAGTTTCTTTTAAGAGCTTGTATCTTCAATAGTGTTAGGCTCACAGCCACCATACTTGCACACTATCATGAGCCAGTGATGTGCATCGCAACCCACTGGGAATCAAATGACATTTGAATCAAATGACATTTGTGTGACCTTTACCTACAATTGCAATATTTACATAGTTAATTCCCTTGGGTAAATGTTTTATTTGAGCTTTTATACCATCAAAGCAGTAGGTGGGGCATCTGTGTTCTGTGAACAAATGTTCTAGTTATAGGTGACTTAGTTTTGAACCCTGTATGCTATAAAAGACAGATATTGATGGCTGCTGTGCACTGCACTCCCTAAAACAATTACTTGTGTGTGGCGGTCTGACAAAACACGGCTATTCATGAGTACTGACCAATGTAGATCTGTAGCCGATTTCATCAAACTTGCAAAGTATACTTAATATGTAGCAAAGTATACTTTGAGGGAGTAATCATTTTTTTCCCCGAAATGCATTATTTCATATAGAACAAACGACTGCATATATTTGATGATTAAAAGTATGCAGACTTATTATACTGACTTTTCAGCATAATAAAAATTAATAAATTTATCCTTAAATTTAAAATTTCTCCCTGTTGGTGAAATAGGCTATTTGCAATGTTGAAATCGGCCCCTGTTAATCTCATTCCATCATAATGCCTGCTATTGGTTAACCCTTAAATTGTCGTCTTCTGTTGTTTTGTATTTTGCCTTCTTTCTCAATAAAAACATGGTTTGACAGCACTTTAGAATCATTTCCATTGAAAATAATTCTATAATGGAGTCAAAGCATGTTTTTGATGAGAAAATTTGAAAATAAAAATAAACAGCAGACGACAAAATTTAATTCTGCAGTGTAAGCGTTAACCCTTTCAACCCTACGTAGCTGGAATGAACTTTCATAAGTTAATGTTGTGACCAATCCAATCAACACAAAAACATTTTCAGACAAGTACATTTATGAGACGTGGATGTTTTCTCCCTTAAGAAAATATGAAAATTACTTGCAAAAAGTTACGAGCCGGCTCATCAGGATCTACACTGTTAGCAAACACTGCTATTGAGGTCTGTAGTGTTGAAAGGGTTAAAGGGATAAGGGTCCACTATGGAAATGGCAAACAGTGTATTTCCTGTGTCAGACTGCACACATAAGCAACATGATCTGCAGATATACACTGCTTGCAAATACAATATAACTCGTTTGATCATGGCACAGCTTTGTGAAAATGGCCATTGATTTCAAAATTACCATGATTGGTTTCAAATTACATTTAATATGATTTAATTTGGCCAATCTTGTGGGACTGGAATTGTATGGTTTGAGTTTTCCAAGCAGAAGAAAATTCAGATTCTGTCTTATTGTTTGTCTGGTATTTCTGCTACAGACACTTAATTATTGAAATTCGGGAAATGAAAATTGATTGTATTCTCCAGTTTATATCACGCCCACTTGCGGACAGCGTGATATAGTTGGCACACTGGTGTACGTACGTCTGTACATGCATCCGGGTTAAAGTTTTTGGTTTTGGGGGGGGGGGGGATGTCGCAATTAATCAGTATGTGTTTTCGAGACACAAGTTAAATTAATTTAAATAAAATTAATATTAATTTCACAAACTTATTAGTGCTTTCAGGTGACTTGCGGATAGCGCGACCTAGTCGGCAAATTGGCGTACATCCGTCTGTGCATCTGTACATACGTCTAGTTAAATATTTTGGTTAAAGTTTTTCGGTATACTATCAAAGGCTCGACGGGCGCGACATGCGGGCCGCGGCCATCTAGTTACTAATCTGTTGCGTCAAATCAGTAATCACACCCTCCACAGGCAAATGCTGATCCTTACCACAGGAATTAAACAGTTATTTAAGCCAAGCGGTGAGAATTAGATTTATAGTTACCGTTTTGTCCGGCGTCCAGCGTCCGCCGGCCAAGTTTTACGTTAAAGTTTTTCAAATTGCTATATCTCTGTGACTACTTGGGATATCAACTTGAAATTTCATATACACATTTATCACCATCCATATTTTCATGATCTATCCTATCCATGCTGCCCAGGAGCCCAAGGTCAAGGTTACATGGCTTTAAACTTTTTTTAAAAGTTGTACGTTAAACTTTTTCAAATTGCTATATCTCTGTGACTGCTTGGGATATCAACTTGAAACGTTATATACACATTGATCACCATCCATATTTTCATTGTATACCCTACCCATGATGCCCAGGAGCCCAAGGTCAAGGTCAAATGACTTAGAATTTTGTTTGTTAAAGTTTACGTTAAAGATTTTTATACGACCGTTTTTAAAAAACGGTATGTATTATGTTTTACCGCATGGCGGGTGGGCGGGCGGCAGGCGGGCGATCTGCTGAAGAAAAAGCGCATAGTTCGTGTACACAACTCCTCCGAAACCTTTCAGTCGATCGATCTGAAACATCTACACACGTCTTCTACACATATTGAAGATGTGCACCTTGGTGTTTTTATGCCGAAAAAATATTTTTTAACAAAAATATCACCTTTTTAACTTAGCCATTTTTTCTACATTTGTCTAGAAAATTCTATATAGGGTACATAGTTTGTGTACACAACTCGTCCAAAACCATTCAGTCGATCATTCTGAAACTATACACATATTGAAGATGTGCACCTTGGTGTTTTTATGCCGAAAACATTTTTTTTCTTCAAAAATATCACCTTTTTAACTTAGCCATTTGTTCTACATTATTGTATCCAATTCCCTATCATTTCTACTTTACACTCTACTTTTCTATCTCTGCCTAAATTAGTATACATGTTTAGCACAACGAGATGAAGAAATAATGCTATAGACTTTCAAATTCTCATTAATGTTTCTTGCCTTGGTGACAGCTTCACATTTCTGCATCTTCGCTGTCTGGCCCAATATCCGACGGGCGTATTTTGTGACTTGCGGCACTCTTGTTCAAATTACTATATCTCTGTGACCGCTTGCGATATCAACTTGAAACTTCATATACGCATTGATCATATTTTCATTGTATACCCTACCCATGCTTCCCAGGAACACAAGGTCAAATGACAATATACACATTGATCACCATCCATATTTTCATTGTACATGTATATCCTGCCCTGAGGAGCCAAAGGTCAATGTCAAATGACTTTCAACTGTTTGTTAAAGTTTTAAATTAAAGTTTTTCAAATTCAGTTCAATTCAAATTAGCATCCAAATGTTTATTGAGACTAATAAACAAAACATTGCGTTAAACCTTTCTAGAATTTATCTCTGTTACCAATTGAGATTATGATGTGAAACTTCCTATACACATTTATCACAATTTATTGTGATTAATAAGCATACTACACCAATAACCAGGGTCAAGGAATTTGAATTTGGGACGCATTTGTCGGATTTACCGACCATCTAGTTTTATTTGTCAGAATTGCCGGCCACCCACACAGGCGGGGGGAGACATAAATTGGTGTATAATTGTGTCTCGTCTGCAATGGATGAATACTGTTAGTTTGTACCATAATTAAATCTCCTGGGCTGTCACTGAGAAAGTATACACCATTATCAACAATTGGAGATGTTCACTGGTGCTGCACTCCACACCGGTGTAAAGTGTTTCACGTTGAAGAATGCATGATTTCCTGGCGAGATGCCACTCAGCTCTACTTAGAGCTAGCACATAAACACATTTTTCGTCTAGTAACCGGCGCAAATTTCTTGCGCCGGTTACTAGACGAAAATGTGTTTATGCAGTATCTTCTGCATGTTCATCAGGAATTCGTCACCTATTTTGACATGAAACAGTTTACACCAGTCCTGTGCAGTTGTGGAGTACCAGTGGTATTGGTTCTTGTACTGTATGTACATTCACTCGTATGGGTTAGAACTTGGAAGAATGTAATCATTTTGTTGATGACAGTTAACCATTTCACATGTAACTGGAATGGATTTTGATATGTTAATTTTGCATCCATTTCCAACCATCACAACATCATTTTCAGACTAGTCCATTTATGAAAATGGCGTGTTTTTGTTCTAAAAAATATGAAAATTACTTGCAAAAAGTGCATCTCATCTGGATCTACACTGTTTGCCAATACCACTATACAGGCCTGTGGTGTTGAAAGGGTTAATATTAGGGCCTCATGTTTTAGATCCCAAACCTAACATTAGTGTTAAAACTTTTAAGCAAACACGGTTATCAACCCTGATATCACACGTGGCAATTCATGTATGATATAAAAAGCATAATAATGCCAATTAACACGTCGGGTAAAGGTTAATGAATGTTCATTTTGCCTAAATAATGTCAGATCTAAAGAATGGATGGAAATATATGTCTCCCTATATTAGAACTTGTGATGTGGGAGTCTAGGTTTAACTCTTTGCATGCTGGGAAATTTGTAGGCTATAAATAGTTCAAAAATAGCAGATGACAATTTGTTATATCTTCATTTATTTCTCCCTGTCTTGGAATTTCATTAGAATTGAGTCCGGAGGACTCAATTCTAATGAAATTACAAGACATATTTACAGTGAGAAATAAGAAACATACTGTGATATTGATGGATGTTAATTTTCACCGCTAGCATGCAAGAGTTAATCATATACCAGTAGGTAGGGACATATTCTAAAGACTGGCCGATAGATATTCAGCAGTATTCAATGACGAATTATTCAAACAAATATTCAAATTGGAATTACATGTCATTCATCAACCGTAACTGGAACTCAGCTGCTCTGACAGGGATTTCTGGGAATTTGTCTCCTTCCCAGTGGACTGTGGTTGGATCATATCTTTGCATGCTGGGAAACGTGTGGGCTATAAATAGTTCAAAAATAGCAGACGGCAATTCAAATACGTGGTCACAATATATACTTATGTGCAGAAAATAAGAAATATAGTGGAACCTCTCTGAACCAGACGGATGACCACTTCAAGCCACGCGTTGTTGCTTTGCGGTTGTGAACATATATTATCATTGAAGATAAATAGCAATATCAAAATTAAGCACAACTGATCTTCCTCTGTGTCTGGAGTAGAGGTTTGACTGTATATTTAAAATTTTCCGTCCGAAAAAGATGGGTGGCAGGTGGGAGAATGCGATGGGCAATTTAACGATCGGCGTTCATCCTTACCGGAATTCTGACTGGAGACCTGGTTTGACCCTCACATACATCTTTGGCATTTTGTATGTGACAGTTGAATCTGGTTATACCCCTTATGTGAGTATTACGATTATTCGTAATCCTATTTAGGGGGAGGGGCCAAGTGACTTTGGTGTGGTATGGACCTGGCACCAGGTCAGGTTATTTTAATTTCGGGACTGAATGCATCTTTTCTCGATGTAAATATTCCGTTTTGATTTTGTGATTTTCCCCCCAATGCAACAGGTTAAAACGGGATCGAACCCGTTTGCCCGGCCTTACATGACCGTAGCTGTTGATAAGCTGTTAAACACCAATAAACAAACAAACAACAGAAAAAGACGTGTACCTTCAGCATGAAAAGAGTCAAACTTGTAGACTAGTGCAGACAGTGACTACCGGTAGATGTGAAAATATCCACGCTGAGCTGGTCAAATACATGTACATGTGCCGTGGAACCTCTCTAAACCGAACAACCATGCGACATCCATGTATTAATTTATGACCGATTTCACTGTCAAATATCGGAATTACAGTGAAACATCTCTAAAGAGAGGTTCCACTGTAGCTCCACTTTGTCATATTTTGCCATATGAGACGAGCCATGTGATTTTGTACCTAAGAAGATGTGTGATTTTTCTTGAAAAACTATGATAATTTCTGTAAATGATGTGAAAAGTTGATGAAAGTTTCATAGCAAATGCGGAATAGAATTCCGCATTTGCTATGAAACTTTCATCAACTGTTGATGTCATTTACAAAGATGATCATACATTTTGTAAATATTCTTCACAAGATATCAAAATCAAATTGCTCAATTGCTTGTATATGGTAATCAGATAAAATTATTGGCAGATCTATTGGCTACAACGGAGTACAATATGTATAATAGACTGATTCCATACTATACGGAGACAACTCCGTGATTTATTATATATTCCTGAAATTTCTTACATAGAAATTAAATTATTTATTCATGCACACACTTTTCCCCAGTATATCATGGAAGAAAGCAGGTTTGTCCATTTCTATAGAAGGTGCTAGACTGGCCACATATGTCATTAGCCCCCTTTCTCCAGTCACAGCTACAGATAAGACAAACCATATGATTTTGTACCTAAAAATATGCGCGATATCTGAGGAAAAAATGTTTAACTTTAAATGACTCTTGTCCATTCAATCAGTGAAGCACCCATCGTAACAACTAGTGTAAGTCTTTCATCACGTTTGTTCATTCACATACTAGGCGCTAGACTGGCCACAACGGTCATAAGCCCCATTTCTCCAGTCACAGCCACAGATGAGACGAGCCATATGATTTTGTAGATAAGCAGATGTGCAATATCTCATGAAAAAAATATTTTCCGTAAATGACATCGAAAGTTGACGAAATTCTTGCTGAGAATTTCGTCAACTTTCGACTTTATTTACAAAAAATATCACTATTACTGTAAATTTATTTCATGAAAACTCACACATCTTCTTAGGTACAAAATCACATGGCTTGTCTAGGATGTGTGAGGCAGTCCAGATTCCCTGCCACTATTTTCCCCTATATCAGGGCACTTTAAGCTAAATGTTTACAGCCGTTAACGGCTGTAAACATTTAGCTTAAAGTGCCCTGATATAGGATGTAGCACCTGATACGCATTACAGCATAAGCATAATCGGATTATGTTTTACTGTCATCTCCGATGATGGCCGTGACTGAATAGCAAACAGCATAGATCCTGGTCCACAGTTATCTGAGACAATACTGGTCGCCAACATCGTATGGGGTTGTGTGCATGGTGCCGTGTTGGAAGGGTGAGGTGTGGGTTGAAATGTCGAGTGGGGATGGTAGTTAGTGCTGGGTTGGGGTGGCAGGGTTGTGGTCATATGGCATCGTAATGGAGTGTGCCTGTGGATGGGGGGTTTGTGAGGGTGGGGTGGGTGGCTGGGTTTGTGGTCACACGGGTCACTGTTTGCCATTTGCAATAAGCCCTGTTATGCCAGATCTGGTATGCACCATCCATTTTCTTTGAGATGATATTAAAATAGTTCACCTTTAATCACGTTTCATCAATAAATCACTGTTAATGACGAAATTCCATGTCCTTGAATAAAATAGGTTAAGCATGTTGAAGATTCTGATGGACATCCACTGGAAAAATGGGATCATATGTGGTTGTGACTGGAGAAATGGGGCTCATGGGATTGTGACCAGTCTAGCGCCTGATCAAATAGCACGCTCCTGTAGTCTGATAGCAATCTATATTGCATGCTAGAAGCTTCAGATGTGTTTTAGTGATTGATATGGATTCACCGGTATGACGCATGTTTCATTGATGGAATGGGGAACAGTGCAGATCCTGATCAGACTGTGCGGATGCACAGGCTGATCTGGATCTACACTAGTCACAAAACCCATAATCCCCAATTTATCCAGTCACAGCCACATGTGACTGGAGAAATGGGGCTTATGGGTTTTGCCACCAGTGTAGATCCAGATCAGCATATGCATCTGCACAGTCTGATCAGGATCTGCACTGTTCACCATTCCATCAATTAAACACCGGTCATGCTTCTAACAAGCAATATAGATCGTTATCCAGCTACCGGAGTGTGCTATTTGATGAGGAGCCACATTGGTCATAACTACCATAAGCCCCATTTCTCCAGTCCAAGCCACATATAATGACTACAACCAGTGGGCCACAGGGGCTGGCATGATAGCTATATATCTACAGTAGAACCTCCCTGAACAGGGTACGCCAGAATCTGAATATGTGTAACCCATTTCATGATGAGATACGCCATTTTGTTTGTGGAAACTTCTAAATATTTTCTTTTCATGTGCTCATAAATATATGTCACGACCACCATATTTGAACTGTCATTTTGAATCGTTTTAGATTTATCAAGTTTAATTTCTGATTAGTATATACCCTAACAGACTGATTCCACAGTAGAGGCTCGGCACACTACTGCTTGTATCATGGCATAACCAGGTTATCCCTCAGGGGCGTGAAAATTGTGAATCACGTTTGGAAAGGTGTGCAGGACCTTAAAATATTGATTACATTCAATGTTCTCGATTATTGTGATTTTAACTCTTTGCATGCTGGGAAACTTGTGGGCTATAAATACATGTAGTTCAAAACTAGCGGACAAAAATTCATCATATTTTCTTGTATTTCTCCCCGTAAATATCATGAATATGTCTTGGAATTTCATTAGAATTGAGTCCTGAGGACTCGATTCTAATGAAATTTCAAGACATACTTACAGAGAGAAATAAAACATATACTCCTAATTCGTTTGGCGGATATTTTCGCCGCTAGCATGCAAAGAGTTAAATATTCAGATTATTATGCCACCGCAACGATAGTTGTCAGTGGCTGATAGTGTTTACCATGTCCGTCCGTCTGTCAGTAGACAATGTTCCTTGTCCGTCGAACTACTTCTACAGTTTTTGGCCGATTCTCTTCATATTCGGTATGTATACAGCCATACCATCAAGTGCCTGGAGTGCGTTACGTAAACATTTTCGCTGTCCCACTGATCCATCTGCAGTTTTTAGCTCACCTGAGCAAAGCTCATGTGAGCTATTGTTATGGCAAAGTGTCCGTCGTCCGTCGTCCGTCATTTTCAATCATCTTCTTCTCCCGAACTGCTGAGCCGATATTGGTTAAACTTCACAGTGATGATATATGGGTGATGCCATTTCAGATTTGTTAAAATGGAGGTCATCGACAATCCAAGATGGCCGCCATGGAAAAGTAGGTCAAATTCTTAAAAAATCTTCTTCTCACGAACCGCCAGGCCGATTTCGACGATACTTGGTATGAATGATCGATAGTTAGCGCTGTTTCAGATTTGTTCATATGGTGGCCCGTGGGTCAAAAATGGGCGTCGCCCGAGGGGTCAAATTTTATTTTGAACCGAATATAGTCATGTAATATATCAAATCGAAGGTATTGACGAGACAATCACTCTGGAACATTTTTTGTCTAAATCATATGATTACGTCATCCAAGATGGCCACCGATAGTTCAAATGGTCATTCTTTTACTAAAGATTTCAAATGTCTTTTTCTTGTAAACTGCTTGGCCGATATTGGCCAAACTTAACTGTGATGGTCTGTGGTTGAAGCCTGTTCATTTTTGTTAAAATGGAGGTCATCACCAAATCCAAGATGGCTGCCGTTGAGAAGTAGGTCAAATTCTTAAAAAATCTTCTTCTCACGAACCGCCAGGCCGATTTCGACGATACTGGGTATGAATGATCGATAGTTAGCGCTGTTTCAGATTTGTTCATATGGTGGCCCCTGGGTCAAAAATGGGCGTCACCCGAGGGGTCAAATAGGAGTAAATTTTATTTTAACCGAATATAGTCATATAATATATCAAATCGAAGGTATTGACGAGACGATCACTCTGGAGAATTTTTTGTCTAAATCAGATGATTACGTCATCCAAGATGGCCACTGATAGTTCAAAAGGTTCATTCTTTTACTAAAGATTTCAAACGTCTTTTTCTTGTGTGAACTGCTTGGCCGATATTGGCCAAACTTAACTGTATGGTCTGTGGGTGAAGCCTGTTCATTTTTGTTAAAATGGAGGGTCATCACCAAATCCAAGATGGCGCCGTTGAGAAGTAGGTCAAATTGTCAAAAAATCTTCTCTACAAACCTGCAGGCCGATATCGACGAAACTTGGTAAGAATGATTGATAGTTACCGCTGTTTCAGATTTGTTCATATGGTGGCCCCTGGGTCAAAAATGGGCGTGGCCCGAGGGGTCAAATAGGGGTCAAATTTTATTTTGAACCGAATATAGTCATGTAATATATCAAATCGAAGGTATTGACGAGACAATCACTCTGGAACATTTTTTGTCTAAATCATATGATTACGTCATCCAAGATGGCCACCGATAGTTCAAATGGTCATTATTTTACTTAAGATTTCAAACGTCTTTTTCTTGTAAACTGCTTGGCCGATATTGGCCAAACTTAACTGTAATGGTCTGTGGTTGAAGCCTGTTAATTTTTGTTAATATGGAGGTCATCACCAAATCCAAGATGGCCGCCGTTGAGAAGTAGGTCAAATTCTTAAAAAATCTTCTTCTCACGAACCGCCAGGCCGATTTCGACGATACTGGGTATGAATGATCGATAGTTTAGCGCTGTTTCAGATTTGTTCATATGGTGGCCCCTGGGTCAAAAATGGGCGTCGCCCCCGAGGGGTCAAATAGGGGTAAATTTTATTTTTAACCGAATATAGTCATATATATCAAATCGAAGGTATTGACGAGACGATCACTTCTGGAGAATTTTTTGTCTAAATCAGATGATTACGTCATCCAAGATGTCCACTGATAGTTCAAAAGGTCATTCTTTTACTAAAGATTTCAACGTCTTTTTCTTGTGAACTGCTTGGCCGATATTGGCCAAACTTAACTGGTAATGATCTGTAGTGAAGCCTGTTCATTTTTGTTAAAATGGAGGTCATCACCAAATCCAAGATGGCCGCCTTGTTGAGAAGTAGGTCAAAAAAATTGTCAAAAAAACTTTTCTCACAAACCTCCAGGCCGATATCGACGAAACTTGGTAAGAATGATTGATAGTTACCGCTGTTTCAGATTTGTTCATATGGTGGCCCCTGGGTCAAAAATGGGCGTGGCCCGAGGGGTCAAATAGGGGTCAAATTTTATTTTTGACCGAATATGGTCATTTTATATATCAAATCGAAGGTATAGCAGTAAATCACATGCACATTCGCAATATATGTTAGATCAGAAGGTACCAACAAATTCTGTGGAACATTTGAAGTTGTAAGTGAAGAGTCTTTGTGAAATCAAGATGACCACTATGGAGGCTTTTAGGTGAGCGATACAGGCCCATTTGGGCCTCTTGTTTCCTTATCCGGCAAACTACTTCTACAGTTTTTGGTTGATTCTCTTCATACTCGATGTACAAACCTACCATCAAGTGCAGGAGTGCGTATTGTAACAATTTACATTGTCCCACCGATCCATCCGCAGTTATGCCCCTTTTTCGACTCTGAATTTATTTATTTTTTGTTCAGCGAATGTAACTTCTGCAGTTTTTGGCCGATTCTATTCATACTTGGTAATAGTTGGTATACATCCCAACCATCAAGTGCAGGAGTGCGTAAATTAAAATTGTTCACTGTCCCACCGTTGCATCCGCAGTTATGCCCCTTTTTTCGACTCAGAATATCCGGCGAACTACTTCTACAGTTTTTGGCCAATTTTCTTCATACTCGGTATACATTCCAAGTTCCAACCATCAGGTACAAGAGTGCTTAACATAACATTTTCCCTGTCCCACCATTCCATCTGCAGTTATGCCCCTTTTTTCGACTCTAGAATATATATTTTTTCTCCAATGACTTACTCAGTGATTTCTGTTGTATTCATTTATGCTCAATAGCGGTGGCATTTTGTTTTACAAACAATTTTCTATTTTTTTGAAGATTTGATATGACTATTTTTTTTTCTTCATATTTCTCAATATATATTTGGCCATGGCTATTTACTTGAACTACCAGTAAGTAAAGAAATCATTGAATAAATAATTTGACAGTTTGCTAAGAATCTGGCTCGAAAAGTTGGTTAATTGAACCCACTAATTGAATTGGCAAGGAAATTAATCACAGAAACTCCTTACACCATTTGCAGCAATTCTATTAGGCTGATGTTCCAGTAGCCACAGTGTCTGATTGACGTACTGATGCCTGGCAGTAACACTACTTCAATGTCTGAATGTTGAACAGCATAGGTCCTGATCAGACTGCGCGGATGCGCAGGCTGATCTGGGGCTATGCTGGTCACGCATATCGTGACCCCCTTTTTTCCACCGTGGTCCAAATAACATGAAAATGCTAGTTGCCACCCAAATTGCCAGCTGTCAGAAACACTTGCTTAGAGGTAGGGGGTAAATTAGCAATTGAATATAGAGCCGGTTTAGCTGTACTTTTGAGACATTTTTGTCACCTTGACAGTTTCATTCATATAAGTGGGATGATGGGAGGGTATATGTATCTTATCAATGAATCCATCCTTAACCCTTTCAACACCAAAGGCCTGTATAGTGGTGTTTGCAAAACAGTGTAGATCCAGATGAGCCGGCTCGTAACGAGCCGTCTCATCAGGACCTGCACTTTTTGCAAGTAATTATACCCCCGGGGCATACGAAGTATGTCAAGGGATATATAGTTTTCGTAATTTTGTCTGTCCGTTTGTCCGTCCGTCTGCGTTAAAGATTTTATTTGTCGGTCCAGGTGGCGGCCGGGGGTATACGGGGGCATGCTCACTTTGTCTAGTTTTCATAACATTTAGGAAAGAAATACGCCCTTTCCATAAATTGACTAGTCTGAAAATAATTTTGTGATGATTGGATTGGTTGGGAAATTAACATATCAAAGTCCATTCCAGTTACATATACAGTCAAACCTGTGAATAAAGGCCAACCATGGGAAGTAAAAAATCTGGCCTTCGTTCACAGGTGGTCTATATTCACAGGGTCATTTATATATGTAATTGTGCCATTGGGACAACAAAAGTGTGGCCTTTACAGCCAGGTGATTGCTATTCGGAGGTGGTCTTTAGCACAGGTTCAACTGTATATAGCTTTAAAACGAATGTTTCAAGTTCTGACCAGGTCTAGTATTTCCTGGACCATTGCCGCTCCAAGATGTTTTTGATCTTTAGTGATTTCCGGTTTGCTCTCATTATCTCAGGGAATTGGGTCTAGACGTCAATTTCCTCTCCATTTGATCCAGATCAGGCCTGGTACCAGTCGATGGTGTTGGTTCTAAAAGCGCTCCTGGAACCAGTTTTATGCTATGAATATATACATCCATGTTTTCAGACGGCGAAATGTTCATGTATTTCGTATATGTGACTGGAGAAATGGGGCTTATGGGATTTGTGGCCTGTGTAGCTCCTGATCAAATAGCATGCTCCTGTAACCTGATAATGATCGATATTGCTTGTTTGAAGCTTGACAGTGCAGATCCAGATCAGACTGTGTGGATGCACAGGCTGATCTGGATCTATGCTGTTAGCAAAACCCATAAGCCTCATATGTTCATCAAAGTATTTGTTGTGATGACTCATTTGAAATGTGTGGGCATATACCTTTGTGGAGAAACAAGAAAAAATATCTTTGTCGCTTTAACCCTTACGACTACTACTAATAATAATTTTGTCATCTGCTGGAAATGTTTTATTTTCAATATTTCTCGATAAAAACCTGTTTTGGCAGTGCTGTCAAAACATTATTTTTTTTGTTAAAAAAGGCAAAAATGAAAAACAGCAGACGGCAATTTTCGTCTCCCACGTACTAGTGAGGGTTAGTTGTGCCCTGCATGTGTTGAGGGATAAGGGAGTTCTGGTGGCATATTTCCCTGTCTTACCCACACAATACATGTCTATGTGTCTGTTTTACTAACCTGCCCAAATTTTACGGCTATATAAACAATGCAAAAACATTATTTTTTTGGATAATACATGTATTAAAAGTTAACGCGGGGCTGGTGTGGTGACCCTCCACTCAATGATGCAGCTTGGTTGGCAATGTTTCTGTGCCCCACGTCTACCCGTGGGCTGCTTGTCTGGTAAGGGTATTCAATGCCCGATCAGCTGGACCAATGTTACGGTACTGGTCGCGTGTACATAGTAAGCCCCATCATTTTTAGGTTGGGCATTTTTTTTTATATAGTCCAGTAGCCCATTTCATCAAAATTGCAAAGCATACTTTTCTAGCAAAGTATACTTTGAGGGAGTAATCATTTATTTTTCCTGAAATGCATTATTTCATATAAAACTAACAACTGCATATATTTGATGATTAAATGTATGCAGAATTATTATACTGAATTTATTACATTATCACAGCCATACTACTGGAGTCAGGTTGTCCGTGCGTCCTGCGTCCGTGCGTCCGTAAACTTAACATCAGAGAAATATTGTTATAACTTCTATTTCCTTCATCTAAAATGCTCAATATTTCACACATGCATTCCTGTAAGGCTCTACTACCATGCTGTGCCAAATCCACGACAGTCCATACACCGCAGATCCCAAGGTCAAGGTCAAATACTTAGTCCGTAAACTCAACATCAGAGAAATATTGTTATAACTTCTGGTTCCTTCATATAAAATGCTTAATATTTCACACATGCATTCCTGTAAGGCTCTATTACCATGCTGTGCCAAATCCACGACCGTCCAACCCCCGCAGATCCCAAGGTCAAGGTCAAATACTTAGTCTCTTTATACAAAACTTAACATCAGAGAAATATTGTTATAACTAAACTATTTCCTTCATCTAATAAAGCTTAAGTATTTCACACATGCATTCCTGTAAGGTTCTACTACCATGCTGTGCCAAATCCACGACCGTCCAACCCCCGCTGATCCCAAGGTCAAGGTCAAATACATGGTCTCTTTACAAAACTTAACATCAGAGAAATATTGTTATAACTTCTATTTCCTTCATCTAAAAGGCTTAATATTTCACACATGCATTCCTGTAAGGCTCTACTACCCTGCTGTGCCAAATCCACGACCGTCCAACCCCCGCTGATCCCAATGTCAAGGTCAAATACTTAGTCTCTTTACAAAACTTAACATCAGAGAAATATGTTATAACTTCTATTTCTTTCATTGAAAATTCTTAATATTTCATATGCTGTGACAAATCCCCGCTGATCTCGAGGTCAACGTCACATACTCAGTCTCTTAACATCAGAGAAATCGGTTATAACTTCTATTTCCTTCCTCGGAACTGCCTCACATTTCACACATGCATTGCTCCAATGGACCTCTACCACCCTGAAATTCACGTTCATGCCGCTCCCGCTAATCCCAGAGTCAAGGTCACAAGCCCACACACTTGGAATTTTTTACATATTTTAGGGGTATGTTATAGAGTACCAATTTGATGGACTGAATGGCAAACAGTATAAACCCTGATTGAACCATGCAGATGCTTTGTCCAAGCTGGAGCTAGACTGGTTGCTCCTTTGTTCATATGGAATCAGGTCATGACCTCTGAGTAACTTGTCTGCAGAAACCAGACCTCTTTTAATGGGCGTTGTGCCCCGGTCAAATAGCTTGGGGTCACACAAAATGAATGCAGCATCGCTGTGGAAATTCTTAATTGTTGTCTGCAATTGTTATTGTGCAATTCATATAATCACGTAATAACTCTTTTGAGACTGTACCTTGATGACTAGTATTTGAGCTACACCGAGTCAAAAGATAATACTATAACATGTAGTTGTTTACAGTCATTTGCATTATTACAGTTAGTTCCAGATATGATTCAGAAGACAGTCCGATGTCTAAATTGACTTTGATATTCGTATTAAAAGCCAATTTAGACATAGTTCTGATGTCATTTCGTCATTGATATTTGCTGGGTGTATGTAGATGAATGAATGAATTGTGCATGTAAAATATCTAAGGTTTGCATTCAATGAGTAATTAATTATAGCAATTTGAACTGTGTTGAACAAACACAGTTCTCAGGAAAAGTCTGCATTGTGTGCATTTCATGCCGAGTGGTCAGGTGCTTTCTATAAGGTCCGCGTTGCCAAGTATAAAGGCCATTGTTTGGGTTGCCAGGCAGCTCTTGGGAATATTACAGTTATAGAATCAACATGTGTCTTTTGTCTTTTCATCTTTCGATCAAATTGAGCCGTAATTCCCAAATCCAAAAATTAACAGTAACATCTTAGAAATTAATAATAATAATATACCACCACTCACTGTAACAGTTTGGTGGAGAGTCTTTAGATCCTCGGTCATGTTAATTTGGACTTAAGTGAACAAAATTATAAGTAACGGTTAATCTATTATTTCGATGGAAAGTGAAACAAATTGTGGAACTTTACACAGATGGATTTTTCGACACACACAGCTAGTCAGTGTAAAATTTTAATAACATTTTGAAGATGGAGAAGAAATGTGTAGCCATCAACTTGGCTTACGTTTTGCCTACAATATTAATGGCATTGTGTTGGACAGAATGTATACAATCTACAGGATTTTCACCATTTGAATCAGTGTTTGCTACACAATATTTCAAGAAGTTGATGTACCAACAGACTCGCAAAACACGACGGACTCGGTTACCTACGAAGCCAGAATGTGTGACGGGGCCTACCCGCACATTCTGGAAGGAACACTACGAATCTCGGACCGGGGTGTGCGAGGGACACGTTCCGCACATCCTACACGCCAACAATAGAACCATCGACGGCAGAATGAAGAAGAATTGACAATAGCACAAATACATTTTTGGAATTTTATTGACAGTTTGTAGTTTCATGTTGCGATTTCATTCATGTACATTCACATTTCATATTGTGTGGCATTTGATCTTTAGCGCATCTTTCTTCTTTCTTTTCTCATACTTTTCTTCCGAAAATCCACATACTATGACATGGAAAGTGATGTTTGAGGTCAATTCGTGAATCTGCAACTTTAATATGTCTTTTAGTTTCAAATATTCCAAAAAAATGGACCGGTAATAATTAATTCCAGTGCGTATCTGCCATAATAATGGAATTATGACTTACAGTGACATACATGTATCAATTATTACGTTTCCAATTACAACGGATTACATGTATTAATTACGATAGAAGATTTTGTTAAACGAAACGGTATTGCATATCATGGACGTTTGGTGTTACATAATTCATAGTGCAACATACTGCCTATAATTGAATGAATAACTGTACACCTTACACATGTGCTCAATACCTGAATCTGCAACTTTAATATGTCTTTTAATTTAAATATTCCATAAATGGACCCCAGTAATAATTAATTCCTGTGCATATCTGCCATAATAATGGAATTATGACTTACAGTGACATACATGTATCAATTATTACGTTTCAAATTACAACGGATTACATGTATTAATTACGATAGAAGATTTTGTTAAACAAAATGGTATTGCATATCATGGACGTTTGGTGTTACATATTCATAGTGCGACATACTGCCTATAATTGAATAACTGTACACCTTACACATGTGCTCAATACCTGAACCTGTAACTTTAATATGTCTTTTAATTTAAATATTCCATAAATGGACCCCAGTAATAATTAATTCCTGTGCATATCTGCCATAATAAATGGAATTATGACTTACAGTGACATACATGTATCAATTATTACGTTTCCAATTACAACGGATTACATGTATTACAATTGATGATTTACTAATTAACATGATTTTGATAAAGGAAACGAAACAGTATTGCATATCATGGACGTTTGGTGTTACATAATTCATAGTGCAACATACTGCCTATAATTGAATAACTGTACACCTTACACATGTGCACAATACCTGAATCTGCAACTTTAACATGTCGTTTAATTTAAAAATTCCAATTAAAATGGATTACAGTTTATTACGATGAACTGCGCTGATCAAGACTGATGGAACGTATATGGACTATACCATATTTATCTAATGTAAACCCCTTCTATGCTTTTTGTTTAATTGTGTTTTTTTTACCATATCAAAACACACTTTTGCATAACAAGTGTAAATGTTTTTAGACAATAATTTTAATTTTTCAAATGTTGCATAGATGAGGGTGTTTATTAGATGAAGTACGGTATAATGTATTTCATGTCTTACTACATGCATTAGTTGATGTTTTTTTCCTGGCACCCAGACATATAATTTGAAAATTAAGCATTATAGGATTGTAGTGTGTAAGGTGTGTGAATGCGATATTTCTTGTGTTACAATATTCATACTTATTACTTGTACCGTTACATGTAATATTTGGTTCACATGGTTGTTTATCCATATTTCATTTGGGGACCAAATGTTTCGAACCAGGAGGGTATTGTTATAGAGTACCAATTTGATGGACTGAATGGCAAACAGTATAAACCCTGATTGAACCATGCAGATGCTTTGTCCAAGCTGGAGCTAGACTGGTTGCTCCTTTGTTCATATGGAATCAGGTCATGACCTCTGAGTAACTTGTCTGCAGAAACCAGACCTCTTTTAATGGGCGTTGTGCCCCGGTCAAATAGCTTGGGGTCACACAAAATGAATGCAGCATCGCTGTGGAAATTCTTAATTGTTGTCTGCAATTGTTATTGTGCAATTCATATACAGTCAAACCTGTCTTAAGCAGCCACCCAAGGGAAGTGAAAAAACTGGCTGCTTAACAGAGGTGACCTCTTAATAGAGGGTTGTGTTTTCAGGTACATTTCAGGTAAATTTTGAAATTGAAATGAAGATAAAGATAACATAGACAAATGTAATTAATAATATTAATGATTAATTTAGAGTACCATATTGATTAAATATGTATGTTTTAATGCAATATAAATGTGTATCTTTATATTTATTTAATATTTTCAAAATTGAACCTGGACATGTAATGAGTGGATTATATCATTTAATGAAATAAAAAATCTGTCAACAAATAAAAACACCAATGTTCACGTTTTTGTTGTTATTTTACAGCCTACTGCAACTGTTGATCTGCAAGATTCATATTGTAGACAATTTATTGTACTAGATAATAGGGCATAATGTGGTGTATAATCGGAAATGGTGTGGGATAAGTTGTGCGATTTTTTTTTTTTTGTCGGGTATTGGTCAAGTCGAATTTGGATTCATTTCCAATTGTGTATGTAAATAATGCATACGCGATGTCAGCAAAAGCAGTCAATAAGTGCGACATTCGGCTCATATTCGACATATGAGGCCATTTGCTTAAATTATATTTGAGCCGGTTACACTCGGTCCTGGGCAATACACAACAATTATATCAGCTATTCGATATCGTGTTTTGTCAATTTGGTAACTGGCAATGGGCTGTTCCTTTTTACAAACATTTGTGTCGGTAACCTATAGAAATTACGAATCGACGGACAAGGGTGCAAGAACCCGGATGCGATAGGCTGTTCTTTCAATAATGCGCCGACAATTCGGGCAACACATTTGCACCTGTGAAACACACCCTCATATCGCATAACGCCGGCGCGTGTTAGGTGTTTTTATTTAATACCGCAATTGGACTGCTGATATCATGTTTTAATTCGCGCTTCGGTAACGACAGCCGCAGGGTACATTGAAATCGAGATTAGAGGTGACGTTTAATGAAATTTGATCACTTAGTTTGGGCGATAAAAAATTAAGACCCGCTGCGCGTTAGACGAGTGACCGGTTTGAATGAAAGCGTTTTATATAGCAAAAATGCGCGGGAGGAATTTGAAAGTGGCGTTAACGGCGGTGACCGCTGATTAAAGGTGACCGCCCGAGCAGGTTCGACTGTAATCACGTAATAACTCTTTTGAGACTGTACCTTGATGACTAGTATTTGAGCTACACCGAGTCAAAAGAGATAATACTATAACATGTAGTTGTTTACAGTCATTTGCATATTACAGTTAGTTCCAGATATGATTCAGAAGACAGTCCGATGTAAATATTGACTTTGATATTCGTATTAAAAGCCAATTTAGACATAGTTTCGATGTCATTTTCGTCATTGATATTTGCTGGGTGTATGTAGATGAATGAATTGAATTGTGCATGTAAAAATATCTAAGGTGTTTGCATTCAATTGGGAGTAATTAATATAGCAATTTGAAACTGTGTTGAACAAACAGTTCTCTAGGAAAAGTCTGCATTGTGTGCATTCATGCCGAGTGGTCAGGTGCTTTCTTATAAGGTCGCGTTGCCAAGTATAAAGGCCATTGTTTGGGTTGCCAGGCAGCTCTTGGGAATATTACAGTATAGAATCAACATGTGTCTTTGTCTTTTCATCTTTCGATCAAATTGAGCCTAATTCCCCAAGTCTAAAATAAGTAAAAGTAAATTAATAAATAGCATTAAACAACGCTCGTTGTAACAGGTAGCTGGGCCCACGCGGGGGGTATTCCGTAAGCCTTGCTTACTGACCAATCTAGTTTATTCTGCCAACGGCCCATTTACAATCAAAGTCGCACTTTTATAATCTGATCAGGGTCTACACTATTCAACATTTAGTCACTGAAACCCCCTTCATACTTCTAACAGTGTTGATTTATTTGAGGCTGCAATGGTACACTAGTTGATCTGGAGATAGACTGGTTACATGTGCGATACCTACATGAAAAATATTTACAAACTGTACGATATTTTCCATAAATGACGTCGAAAGTTGACAAAATTTTCATAGAATTCGGCATCTGCTATACTAATTTTGTTATAATTTGACGTCATTTACAGAAAAGATCACAGTTTCTGTAAATGTATTTCATGAAAAATCGCACATATACTTGGGTACAAAATTATACACATGGTGTGTCACATGTGATGGAGGATTATTGGTGTGTATGTGGTATTTAAGTGTCTGCTGGTGTTTGATTGTCTCCATAAAACACTAGATTAGGAATAAATCTGCTCCAATTACCGTAAATCAAAGTTGCCCTAGGAAGTTATTCTGCCTGTTTTAGTAGTATATAAGAGTCATAATGATACCACCACCCTCTGGAAGCCACCGGCTACGCGCGGTGCCTCCCACCGGGTGGTGCTATAATTAATGACTCTTATATACTACTCAGATTTTCCTTCATTTTTATGAGAATATTTATGAGAATGGGAGTAATTTTAATTTTTCTAAACACGAAGGGGGGAAGTAGGCATATTTTTATTTTTTTCAAAACAAAACAAGGGGGGAGTAAGCATAATTTTTTAAAAACACACCTACTGTTCGGCGGGTATGTATGAGAACATATTTTTCATCAACCGCGAGACCATATATTTATGACATGAGAAGATACACCCTATTATAAGAGCGCAAAAATCCCGCCGACAACCATGTTTTCGACAACCACAATCTAGAGAAAACCAAAGCAAGCGTTTCTAGCACCAAAATCTAGATGTTTGTAGTACATTTTCTGTCTACGATGGTCTCGATAGAATCTTTCGAATAGTTTCCCAACAGTACCAAAAATTGCCAAAAATTGTCGAAATGTTCTCGAACAACCAATTGAACATATGTTGTTGTCATGTATTCGACAACAAAGTTTGAAAAATGACAACCACAACAACAACTTTCCAAGCGATGGGAATCCGTGCAGCGAAAAGTCTTTCCAAGCATTTGCTCTTGGAGAACGCATACGAAAACAATCTTGTGTCCGACATTGGGCGCGTAGACTACCTCGAAAACCACGAGGACAAACAAATTTGCAACCTCTAGAAGGTTTGCCAGCATTTGTAGACGATTTGTACGTGTTTGGGTACCTAGATAGAGAAGAATGCGTAGTAGTAGGAAACAAAGCATCTTGCACAACTAAAAAGGGAAAAGGGGTCTGCGAAAAATTGTGTGGGTAGAATAGCAATTGCATCTAGAGAAACAATTGGGAAGGATAGCAAACCACTGCACACTACAATCGTGCATACAATTCGACGCGAGAAAGAGTTTGGAAATAGTTCCATTCGAAATACTGTAGAACGCATAGAAGAAGCTAGTGGAAGCATAGCAAAAGAAGGTGGGTAGAAATACACCAAGGGGCAAACCCCTTCGCATTGTTTGTTGCAAAAAAATAGCGGTGTGTCCGAAATAGCGATAGAAAATTCTAGAAGAGCAGCTACCAGCTCTACAAAATAGATTGCGAGCAGTTGGAATGGAAATCTACTGTGTGGACTACACGAAAGACTTTTCCGGTACACTAGATAGACCGGCTTTGGTAGAACATCTAGAGAAAGAGAAATACTTTGCGATGCAAGGGAAAAATAGAGGATGGGGAGGGTTCGAAGAAGATGTAGGAACAATTCTAGACAACACAGGTACAGTAGGGAACCATGTTTGCTCTTGGGTACAAACCAGAGAAAACAGAACCACTAGAACGAAATTGTACAACAAGGTAGTTTCCAATTTCGAGGCAGGAGAAGTACGAACAAGCATTGGTGGGCATCTAGCAGACTACGCAGATTGCACAAACGACCATCTTCGGAAAACATTCCAACATGCGGATGTACAACGAAGAGGTTGCACTAGAATCGAGGTTTCGGTCTACGGTTCTCCAGATATTTCCAAAGAGACAGCACTAGAGGTGCTTGCAGAAGCAGAAGAGAAAGTGTCGGGGGCAAATCTATTCGTCGTACACCTCCGTACAAACAATGGGAAAATCTAGCAAAAATCCATCGATAGATGTTTTGTGCTAGGAGACAAACCATGTGGAGAGATCTTTGTAGCATGGTATGTGCACACAGGTACAGGTAGGATTGCTGGAGTTCGTGTACGACCAACTGCGGCCACTATTGCAGATCCTTCTAGATGGAGTAGAGCAATGGAGTGGGCAGCTGCAGATTTTGGTTTCCGAGCATGTCCGATCTTTCTAGCAGAGATTCTGTCTGCGGAAAATGGAGAAATAGAAATGTCTCCGCTGCGTTGCTACACAAAAGCAAAAGATTCTTCGACAATACTGTGTGGCAGCAAGCATCCGTGCGAAGTTCGTGCTAGAGGTGTGGAAGTAGATCTTGTAGAGGTACTACCACCTACGGACTACGTATGTTGGAAGTGGAGAACCACAAAATGCTACGCTATAGGAACCTAGGCCAACTGCCGGTATGTCCGGGCAGACGGTAGAAAATACAAAACCGTGTATATAGACATTCTAGAATATTTTGGACTACTATATCGAAAACTTGCCATGGTCGGTTTTGTATTTTCTACCGTCTGCCCGGACATACCGGCAGTTGGCCTAGGTCGACTACTAGTTGGCCCAGGTCGACTTCTATTTGGCCCAGGTCGACTTCTATTTGGCAAGTTTTGCCTAGGTTTGCCTAGTTTTACCTGTTGTACAGTGGGCAAATATATATATATATATATACATTTGCTTGCATATTTTTGTACCAACAAAATGCCACAAAAACAAAAATTTGTCTGCGCAGGATATAGAAGATATTCGCAATCTTCGAGGTGTCGAGTCTGCGGACGACACGAAGAAAAAATATAGGATCGGTACAACTCGTCTTCGAAGAATATGGGACGCCGTCGATTGCGGAACGTAGTACAAAACCGGAAGAACAAGAAAACCCCTACCCCCACCCCCGTAGTACAAAGGGCGACCGCGCTGGTCCCACCGAGTTCCCTCGGGATCTACTCGAAGATGTACGAAACGCCAGCTCGTTCGAAGAATCGACGCGCCTGTCCGACATGGAGAGACGATTGGACGCGCTGGAACGTAGACTGTTGTTGGACGCGATTTCCGACGATGCCAGCAGTTTTTGGAAAAACTATCGATTCCGAGTGTCCGAAGAAAGACGAGCGGGAGGTGCACGACATTTGGAAAACCGTAGAGAATGCGAAGTGGTGGCTCGGGGTTCTCGTGGTGGCGTACGCGGTCTGCAAACCACTGTTCCCATTTGTGTCCCTAGAGTCTTGTGAATCTGGAAGAATGGAGATCCCGACGCCCAGTTCGCGCACCCCACCAAACAGTCCGCCAAACCGGAGGAAAAAAAGAAAACTCCTAGCGAGTCCATACGCCCTGGCGACCCTTTCTACATGGAGTAGCTCTCTTTGGAAAAATAGTGGAAATATGTATGCTTTCTATTCTAGACTTCTGTCTGGCACTATAGCTACCACTGGACACACTACAAATGTTCTAGATTTTCTCTTCTGCTTGTTGTGCGAGGCTCCCCCATTCTACATCGTAGTGGATTCTGTAGTTCGCGGAGAGGCCTACCAATTCTCTCTATTTCTTTCTGTAGGAAAAAATCCGTAGGTAGGAATTTCCACTCCCGTTGTTGGAGTACCATCCTCGTCTGTAGCTACTAGAAATAGTATTGTTCTATCTGCTCCCCTGTATGTTGTATTGGCGTATCTACTACACTGTACAAGCCTGGTTCTAGATCTAGATCTCTGTATGTTTCCGTTTTCTGTTGCAAGAAAGTCTCCTCTACGCACAATCTCTCTGTAGAATTGTACTCTTCCGTCTCTCTAGCCAATTTTTGTACTCTCTCCAACTCTCTTGGATCTGGGGTTTCTACAACTTCTATGGGGTTCCATCGAATGGTACTACCTTGGCTCTGGAACTCCTTCCCACACTACACACTCGAATTCGAAGAGAAACACGTGGTGGTAGCCAGAATGTTTCCCTCTCTAGGTGCTCTTCGTGCTCCATTTCGAATGCATCCTTGCAACTGTCTAGAACTTTGGAAATTCCTCTAGTTGGCCAAACACAAAGATGTTTTGTGGCATTTTGTTGGTAGAAAACTACTCTAGTACTATCTCCAAACCTGTCACCGGGTCTACTACGGAAACCTAGAATGTGCCACACTTCGTTTTCGTCTGGTAGTTCCGATATTTTGCACGTTCTTTTGTCTCCTAGCATTTCTCGAAACATTCTAGACGGAGTTCTTACCTTTTGCGATTGTGTTCTGTATGTTCCTTGGCAGCTTCTGCAAGCTTTTCTAGCTCGATGGCTCTTCTATTGTACTCTTCTCTAGAGTAGTTTTCTAGCTCTCTTGCAAGAGTTGTCCTTCTCCAAATTTCTGCTTCCTCTGCATCTTGCAATTGTACCAGTCTCTGTGCTCTATTGTATGGAGAGAGTGTAGAAACACACCTAGTAGCTGCTATTCGTCTAGAATATCGAATTTGGATTTCTCCACTCCTATAGCGTGGCATTTTGTGGTTCTCCACTTCCAACATACGTAGTCCGTAGGTTGGTAGTACCTCTACAAGATATACTTCCACACCTCTAGCACGAACTTCGCACGGATGCTTGCTGCCACACAGTATTGTCGAAGAATCTTTTGTTTTTTGTGTAGCAACGCAGCGGAGACATTTCTATTTCTCCATTTTACGCAGACAGAATCTCTGCTTAGGAAAGATCGGACATGCTCGGGAAACCAAAATCTGCAGCTGCCCACTCCCATTGCTCACTCCATCTAGAAGGATCTGCAATAGTGGCCGCAGTTGGTCGTACACGAACTCCAGCAATCCTACCTGTACCTGTGTGCACATACCATGCTACAAAGATCTCTCCACATGGTTTGTCTCCTAGCACAAAACACTCTATCGATGGATTTTGCTAGATTTTCCCATTGTTTGTACGGAGGTTGTACGACGAATAGATTTGCCCCCGACACTTTCTCTTCTGCTTCTGCAAGCACCTCTAGTGCTGTCTCTTTGGAAATATCTGGAGAACCGTAGACCGAAACCTCGATTCTAGTGCAACCTCTTCGTTGTACATCCGCATGTTGGAATGTTTTCCGAAGATGGTCGTTTGTGCAATCTGCGTAGTCTGCTAGATGCCCACCAATGCTTGTTCGTACTTCTCCTGCCTCGAAATTGGAAACTACCTTGTTGTACAATTTCGTTCTAGTGGTTCTGTTTTCTCTGGTTTGTACCCAAGAGCAAACATGGTTCCCTACTGTACCTGTGTTGTCTAGAATTGTTCCTACATCTTCGAACCCCTCTCCCCTTTTCTTTTTCCCTTGCATCGCAAAGTATTTCTCTTTCTCTAGATGTTCTACCAAAGCCGGTCTATCTAGTGTACCGGAAAAGTCTTTCGTGTAGTCCACACAGTAGATTTCCATTCCAACTGCTCGCAATCTATTTTGTAGAGCTGGTAGCTGCTCTTCTAGAATTTCTATCGCTATTTCGGACACCGCTATTTTTGCAACAAACAATGCGAAGGGGTTTGCCCCTTGGTGTATTTCTACCCACCTTCTTTTTGCTATGCTTCCACTAGCTTGCTTCTATGCGTTCTACAGTATTTCGAATGGAACTATTTCCAAACTCTTTCTCGAGTCGAATTTTATGCACGAATTGTAGTGTGCAGTGGTTTTGCTATCCTTCCAATTGTTTCCTTTAGATGCAATTGCTATTCTACCCACACAATTTTTCGCAGACCCTTTTCCCCAGTTGTGCAAGATGCTTTGTTTCCTACTACTACGCATTCTTCTCTACCTAGGTACCCAAACACGTACAAATCGTCTACAAATGCTGGCAAACCTTCTAGAGGTTGCAAATTTGTTTGTCCCTCGTGGTTTTCGAGGTAGTCTACGCGCCCAATGTCGGACACAAGATTGTTTTCGTATGCGTTCTCCAAGAGCAAATGCTTGGAAAGACTTTTCGCTGCACGGATTCCCATCGCTTGGAAAGTTGTTGTTGTGGTGTCAATTTTTCAAACTTTGTTGTCGAATACATGTACAACAACATATGTTCAATTGGTTGTTCGAGAACATTTCGACAATTTTTGGCAATTTTTGGTACTGTTGGGAAACTATTCGAAAGATTCTATCGAGACCATCGTAGACAGAAAATGTACTACAAACATCTAGATTTTGGTGCTAGAAACGCTTGCTTTGGTTTTCTCTAGATTGTGGTTGTCGAAAACATGGTTGTCGGCGGGATTTTTGCGCTCTTATAATGAAAAATATGTTCTCATACATACCCGCCGAACAGTAGGTGTGTTTTTAAAAAATTATGCTTCCCCTTTGTGTTTTGAAAAATTAAAATTATGCCTACTCCCCCCTTCGTGTTTTGAAAAATTAAAATTATTCCCATTCTCATAAATATTCTCATAAAAATGAAGGAAAATCTGAGTAGTATATAAGAGTCATTAATTATACCACACCCGGTGGGAGGCACCGCGCGTAGCCGGTGGCTTCCAGAGGGTGGTGGTATCATTATGACTCTTATATACTACTGTTTTAGTGCACTGCCCTCAGTCCACAGTCTGTACTTATGTATGGTGTGAATCAAGTGAGCTACATTGTGTTATTACAGCTCTTTCTCCATTAACCCTTACACGGTTATCATAGTTTTTTGTTGTTTGCTTTTTATACACCCCGCAATGAGTTGTGGGGGGGGTGTACTGGAGTCGGGTTGTCCGTCCGTCCATCCGTCCGTCCGTCCCTAAACTTAACATCAGAGAAATATTGTTATAACTTCTATTTCCTTCATCTAAAATGCTTAATATTTCACACATGCATTCCTGTAAGGTTCTACTACCATGCTGTGCCAAATCCACGACCGTCCAACCCCCGCTGATTTCAAGGTCAAGGTCAAATACTTAGTCTCTTTACAAAACTTAACATCAGAGAAATATGTTATAACTTCTATTTCTTTCATCAAAAATTCTTAATATTTCATGCATGCATTCCTCTAAGGCTCTACTATCATGCTGTGACAAATCCCCGCTGATCTCGAGGTCAATGTCACATACTTAGTCTCTTTAAAAAACTTAACATGAGAGAAATTGGTTATAACTTCTATTTCCTTCCTCGGATCTGCTTCACATTTCACACACGCATTGCTCCAATGGGCCCACACGGGGGGTGGGGGGTATTACGTAAGCCTTGCTTACTGACCAATCTAGTTATTACGTAAGCCTCGCTTACTGACCAATCTAGTTATTACGTAAGCCTCGCTTACTGACCAATCTAGTTATTTTCTATTTTCCATTTTTGTCATCAAAAACATGCTTTGACAGCACTAAAATCAATATTTGACCAAATTTCACGAAATAAAAAAAAGGCTCATTCTTAAATTTTCCTATAATTTAATATTGTCAAAAAAAGAAATTGTTTTTGAATTGTTTATATAGCCGTAAAATTTGGGCAGCTTTCGTGAAACAGACAGTAATTGTCTTATCCTGCATAATGAATGCATATCATATATTGACTCCAGGTCACAATTACAATGGTGTCGGCTAATTCTGCGCACCTCCAAACAAATTTAAATGTCATACCATGCTGCCCATATTCAGTTCAAATTCCCTGAACATTCAAGGCAATTCACAGAAGTTTGTACAGGTTAAATCTCATAACTTAAATTGTGTGATGTCACCTCTGTGTTTTCAATGTCACATTTTTGTTGGATATAGTGCTGCGTATCTGGTAGTATAAACAAAAATTGCGAACAGCATACTGGATCAGCATAGCAAAATTGGTACGAACCTTGAAGCAATACTATCCAGTGACATACTTACTGGTTAGTTTCTTTGTTGAACTATTACTTTAGTAAGCAAGACCCTATTTCATCAACAGTGTCTAACAATTTTACATATTTTGAATAACTTTTAACCAAACTTTCGGAAAGTGATACACTTGTGACATAGTGTAGCGTTTAATCATTTCACTAAACTTCTTACGACTAAAATGTTCGTAAGTGCAAACCTATGATAGTCTGTAAATTTCACATAAACAATGTTTTCTTGTAAACAATTATTGGATTTACATTTATTGAGAATAGGCTGCATAAGCAGCCTATGCTCAATAAATGTAAATCCATTAATTGAACTTTCCAGACGATTCCAAATTTGCACTTACGAACATTTTAGTCGTACAAAGTTTAGTGAAACAGGCCCCAGGTTTATTCCAAAAATCAACATAATTTATTTTGCTGTACCGTACAGGCAAAATCTGACGGGAATTACGCATTAGCCGATGTGCATAATTAGCCGAAATGACAGTACTATCTCTGACGTTCCAGTGGTCAAATGTCACATGGCGTTGCCGAATGACGTCAGTGTTGTGCCACAATGTATACAAGTCCTATATTCTTATATTTCCCCATTCGCTAGCATAATATGTTACATGATAAGTAAAATACACATGCTATAGCACTATAGTGTCATGTTATATCAAGTCTGAGTCTCGGCTCGGAAACGGTAGGAATTCCTCGGTTAGCCTCTCAATTCCCACGCATTTCCTCGCCTCGTCTGATAAACTTTTAACGACACTACGCGGGAGACGAAAATTGTTGTCTGCTGTTTTTCATTTTTGCCTTAATTCTTAAGAAAAAAACTGTTTTGACAGCACATGAGAATCGTCTCCAGTGGAGACGATTCTCATGCGCTGTCAAAACAGTTTTTATCAAGAAATGTTGAAAATAAAACATTTGCAGCAGACGACAAAATTTAATTCAGCGTAGTGAGGGTTAATATCAACATGCATTAATTAGCCTGGTATTCTGTATGATACTCCATAAAGATGATACACAACTTTTGCATGACCTTTTCAGATTTGTTAAAACGCATAGGAGGGGTTGAGGGGTGTTAAAAAAAGAACCGGACCCCGTGGAACAATAGGAGTCAAATTTTATTCCTGGTTGAAAGAGATCGTGCAATGAATGAAAACGTATTGATGATATACATGTACAATTGCTTTGATGCAATTTGTCGGTAGAACCAACCAATGGGTTTCAACTGTGGCTGTGACTGGAGAAATGGGACTTATGGAATTTCTGACGTGTAGCTCCTGACTAAATAGCACACTCCTGTAGCATGAAAAAGATCTACATTGCTGGTTAGAAGCTAGAAACAAAAGTACTACCCCGCTCCATACCACTCGATCGCGAGGGTAGCAATTTAACCCCATCTCTTTAATGTAGCACATGGAAGAGTGATTTTTGCAATCGGTTATCCGGCGTGATTGATATGTTAGCGATATAAAACTGTCAAAGCTGTATCAATAAATTATTAATAAAGAACATACACATGCAGAAATTGGTTAGTTTACCGTGTAAAGGTGTTTATCTTACATGAACAATTATATTGTAAATTTGAAAGCTTTGTTTCCGTTATGTTGAAAGTTGAACAACAACAAGAGAAAAGATGGCTTCCATGGGAAAATGTTGAAAGTTGAACAACAACAAGAGAAAAGATGGCTTCCATGGGAAAATGTTGAATGTTGAACAACAACAAGAGAAAAGATGGCTTCCATGGGAAAATGTTGAAAGTTGAACAACAACAAGAGAAAAGATGGCTTCCATGGGAAAATGTTGAATGTTGAACAACAACTAGAGAAAATGGCTTCCATGGGAAAATGTTTTCCCTGTTCTTTTATTTTTGACAATTGACTAGTTCTAGCCCCAATTCTCATGGATTCGTGCCTTCTCATTGATTCGTGCCCCTAGAAAACAAGTGAATAAGCATATTCTAAGAATAGTGTTAATTGAAAATTATTTTAAAAAGGTATTTTAAGTTGTATCCCACTGTTTTCTAAGTTACAGTTACATACAATTGTGATTTACCACCTATTTTGTGATTTTTCTACATATTTCCTGAATCTGAAGAGGTCTGTTCGCAAATGATGCATAAAATGTGATAAATGTTGATTTCTAGGTGAATCTGGACTTCCCCATATTTAAATTTGATTCATCTAGGCAGCAACACTTCTTTATTGTATGAGTGATCAAGGAATGTCTCTCAAATGTGAAAAAGGTTGTAGGGCACGAACCTGATGAGAAGTTTCAAGATCAATTAGGTGACTTGGGTGGGTTATTTCTAGGGACTCTAAGACTTGCATAAACAATAATTTTGGTGAATTCCTTATGTGCACTCGTAGTCAAGTGTTTGAACTATATGTTGATGTATACATTTTCAGGAATTAATCCGAATATAATACACAATATGAATTTATGTGCTTAGCTAGGGGCACGGATTCATGAGAATAGGGACTACATCAAAGATTAGTTGTTTAAAGGTATAAAATATTCAGTTTACTAAATGTTGACCTACATGCAACAGGTTTGTGTATGCACTTCGGTTGCTCACATTTTTTAAATGGGTCAGATTGTCGTAGATAACATATCGGAGGCGAATTATTGTAGCTCGTTAGAAGCATGACGGGTGTTTCATTGATGGACTGGCGAACAGTGCAGATCCTGATCCTGATCCTGATCAGACTGATCTACACTGGTCTCCAGTCAGTTACGAATATGAACCCATCAAATGTCAAACATGTGTACCTAAACAACATCCGTAGACTTAGAAAATGGACCTCATAACATCTGGACATGTGTTGGGCAATTCATATCAGTGTCGCACATGTCCACAACAGGGGCCCATTTCACTAAAGTTTGTACGTCTAAAATGTTTGTAAGTGCAAATTTAGGATCGTCTTGAAATTTCATTTGATGGATTTACATTTATTGAGCATAGGCTGCATATGCAGCCTATGCTCAATAAATGTAAATCCGTCAAACATCCAATAATTGTTTACAAGAAAACATTGCTAATGTGAAATTTACAGACTATCATAAGTTTGCACTTACGAACATATTAGTCGTACAAAGTTTAGTGAAACAGCACCCTGCATAGTAGAAAGTGTAGCAACTGGCCTATATCTTGTCCATGCTAAGATCGCTCAGACGGCAACTCAATGCACAGTATAGTATACACTAAGAAGACCTTGGTCGGATATATATACTTTATACAAATATTAATTCACATTTATTGTATGAAGCTATTACATTTGAACCAAATGATGATGTTCTATGAAGTAAGTCCTTAAGGCGGTTAACCCTTAAAAGGTGGGAACCGAAAATGGTGTCTACTGTTGTTTCATATTTTGTATTCTTTCTCAGAAAAACATGATTTGACAGCACTTTAGAATTATTTACATTGGAAATGATTCTAAAGTACTGTCAACGCATGTTTTTTATGAGTATAATGGCAAATAAAACATATTATCCCGTCAACACAGTGCGTATGTGCCGTGAAACATTTTTGATATCCTGTCAAAACGACCTAATCACTGCGTATGAATATGTGTGGTGGCTGGGATTATTTTTTTGCATTTTAAAGCCATTAGTAAGTGTTGACGGGATAAATAGAATAGTAGGTTAGTGCCGTGAATGGGGAAAATATCTGGCGCGGCTCGGAAACGGGATGTGCTCAGCAGAGCCTCGCCCATCCCGTTTCCTAAGCTTTGCCAGATATTTTTTCCCATTCACGGCACTAACTTACTATTCTCTATAACAGCAGACGCCAAAATCTAATTCAGCATTGTAAGGGTTAATGCAGCGTGACCATAACTTCAAAGCATCCATCACTATGGGCACCGGCCCGGTCAGAGTTTGACGAATGGCTGAGGTGGTAGCCATTTTGGAACGGTCCAATGTCGCTCATCGTCCTTCGGTATGTGCGATCGCCGTGGTACAATCGCCGCGGATTGTGTTCCGAATGGTACTTCTTGTTGAGAAACTGGAACTTGTCTTTTATTGAGCTGATGGATATGTTCTTGTAGTACTTGGCTTTCTGGCAGCAGAACCGTTCTTTAAAAAGAGCACGAAACTTTTTACTCATCAGCATGTAGATTATGAAGTTCACAGAGGAATTTATGGTTTCCAAAATGTACGTGACGGCCGCCATACAGAGATATTTATTCCTCTTGCGCCCTAACCTGGAATATTGCTGGTCTATGTGCGTCACTATACTGTTCACTGCGCCGGGCAGGAGACATACAAGAAAGACGATTGAGACGGCAAGCAGCATCAGCGTGGTGCGAGTCTGGTCGGTGCTGCGCATCTGATTGGCGTTGTTCTGTTTCTGGGAGCTGGGCATGCTGTATGAACATTCACTCATACGGCGTCGCTGTCGCCACATGCGCCGAACTGTATGGATCATCAACACGTTCAGAAACAGCACTATGAACAGAGGCGCGAATCTGAAGACTATGTTTAAAAATGTCCCATACCCTTCGTAGAATACTTTGCTGTTCTCGTAGAGTGAGGTTGAATTCATGTAAGTAATTGTTTTGTTCTTGGAAACCTTCTCGTACGCCTTGTACTTCAACATAAAAGGTAGGAATAAAATAAATGTGGCTGCGTATATCACCAGAATTGCAATTATTGTGTTTTTCTTTGTACAAATGGTGTTTGCCTTCATAGGAAAGAAGACCGCAATGAACCTCATGACGCACAGTAGCAGTGTCAGTGAGGACGTTGTCCTGGCAGTGACGACACTGCCGTACGCCCCGAGGACGGGGTAGATGTGGGCGCGCACCGCCTCCCCGCGCACAGGATCAAACTTCTTGTGAATGGTGACGCCCGTGAAGATGAGGCTGTGCACGAGGAAGAGCGTGTCCGAGATACAGAGGGCCGCCAGGATGTAGTTTGTCTGGTTCCTCATCCGCTGGTGGAACAGCACAATCAAACTCATAATGTTGCCCGCACTGCCCAGTAGACACACAATCGGGTTTAACAATATTGCTATGACAAATAACATGTTTTTTGCTGTGCTTTTTGACCAATCCTCGCTGTTTTCAATAAAGGTTGCGTTTGGATCCATGATGAAGAACCTTATGGGTCTCACTACAATATATTATACCAGTGGTTGGTACTACATTATATGCTTGAAATCAGAAGCCTTAGAGACTTCACAGGCAAAATTCTCAGATGTGCAAGTAACCTTGTTTACAGTTTACTCTGTGGAAGTTGATAACTGAGGTACCCTAATGACAATCTTTTGAAACGAGGAAATTTATACCAGAAATTTGCCTAGCAATTGAAATAAATACTCAGTCCCAATTTCCGCAATCTGAAACTATTGGAACGTGTTCAAATAATCTTCAGTCAACAATGCTAATTAGCATCTTGCTAAGCATCTGGTTGATTAATTGGTTTATGGCACTCTGCTATCACGTGTACAATTACTTTATTTAAAATAACACAAAATTTATTTCCTTAACAGTTTTGAATGAGTGCAGATTTGACTGTAAATGGGTTTCACACCTCTGTATCAGTGTTATTAATTGGATCATGTCCTTCAGTTAATCTCATCCATCAAGAAACATATATTGGAAATAACTTGTGTTATGTATTTCTGAACCAACTAAAAACACAGATCCTCAACTAATATTTTGTTGTTGTGTTTTTGCTGGTGTTGGGTCACATCAACCTGTTTAGTCCATGCAGATAACATGTCATTGACTGGCAGTCTGTGAGTGTCTAGGCTCTGAATTGTAATCCGGCTTAGCTATGTCATTAGTTTTCCTGCTGTTTCCGTGTACTGTTGTCTGTGTCATGAAGTGGCAGCTTTATGTAAAAATCATTAAAAATGCATTATGTATAATTTTAAGCCATCTTTGCTTCACTTCAATAAATTTGTCTGTTTAATGGCACATCAAACACGTGGCTGTAGGTGACTGTAAGTACGGGATTCTGTTGGCGATGTCACTGGTATTGCTGTGCGACTTTCCTGCCCAGACTCTATTCCTTTCTAGGTCCTGTAAAGAGACAGAATAGCAAATAGTATGAATTGGTACTTAATTGGACATTATAGCGATTGGAGTTACTTCCCTTTGAATTAGTTAATTTACATCTTCACACTGGGGGAAAAGGGTACTATTTGCTTGATGCAAATTTAGGATCGTCTGGAAATTTCAATTGATGGATTTACATTCATTGAGCATAGGCTGCATATGCAATAGTCAATAAATGTAAATCCAATAATTGTTTACAAGAAAACATTGTTAATGTGAAATTTACAGACTATCATAATTTTGCACTTACAAACATTTTAGTTGTACTAAGTTTAGTGAAACGGCCCCCAGTACCATAAGGTTAATTTTGCCCAACTCAGGCGGCGGACGGTGTTCGTTATAACTCAAGTTCTACAAGATGGATCTTAACCAATTTTGGTATACATGTTTGTTGCGACAAGAGGAAGAACCTTATTGATTTTCAATTTTTTCCATTGAGTTATCTCCCCTTGTTTGCTGGCTATGCCTCTCGACAGGCGTATATTGTAACGCCCGGCACTCTTGTTCTACTGACAGCGATACAACAGGGGATGTATTTATAGAGCCAGGACATTGGAACATACCATGAGAAATACAACAAAGGGAAGTAACTCAATATAATATTGCAATTAACCCTTTCACCCCGAAGTAACTGGAATGGATTTTGATATATATGTTAATGTTGCAACCAATCCTATTGTCACATAATGATTTTCAGACTAGCCCATTTATGAAAAGGGGGTGTTTTTTCACTTAAAAATATGATAATTACTTGCGAAATGGCAAATCCTGATGAGACGGCTCGTGACGAGCCGGCTAATCTGGATCTACACTGTTTGCCAATACCACTATACAGGTATGTGGGTGGTGTTGAAAGGGTTAATTAACAGCAATTATTATAGTGTTCAATTCAATTTGTGTCAGCTTAACTGCTGTTCATCAATTTGAGTGCACTCGGCAGCAGCATACTCCAAACTGTTTAGATTTGAGCGTAAACTCAATTTCAATAAAATTAGAGTATCAAGGAGGTATCTCGGTGTGTGTTTTTTTTTCGGAACAATATAAAAATTACTTGCAAAAAGTGCAGATCCTGATGAGACGGCTCATTACGATCTGAACAATATGAATATTACTTGCAAAAAGTGCAGATCCTGATGAGATGGCTCGTTACGAGCCGGCTCATCTGGATCTACACACAGGCATTCGGCATGTTTCGGCTTTCATCGGTATACCTCTATATATATGAATAACAAATTGCGATTTTATTAACGCTAATGTGAAAATTTTGGCGGAAATATAATTATGCAAAGAATATCGAATTACAGCAGCTTTTCCTAGGTCCGACACAACCTTGTATCATAACAAATTAAATGTGTTTAAGGCTCTAACGTCAATAAAGTAGTGGCAAATTCATATGATCATTTGCAGAAATACATAGAATCAATAGAAAGTTACAATTTTAAACATTTTATTTTCTTATGATACTATATAGGTCGTGTCCGACGAAAGTTAGAAGCCTTGTCAGGGATTAAGCCAGGGATTTTGGGAAGGGGCCTTTTTTTATATTTTGGGAAAAAATAGCGCGTGAAATTGCTTGAATTGGGAATTTTTTTCGTCGACCGATCGAATCCATTACTGGGATTTTTTGTCGATATTATTAGTAAATGGTGTGGATGTCATTGATCTCACTTACTCCTGGTTAATATTTTATTAACCAACCATCCAAATTTGACAACTTGTGTCAATGAATCTGCTTATGGACTGCATGAGCACAATACTCAAGATTTCACTGGGTTTTTTTTGTTGGGTTTTTTGCTGATTTTTTTGCCGATTGGGAATTTATTTTACAGATTGGGGGGAAAAAACGGCCCCGGGGTTTGGGGAAGGGGCCGATATTCGGCCCCTAGAGGCATGGTAGTTTAGTCCCTGCTTGTTCATATATATAGAGTCATACAGATGAAAGCCGAAACATGCCGAATTCCTGTGGATCTACACTGTTTGCAAACACAGCTATAGAGGTGTGTAGTGTTGAAAGGGTTAAAACCTGATACGTACAGGCTCAATTTGTGACCAGCCATGACAAACGTTGATATGCGCTACAGTGGTTGCAAGTGCAATAAGCACCATTTAAGCAGTGAATTGAAATTGTCTCTCTGCTGTATCACATATCCATATTTTGCCAAAATTAATCTGACAATATACAGCTTAATTGAATTTTCTGCATATTTTCTGTCAACTGTCAACGTCATTTACAAAAGTTATCTCCGATCTCCACAATATATTTGTACTGTGTAGCGTGGTGTAGCGATATAGTGCAACCTGTTGCCTATAAAGCGGAAAACGTGCAGCTACAAGTTTATCAATCTTGGTTTGGAAACGGTAGAAATATCTCGGCAAGCCTCGGAATTCCTACACGTTTCCTAGCCATGCCTTATGAACTTTATGCATTAGGCAGCAGTAATTGGGCCAAATAGAGATGCTTCCATTTTACACCAGCACCAGCACCATTCTGTAACAATAATTGCCAATTACGAGGCAGTATTTCATACCATAAATGACCCTATATATTCGGCCACCATTTATTCTGAGAGAGGTACATAAATGTATGGTTTCCGAGTGGGTTAAAATCGGTACATTTACATCAAATTATCAGCCGGATTGGCATTATTTTCGGACCAAATTTTAATGAGAGTTTGCAAATCTCAATCGGTTCGAAATTTCAAAATTCGGTCCATAACCGACAAACTGAAAATTTTAGAAGCCCTGTCAAATTATTATGGTTGTACTGGTTTATCACAATAACAGTGTGTTTGGATACAATTTGTTTTGAAAATGGTGTCCAAATATTTAGGGTTATTGCGGTAATATTCTTTCAGCAATCCCCTTACAAATGACTGGTGTGTAATATATGGCCTTATTGGCTTCTTCCATTCTGTTTGGCAACGTCAATGTGCCGTACATAAAACTGCTCTCACAAGTAAGTACATAAAAGTCTCACAAAGTTTCTATATTTGGAATTATATCCTCATGAGTAATGTGGATTCAATCTTTTAGCGATCCTTAAATTGGTAGCGAAATGTATAGTCGATATGTAAAGTCAATGACGTGGCGGTTTGACCTTATGATGGCGTATGTTTGACTGTGAGACAGACTGATTTTTTAAGAACCGAAATGGAAGTTCGACTTTTGCAAGGAAGCCACATGTGTTTATTCTAAGTTTGAATATTGTAGGTCAAGACATTTGTTTTGGGAACACTATTTTGTAGGTCAAGACATTTGTTTTGGGAACACTATTTTGAAGTGTTTACACCAAATTGGCTGGCTGTCATTGGTTCTACTAAGAAGGATAATTTTGATAATACATGTACATTATATGGCTGCTAGCTGTGAAAATGTATATGTGAAAATGTTTATTTTACGACACACGTGACCAACATAGCCCCAGATCAGCCTGCGCATAGGCGCAGTCTGATGAGGGCCTACGCTGTTCACCCGTTCAGTCAATCCGTCAACAAAATGCTTCAACGCTGATGCATTGAATAACGAGTACCTACCCAGATGATCCAAATTATGTACGTTTTTCTCAACAGACAGCCCATATGTGAGAAAAGCCGCGCGATTTTGTACAGAAGATATTTCTTAAAAATGTTTTATTTTAAAGATGTTTTCTGTAAATTATGTCGAAAGTTGACGGAATTTTCATAGCAAATGGAGAATTATATCTAAAAATAATGTGTTGATTGGTGAAATATTTGCCAAATATTCTCCCCATATAGTGGTGGGGGAGTGGGGGGCGTGTATATTCCTGGTGAGTGGAGGGTGTGGGCGGGAGGAGATGTCATGGGTGAAATATTTGCCAAATATTCTCCCCATATAGTGGTGGGGGTGTGGGGGGCGGGTATATTCCTGTAGCTACAATAATTCACCTCCGATATGTTATCTACGGCTACAATTTGACCCATTCAAAAAATGTGAGCAACCAAAGTGCATACCCAAACCTGTTGCATGTAGGTCAAAATTTAGTAAAGTGTATATTTTATACCTTTAAACAAATAATCTTTGATGTAGAACTAGTACCGGTAAATTTGCCAAAATAATAGAACAGGGAAATCATTTTCCCATAGAAGCCATCTTTTCTCTTGTTGTTGTTAAACTTTCAATATAACGAAATGAAGCTTTCAAATTTACAAGATATACATGTAAATGTCAGATAAATACCCTGACATGGTAAAATAACCAATGTCTGCATGTGTATTTTCTTTATTAATAATTTATTGATACAGCTTTGACAGTTTTATATCGCTAACATATCAAACACGCCAGATAACTGATTGTATAAATCACTCTTCCATGCGTTACATTAAAGAGATGGGGTTAAATTGCTGCCCTCGCGAGAGGTATGGAGCGGGGTAGCAATTTTGTTTCTATCATTCCTGGTGAGAGGAGAGTGTGGGCGGGAGGAGAACACTGCATATAATTATATGTGTCTATAATTTAATAGCAAGTTGTCAATGTCTGCCATTTGGCTTACTTATTCCTTGTAGACAGTTAACACGTAGACCGCTATCTAAAAAAAATTGTCGCCTGCTGTTTATTTTCTATTTTCCATTTTTATCATCAAAAACATGCTTTAACAGCATTTTAGAATAATTTACAACATGCTTTGACAGCACTTCAGAATCATTTCCATTGGAAATGATTCTGAAGTGCTGTCAAGCCATGTTTTTATTGAGAAATAAGGCAATATATAAAAACAACAGCAGACGACAATTGTTGTGAGTAGCGGTCTAAGGGTTAAACAAGGAAAATATTCCATGAGCAAACTTTTAATGTCTCATTCTGTGCAGTATCGGATTTCATGCACCTCTATCTCACAAGTGGTGCAAGTATAGCAGGCTCAGACAAGTATCACCGAGGGACCACGATCTGTGAAATTACTCCCCGGAGTGTTCATCTTCCTGACTGTTGCCTGAATCCAGGGTTTATCTGGTCCCAGCATTGACTTCAGATCATATTGCACAAGTGGGTGGTTGGTCGGGCGCATGCAACAGCGTAAATTAACAGCAGGTGTTCCTCCTTATAGGAATCACGATTTGCATTAACACTACAGACCTATATAGTGGTGTTTGCAAACAGTGTAGATCCAGGTGAGCCGGCCCGTAACATACCTTCTCATCAGGATCTGCACTTTTTGCAAGTACTATGTAATTAATGTTAAAAACACCCCCTTTATATATATGGACCAATCTGAAAATCATTTTGTGGCGATTTGACTGGTCGAAAAATTAACTTATCAAAATCCATTCCAGTTACTTAGGGGTGAAAGGGTTAAGATTTCATTAACCCATTTCATGTCAGTTCACAGGTATCAAAATTTACAAACATTTTTTTCTATTTTCTCCATTTCTCAATGAAAGTGTATGTTGTTACCACTCAGTTGAACCATCTCGACGAGACGGTTCAAATGAGTGGTAACAACATATACTTCTGTGCAGAAAAAAAGAAAAATATTAAAAAAACTTCTATCAAAACAATTGTGCTTCTTTGGCATGTAAAGCGTTAAACGTACTCAAATTCCATGCTCAATTTACATGAGTTGTATGCAGTATGGTACCAGTTCCCACTAGAGGTTTATGAGCAATAATGTTTTCCCTGCGCCGGCGCCTGTCAATCCAGTTGACGGCGCCATAAAACGGTAGCCTTGTGTAGGGGGAATATGATGCATACAAACACCAGATGGTGTTCGTTTGTTTATTTGCATCATGGAACATGTTTAACCCTCATTACGTTGGAGACGAAAATTGTCGTCTGCGGTTTTTCATTTTCCCCTTAATTCTTAACAAAAAAATCTGTTTTGACAGCACATGAGAATCGCCAAAACAGGTTTTTATCGAGAAATATTGAAAATAAAAAATTGAATTCAGCATAGTAAGGGTTAACCCAATACAAGCAAGATACTGATCATGCTGATTCAAAGATAAAAAAGTCGAAATATTTTTTGTCCACTTGTTTCTTATTTCTCTATAATAGTTAGAGAGCTCCAGATAAGCTTTGTGTCTAAAGCGTACTATACCCCCTGATTTCAAAATAATTACGTATTTTACTTTTACAAATGGATTATTGATTTTTTCATTACTAAATAAGGAACAAATGATACAAAAATATAACAAATTCACTAAATTGAGCTGCAAAAAGCAATCACTGTTTGCTTTTTGCAGCTCAACTTAGAGAATTTTCAAATTTATAATAGAAAATTTCACTACTCAATTTGAAATTCAATGCGTATTTTCACATTGCTGTGCGTATTTTGTTCTCCAACTTTTGATAATCAATGTGTATTGAGCTAAAATAATGACGCCAATACGCACCTTATCTGGAGCGCTGTAGAGGTGTACCGCTTTGAGCTGGCGCGTTATTATTGTAAATATTATTGTAAACACGTGCTATTTTTAAATAGTTTACGTCATATGTTGTAGACATGGTATTTGTATACCAGCGCAAACGCATTAACATTCGATAGAATTGTTAATAATAGTAACATCGTTTAGTGCTCTAGTGGGTAGATCTCCTGTTTGGTGATCTGACGGTCGTGAGTTCGGATCCTGCCAAAGGCATACATTTTTCTCTCGCTTTTACTATTTTGGCGCCAGAGGTAACGTACACATCCCGAAACAGTCGTGCATTTACTTTTACACAACATTATAAAACACTTCACTTTGAACCTAATCATTGTGAAATGCATTCTGCACATTCGTGTTATTGTGAAAGTCCACCTCGACTCACTACAAATGCAAATATGTTACGGAGTATACCATGTCGAAAAATAAACCTCTCACTTCAGATAATAAACAAATAAATAAATAAACGTGGATGCATGTGGTTCATAATTACCATGTCAATTGTTGTTACATGTAATAAAGATGCATTCAAAAAACAAAGAAAACACAAAAACAATATTTAAAATAAATAATATATATATATAATGGCCAAAGTGAGGATCGAACGCATGCAGTGCAAAATTAAAATCAAGTGCCACCGTTGGCCGCCAGTTTACCCACTGCTCCAGTATGAGAAACTGTTTTGTCAATCGCAATATATCGATCAGTGACTATAGCGACGCGCCATAATAAACAGGGAACTACCTACAGGAATTCCATGTTTATTTATACACCAATGTTTATATAAACAAAGCATGTAAACAACGCCTTGTCAGGCTGGTATACTTATAGTTATGAGATTTTGATCACTCATCATCGTCAATAAGTATGCTGTATCCTCAGCATGTAATTGGTGTATACACCAGTTTTTGGAACAACATAAATATTTTCTTATTTTTGTATTTATATAAAGTTTACTTTGGGATCACTATTTTGAACTGCCTCATGGAAACAGTTCAAATGAATGGCCACAACATACACTTTTCTGCAAAATTAAGACTGTAGACCGCTATCTTAATTTTCTTGTCGTCTGCTGTTTATTTTCTCTTTTCCATTTTTATGATCAAAAACATGCTTTGACAGCACGTTATAATATTTTACAATATGTCAAACACCACAGTGAGGATATCACAAATATTTGCCTTAAATGTAGGTGAGGGTATCACAAATAATTACCTCAAATGTAGGTCACACACCGCAGTGAGGGTATCACAAATAATTGCCTCAAATGTAGGTCACACACCACAGTGAGGTTATCACAAATAATTGCCTCAAATGTAGGTCACACACCACAGTGAGGGCATCACAAATAATTGCCACAAATGTAGGTCACACACCACAGTGAGGGTATCACAAATAATTGACTCAAATGCTGGTCAAACACCGTAGTGAGGGTATCACAAATAATTGCCACAAATGTAGGTCAAACACGACAGTGAGGGTATTTATACAGGCATGGTAAATTTCCGGATTAATCCGGAAATCCGGATTTGAGGTCCCAGGGACCACTTTTGTGAATCTTGTAAATCCGTTGAGAAAAAATTACAATTTTCTAAAAAAGAAAAGAAAAGCCACAGTGAGGGTATCACAAATAATTATCTCATATGTAGGTCAAACACCACAATGAGGGTATCACAAATTACTTCAAATTTATGTCAAACACCACAGCAAGGAGACTGCAAATAATTATGTACAAATGTACATTAAACAGCTCAGTGATATTATGCCATTACTACCTTAGCCATGGTTTTAATTTTCAACCTGTGACTGCGTGAAACAAAAAATTGTCACCTGCTGTTGTTTCATATTTTTCCTTTTTAGCCAGGTTTTTTGAAAAAAAATCCAGGCTATTGGATTGGCGAAAGCCGGGCGGGCGGCTGGGCGTGGGCGGGTGGGCGGAGCGGGCGGCAGCGGGCGGGCGGCGGCGCGCGTCCACAATCAATGTTAAATTTTCGTGTTTGAGTCCATTTCTTTGTTACTGTACCACCTAGGACCACCAAACTTTCACAGCTTCATAATCAAGGGGTGCCCACCACATATCACTATCCAACATGTTACTTTTTTAGCCAGGTTTTTTGAAAAAAAATCCAGGCTATTGAATTGACGAAAGCCGGGCGGGCGGGCGGGCGGGGGCGGGCGGCGTCCACAATCAATGTTAAGTTTTCGTGTTTGAGTCCATTTCTTTGTTACTGTACCACCTAGGACCACCAAACTTTCACAGCTTCATAATCAAGGGGTGCCCACCACATATCACTATCCAACATGTTACTTTTTTTTTAACTTCACCCATTTTTTCCGCGTAATCGACTTAGCCATTTTCAATGTTAAGTTTTCTCGTTTACAATGTTAAGTTTTCGTGTTTAAGTCAATTTCTTTCGTACTGTACCACGTAGGGCCACCAAACTTTCACAGCTTTTCTCAGAATTTACACGGTTACGGAGACGCCATTATCAAAGCATCTCAAACCCATCTCGTATAATATGGGTGAAATTGACATCATGTTGGATTGTTGGCCGATATTTCCTAGAAGATGATGCAGTGAAGTATATTGTCTGTTACTCTGTTTAACCCTTAGACCGCTATCTTATTTCTTTTGTCTGCTGCTGTTTATTTTCTATTTTCCATTTTTATCATCAAAACATGCTGTGACAGCACTTTAGAATAATTTACAACATGCTTTGACAGCACTTCAGAATCATTTCCATTGGAAATGATTCTGAAGTGCTGTCAAACCATGTTTTTATTGAGAAATAAGGCAAGATATAAAAGTAAGAGCAGATGACAATTGTTGTGAGTAGTGATCTAAGGGTTAACATTTAAACTCAATAACATTGTAAACTGCGTGCAACCAGGTGTTGACTGCTCGTTATATGTCGATGATTTCCTATAATGTAAAGTATATATAACTCAATAACATTGTAAACTGCGTGCAACCAGGTGTTGACTGCTCGTTATGTGTCGATGATTTCCTATAATGTAAAATATTGAGCGACAATTACAACTAAGCCTCAATGAAATGATCCCGAACTTAACCTGGGAACACATCACATCCCAGTTGTTCAGGAGCAGAAATTTCTTGGTCTTATCTTTGATTCTAAACTCACTTTTAAACCTCATTTACGATACCTAATGCGAGTGGTAGCAAATCATGACTGAGGTGCAGACCGAAAGGTGCTGCACCGTCTTTACATCGCACATGTTTGCTCAAAACTAGACTACGGATGCACTTTTTATGGATCTGCCAGTAAATCTGATCTTCGGATTCTCGATCCAATACATTATCAAGGCTTAAGACTATGCCTGGGAGCATTCCGTACATCTAATGCATGGAGCTTACATGCCGAGGCAAATGAGCCTTCTCTCCACGACAGACGCACTACGCCACTAAACTGCATTCCATCCTTCTAATCCAGCTTATGATGCTGTCTTTCATCAAACTACAGATGCTGTATTTGATAAGAAACCAAGCTTCAAACCACCATTCGGCAAGAGAATGGCTCCTTTAATACATGATGCTGGCTTGGATCTGGATCACATTGTCAAATACGCTCGCTGTCCCAGATACTACACCGTGGCAGTTGGAGCAGCCCAAGGTGATCTTCGATTTTAGCCAGCACACGAAAGCAACAACTGACCCATCCATTTAAATCACTTTTTCTTGAAGTTAAAGACAGATAATTCCAGCACAAAAATATTTACACAATTCCCTAACATTTGATTGGTCCGTTGCAAGTCTCTGTCCAAAATTTATATCCCAGTAAACTCCCACGCCAAACTACTTTCCGTAACCGTCAGGCGCAGTTAAAATAATTCTTAAGAAAACGGAAAATAAACACATTTTCTTGATGAATTTATTTCAAATGCTGAAATTATAAGGAATGAATGGCCTTTTTGTGGAATTTATCGGGGATATAAACTTGGAAAAGTCACGGGAATACTGGACGAGGCCTTCCGGCCTTCGTCCAGTATTCCCGCGACTTTTCCAAGTCTATACCCCGATAAATTCCACAAAAAGGCCATTCATTCAATACATACACTCCGCTTTTCACTGATGGCTCAAAGGACGGGGCTGCTGCAGCTGTCCCCGAGGGAGATCTTCAATCTTCAATCCAGACTCCCAGATAAATCTTTTCAATTTTACTCGCCCTTGATTTTGCGAAAATATCTTGGAGAAAAAAATTCATTTTATTTTCCGATTCATTATCTTCACTACAAGCTTTATACAACATGAAGCTTGAGCATCCACTTATCCACCAAATTATTGAGCTACACCATCTTTTAATTTCATCTGGCAAGTACATTATTTTTTGTTGGCTCCCCAGACATACTGGTAGCAAGGGCAATGACAGGGCAGATAGTGCTACCAAGGCCGGCCTGGAGCTACAGACTTGTAATTTTCCTGTTTGCTATCATGATTTTAAATCGTCCATTAACTCATTCATCTCCGATACAATGCAGACCCGGTGGGATCTGCTCACAGATAACAAACTTCATGCTGTGAAACTGTAGGCGAATGGACTCCTGGCTACAGACATGTATGCCGGGATGGAGTTGTCCTTAGTCGATTGCGCATTGGACATACACGACTAACGCATTTGTATATATGCTCCAAGGTGAGCCGCGTCCATGGTGTATTCCATGCCACAGCGCATTTACCATGCAACACATCCTACTGGACAGTATCGACTTTGCCGATATTCGACGCAAACACTTCAATGCTACTAATCACTTGCGGAGTTGTTACAGGTGGAGAACATTGAAGGTTTGCTTAGCTTTCTCTGCGAAACCAACTTGTATCGGAAAATCTAATTTTATCATTGTATACATGTTGCTCATTTATTTTGTTCATCATAGTTTTATTAGCCATTTTTTTTTTAAAAAAATCCAGGCTATTGGATTGGCGAAAGTCGGGCGGCGGGCGGGCGGGCGGGCGGGCGGACGGGTGGGCAGCGGGCGGGCGGTGGGCGGGCGGCGGGCGGCGTCCACAATCAATGTTAAGTTTTCGTGTTTGAGTCCATTTCTTTGTTACTGTACCACCTAGGACCACCAAACTTTCACAGCTTCATAATCAAGGGGTGCCCACCACATATCACTATCCAACATGTTACTTTTTTTTTAACTTGACCCATTTTTTCCGCGCAGTCGACTTAGCCATTTTCAATGTTAACTTTTCGCGTTTACAATGTTAAGTTTTCGTGTTTAAGTCCATTTCTTTGGTACTGTACCACTTTTGACCACCAAAGTTTCACAGCTTCATAACCAAGGGGTGCCTACCACATACAACTATCCAACATGTGACCATTTTTTTTACCTTCACCTATTATTTCTACGTAATTGACTTAGCCATTTTCAACGTTAACTTTTTAACGTGCGTCTGGTTAAATATTTTGGTTAAAACTTTTTTGTTATACTATATCTCTGCAATTGCTTCGCCCATTACCTTGAAACTTCACATGGGTGTTTATCATCGTCCATATTTTCACTCTAACCCCCAACCGTGCGGCCCCTGTGCGCAATGTCAAGGTCAAATTACTTTGAATTTATTTGTTAAATTTTTTTTGTGTACTATATCTCTGCAACTGCTTCACCCATTACCTTGATACTTCACATGGATGTTTATCATCATTGTCGCACCCGCTTGCGGAAAGCGCGATATCGTCGGCATTTTGGCATACGTCCGTCCGTCCGTACGTCCGTGTGTCCGGTTACAGTTTTTTCGTTAAAGTTTTTCCATCTACTATATCTATTTTTTTAGTGTCCATGCCTCGCCCCAAGGCACGACATGCAGGCCACAGCCATCTAGTCTCCAAAAAGTGGGTATAATTATGTTATCCAAGTGTCCATGCTTGGAAAAAACCTGGCCTTCGTGGCTTTGCCTCGTTTCTTGTTTTTGTCGAGCCCGCTTGCAGAAAGCGAGACATAGTGATCACAATGACGTCCAGGTGTCCGTGCGTCCGGGCGAACATTGGGTTTAGGGGCTAGGGGGAGGAGCCTAAGACAATAGAATACAATAGATTTATTCCGTATAGCTCCTAGTCCTTTGTAGTTTAGGAGCTACTCCTTTGATCTTTTAAAGAACAAATACCACATAAACCTAAAATGTTGGTCCGTGCGTGCGTGCGTGCGTGCGTGCGTCCGAAATCTGCGTTAAAGTTTTTAAATACCTTATATCTCTGCAGTCCTAAGTCACATTCACTTGAAACTTCATATGCTTATTAGTCTTCATCCATATATTCATTCTGTGTCCCACTCATGCGGCCCCTGTGCCCCTATGTCAAGGTCAAATGACTTGGAAGTTTGCGTTTAAAGTTTCTCTGTAACCGTAAGTCAGTTTTGCTTCAAACTTTGTATACTTATTGGGCATCAAACTTCAAATAAATACACTCTGAGACCATCAAATGCCTCGGCGGGCTCGACATGCGGGCCGCGGCCATCTGGTTACTCTAATCATTTGATTACCTACCACATCTAACATACTATTTTACTATTATTTTCTTCTTCATCTAAATTGCTTGGCCCTAAATGATATTCTTTTGTGTTGATGGGCACCATTCAATTCAAATTCCTAGGAGATTAGCAAAAATAAATATGTCTTGTTCTGGATGTGGCTGTGGGCCGAAATTAATCGCACTGATACGGACCGAAACTTCCACGGGCCGAAACGTTCATGGTCCCAAACGGTGACAATCCGAAACGTCCATAGGCGTATATCTGATCAACGTTAATGATTGACACTGTCTTGATATATACATTACCAGTATTTTAACCTAATTTCTTCCTAGTGTACCATAATGACCAAAGTAGGCCGAAACGTCTTGGTCCAAAATGTCCATAAACTGACAGACAGTACAATCAAGTCCGTCAGACGTTTGAGAGTAACGTCCCTTAGATATATTTGTGTTCAGATAGTAGAAAATTGTATATTTTTTATCATTTTCCCTTTGCTGAATAACACTTGCCTCTATTAAACGCCCACCCAGGACTTCGGAGCCAGTGGTGATTCTAATAGACGCCAGTGGTGATTCTAATAGAGGCCCGGGCGTCTATTAGAATCACCACTGGCTCCGAAGTCCTGGGTGGGCATTTAATCTTCACGGTATATCGGGAATTATTCAATAGCTAAATAGCAAACAGTGTAAAATTTTATCAGACTACACTAATGGTCTTTCGTATCTTAAATCTGCCTGTTATCTTTATCCTTTCAACACAACAGGCCTGTATAGTGGTATTGGCAAAAAGTGTAGATCCAGATGAGCCGGCTCGTGAGTTTTCATATTTTTGAGAACAAAAACATCCCGTTTGTCATAAATGTACTAGTCTGAAAATCATTTTGTGACGGTTGGATTGGTTGCAAAATGAACAAATCAAAATCCATTCCAGTTACTTCGGGTGAAATGGTTAAATCTGCTGCTCACATTTGCCCCATTTTCTCCGGGCACATACCATTTTTGGTGCGCCTTTTGAAGGAAGGAGTGCGGGTTGTTTTTCGCAGTACCGTATTTATTCTAATAAACACCCCTGGGGCTATGCAATTTGTGGGGATCAAAACGTGGACAATAGGATTAAAGACATGTTATTTTCACATACAAAAGCCATTTAAAACAATGTTTTAAATGGCTTTTTTATGTGAAAATAACATATTTAGAATGCAAATATGGTAGGGGGGGGCTAATATTAGAGAGGGGCTACTATTAGAATACATACGGTAGGTCGGTCTGTTGGCTGAAAAAAAGGAAGTAACAACCTTTGCAATTGTGGCAAATTAGTTTCTATACACATTCAGATTTTAATCTGATTAGGATCCAATCTGCTTACTAACGGCTTAGCAAGGCTACTTGATTGGTTGATTGATTGATTGAGGGGTTTACATCTGTTCAACAGCAGTGTCGTATACAGATGGAACCCTGAATGGCGAACAGCATAGACCCAGATCAGACGGCACGGATGTAAAGGCTGATCGGGCCTACGCTGGTTGCAAATTTGTAAGGTCCCACTTGCTATGGATCAAATGATGTTACTTTTAGCCATCTTTTGCTGTCACATATAGAAAGTAGGTGATTTTTAAAGTCAATTTCTGTGAAATGTTCCCATGTGATAAGTACATTATCTAATGACCTTATTCACATGGATGCCACCCTTAGGCCAAAAAAAAAAAGAGTTGTGTTTCCGGTAACGGGTCCCAAAATATGCTGGGTCGGTCGGTCGGGTATATTGTATGTCCCTCCATGCCTGTATACATCATGTTTTTGTGACAGATGGTTCTAATTCTGTTTAATGTTGTAGATACTCGCGGCTTGTCACGGAAAGGAGCATCTTTGCCCCTTTCCGGTGGCCACAAGCGGCGAATTTCGTCGCGACGACTCGAAAATCGGCCATTTCGGCCTGTTGTTGTTGTTGTTGTTTTTGTATGTCGAAACTTCAGCTGCTGACTTTTTCGGCGCTACCTTAGCGATAAAAACCGATTAATCCGAATGATGGTACAGTTTATAAAACACGACGAATTTCATGGGACAAAATATACCGGAATCCGCGAATTTTGTAAGAAAAACATTTACGGTCGGCACTATTTCACTGCGGTCGGTCGGGTTACCGGAAACAAGACATTTTTTTTGTTTGGCCTTACTGATCTGGGGGCCGTTTCACTAAACTTTGTACGACCAAAATGTTCGTAAGTGCAAAATTATGAGTGTAAATTTCACATTAACAATGCTTTCTTGTAAACAATTATTGGATATACATTTATTGAGCATAGGCTGCATATGCAGCCTATGCTCAATAAATGTAAATCCATCAATTGAAATTTACAGACGATTCTAAATTTGCACTTACGAACATTTTAGTCGTACACAGTTTAGTGAAACGGGCCCCGGAGTGTGGTGGTCTGTGCTATATGCTGGTAACACATATAACATTGTCACGTTTTACATATTCTTGCTGGAATATTTTTTTGCATTGCAGTAGTGTAAAAAATGTCACGTATGAGAAACAGATGATAAAAATAGCGATAATTTGCCACAGTTCAATGGTTACTGATATGCAAATCCTCCCGAGTATTTGGCAAGTCCTCACCTTTTTCTTAGTACATAGCATGAAACTTTTAGAGGGGAAAAATCCTATTTTCTTTATTTCATCTTAAAAGTATATGTTGTTACCACTCATTTGAACCGTCTCAACGAGTCGGTTCAAATGAGTGGTAACAACATATACCTTTATGGAGAAATAAATAAAATAATGAGATTATCTTTATTATTATCGTATCGCTTAACTGAAATGGGTAATAATTATACCCCCACAAACAAAGTTTGAGGGGGTATATAGGAGTCAGCTTGTTGGTGGGTCTGTCGGTCTGTCGGTCTGTCTGTCAGTCTGTCGGTCTGTTGGAAATTCCCTTCCGCTCTATATCTTCTACACCCATACATGGATTATCAAATGGCTTGGCACAAATGTTTCTCATGATGAGAAGGTGTGTCACGATCAATAATCACCACGCACCTACGTCCAAGGTCAAGGTCACAGTTGAAGGTCAAAGGTCAAACCTATCGAAATTCCCTTCCGCACTATATCTTCTACACCGATGCATGGATTATCAAATGGCTTGGCACAAATGTTTCTCATGATGAGAAGGTGTGTCACGATCAATAACCATGCACCTACGTCCAAGGTCAAGGTCACAGTTGAAGGTCAAAGGTCAAACCTATTGAAATTCCCTTCCGCTCTATATCTTCTACACCGATGCATGGATTATCAAATGCCTTGGCACAAATGTTTCTCAGGATGAGAAGGTGTGTCGCGATCAATAACCAAGGTCACAGTTGAAGGTCAAAGGTCAAACCTATTGCAGGCGGCAGACAGATAAACTGCATAGTTTGTGTACACAACTCCTCTGAAACCGTTCAGTGGATTGATCTGAAACTATACACACTTTTTATGCCGAACAAATATTTTTTTTACAAAAATATCATCATTTTACTTAGCCATTTTTTCTATTTTTATTAAATTGATTCAGTGCGTTCTTGACAAACTCGGCACAGAGTTTTTAATCAAAATCATATTAATCCATTACTCGTGTAAGATCCTCTATAACTGATGAATGAATTTTCAAATGTTTTCAGATTATCTCATTTTCATTAACCACGTACGCAGGTAAAAGGTCAATGTCACACATCTCTAAGGCCAGCATTAAATAATGATCATGAAATTTTTATTCAAACTATAAAACTCTTCTAATGTTAAGCTATTTGTAAGTCCAACTCTTTGTGGGGGTATTATGATCACTCCTGTGATAGTTCTAGTTGCCATTGCTAACAGCTACTGTCTTGCTATTGGAGAAACAGGAATATCGGTATATTCATTATTACGTCACAAATGAATGTTGTGAACTCTATTTGAAACATCTTGTTCAAGTGAATAAATTATAAGAAATATTGAAAATAAAACATTTCTAGCAGACGACAAATTTAACTCAGCGTAGTAAAGGTGAAAGTCCCTTGACAGAAAACCTAGATAGCTGTAGTCAGTGATACTGGGCCATAGGCGCTCTCTCACATGCACGTTGTGGTATGAACGACTAAACGCTCTTTAAATCGTACTCGCGTTTACTCTGATATTAAATATCTGGCCTTCGCGCACATTACAATTACCGAATTAGCGAGCCGGTCCCAATGTAAAGAATCCACTTCCGTTGGTTGAAAAAGATTGCAAGTGTTATAATATCAGACTAAAATTGGGTACAATTTACAGAGGCTTTTTCTCGTTCATACCACAAAGTGCCTGTGCACTCTCTAACAAACCAGTACAGTATCATGCAATTATACAATATGGGTGAACAACAACAAGAAGTCCCTTGACCGATTTTGATAATATCTGTCAATGCTGCGTGTCTAGGCAGCAGAGTCAAGGTGTATGAGCGATCACGTGGTACTAACAACAACAACAAGTACCGATTCAAAGTACTTATTCTTTTATTGTGTCCTTATTACGTAACGGATTTTGATGAAATATGGCTCATCAAACGCGTCTTGTTAAGCTGCATTTGGTGGTCTCTGTATTTTCGCCCAAACTTCTGTAGTTTTTGCGAAGAATCGACATAAGTCGGTGGCAAACTCCCTAGACCACCAAATGCAGCTCATGAAGACGCGTTTGCTGCACCATATTTCATCAAAATCCGTTGCATATTAAGGAAACTTCAAATAATACTTTGGAGTGGGCGACGTTGTTGTTGTTGTTGTAACCACGTGATCATACACCTTGAGAGTCGTGTTCTATGATTTCCTGCTAGCCCAATCTCATTTTAGCCGACAGACACTCGGTTCGCAGATGGCAGAGATCTGTCGTCTGCTGTTTATTTTCTATTTTCCATTTGTACCATTTGACAGCACTTCAGAATAATTTCCAACACATGCTTTGTCAGCACTTCAGAATCATTTCCGTTGGAAATGATTCTGAAGTGCTGTCAAACCATGTTTTTATTGAGAAATAAGGCAAGATATAAAAGCAACAGCAGACGGCAATTGTTGTGTGTAGCGGTCTAAGGGTTAAGATGTACAAGTTCTCATCATCCTAGCACAGTGACACATTCCTCAAACAATTACATCAATTTACATGTATGATTGTTATTTAGGATCTGATACGGATCTATGCTGTTTAACAGGTGTTTGACTGAATGTTAAACAGTGCAGACCCTCATCAGATTGACAGGGTTCAAGCTAGTCCTTCAAAATAGGGAGAAGTTTTCACTAAAAATTTGAGAAAATATGCCATTTTTTTCCATAATTTCTGTTTTATATAGTAAAAAACTTCTCCCTCAACTCAAAATAGGCAGAAGTGAGACAATTTAGGGAGAGAATTTCACCCACTTCACCCTGTAAACTGATCCCTGGATTGAGCAGATCGTCTGTGTACCAATATTTTATGTCAATGGTGTCGAAAGTTGACAAAATATTTAGAGCAGATTTCCGAATTACCTCTGAGCATTTCGTCAGCTTTCAATAATATCAAGTACATAAAAGATCACAGTTTCTGTAAATATTTCACATGAAAAATCCACATCTTCTTAGCTACTAAATCATATGGATTGTCTCACGATGGTTGTTTCATTGATGGAATGGCGAACAGAGCAGACCCTTATCAGACACCCTTATCAGACTGCACGGATGCGCATGCTGATCTGGATCTACTCTGGTCACGTAACCCATAAGCCCCATTTTTCCAGTCAAAGCCACTTAATTTATGTGGCTGAGACTGGAGAAATGGGGCTTACGGGTTTTACCACCAGTGTAGATCCAGATCTGCACTGTTCGCTATTCCATCAAATTATCACACCTGTCATGCTTGTAAGAAGCAATATAGATCGTTATCATGCTATTTGATCAGGAGCTACACTGGTCACATATCCCAGAAGCCCCATTTCTCCAGTCACAGCCTAATAAAAAAGTGCATTTGAAATGTCAGAATGATATTGGGGTTGAGTGAAACTGATTACCTATATATAACTGCCTGGTTTTTTTCCTCTCGCGTAACACAGTAGATCATGTTTTTTTCTATCTTCTACAGAAAAATGTAGGTAACTGTAATTATGAGGTACTTTTCCTCCAATTATATTGTCAAGATAGAAGGTTTGATCATCTTTCATAGCTTCAACTGGACTCGTAGCCTTTCAACACTTACAGACCTATATCCTAATATTTGCAAATAGTGTAGATCCTGATGAGACGGCTCGAAGCGAGCCATCTCCTCAGGATCTGCACCATTTGTAGCTATTTTTTACTGTTTACAAAATGATCCCCTTTTCTGCATAATGGGACAGTCTCAAACTTAACATGAAATAGGCCATTTGAGTTACTGAGGGGTGAAAGGGTTAACTTTGCATGCTGGGAAACTTGTGGGCTATAAATAGTTTAAAACATAGCAGACAGCAATTCATTATATTTCTTCTATTTCTCCCTGTGAATACAGTGGAACCTCTCTAAACTTGACACCATGAAAACACCTATGATCTTGTTTTTGATGAGTTCTTGGTCATTTATCTCAGGTGATAATGTCTGTTTGTGATCGCATAGCACACAACTATGGCTCAGAATTATCAAATGCCTGATTTACAGTGAATCTTCTCTAAGCCAGACACCATGGGGACCTCCCAGGGTGTCTGGTTTACAGAGGTTTCACTGTATCATGAATATGTCTTGAAATTTCAAGACATATTTAAACGGAGAAATAAGAAAAATACTCCCAATTTGTTTGCTGCTAATTTCTGTAACTGCTAGCATGCACAGAGTTAAAACCACCGCTCTGTTGTTCAATTTGTCAATAGACTGACAGTGGCATAGAAATTTAGATTCAGCACAGCTTTATACATGCCACTTTGAAAAAAACCCACGTCTGTATTAAATATGCACGCTGTACAGGTGGGCGGGCACAGCTTGTTCTATTTTTTCCACGTAATCAACTTAGCCATTTTAAATGTTAAGTTTTTCTCTGTTACTGTACCACCTAGAATCACCATACTTGCACAACGTCATAACCAACGGGTGCCCACCACATACCACTATCCAACATGTGACTCTTTTTTTTACCTTGACCTATTTTTTTTCGCATAATCGACTTGGCATTTTGGCATTTAAATCTGTCTCACTTAATATACCACCTAGAACCACCATACTTGCACAACTTCATAACCAACGGGCACCCACCATACATATATACCACCTGGAACCACCATACTTGCACAACTTCATAACCAACGGGGACCCACCATACATATACCACCTAGAACCAACATACTTGCACAACTTCATAACCAACGGGCACCCACCATACATATACCACCTAGAAGCACCATACTTGCACAACTTCATAACCAACGGGGACCCACCATACATATACCACCTAGAACCAACATACTTGCACAACTTCATAACCAACGGGCACCCACCATACATATACCACCTAGAAGCACTATACTTGCACAACTTTATAACCAACGGGGACCCACCATACATATACCACCTAGAACCAACATACTTGCACAACTTTATAACCAACGGGGACCCACCATACATATACCACCTAGAACCACCATACTTGCACAACTTCATAACCAACGGGGACCCACCATACATATACCACCTAGAACCACCATACTTGCACAACTTCATAACCAACGGGGACCCACCATACATATACCACCTAGAACCACCATACTTGCACAACTTCATAACCAACGGGGACCCACCATACATATACCACCTAGAACCACCATACTTGCACAACTTCATAACCAACGGGGACCCTCCATACATATACCACCTAGAACCAACATACTTGCACAACTTCATAACCAAAGGGCACCCACCATACATATACCACCTAGAACCACCATACTTGCACAACTTCATAACCAACGGGCACCCACCATACATATACCACCTAGAACCACCATACTTGCACAACTTCATAACCAACGGGGACCCACCATACATATACCACCTAGAACCAACATACTTGCACAACTTCATAACCAACGGGCACCCACCATACATATACCACCTAGAACCACCATACTTGCACAACTTCATAACCAACGGGCACCCACCATACATATACCACCTAGAACCACCATACTTGCACAACTTCATAACCAACGGGCACCCACCATACATATACCACTATCCAACATGTGGCCTTTTTATGACCCCACCAATTTATTGTGGGGGCATAATGTTTTACCCCTGTGCGTCCGTCTGTGCGTGTCCGTCCATCCGTGCGAGCAACCAAAGGAACGAGATGAAGGGGCTATTGGGGCGGAGCCTAACACAAAAGAATCCTTTGATTTATTCTGTGTGGCCCCTTATTCTATCCATAAGAAGGGGCTATTTATATTGTTCAATGGAAATGGCCACTTCCTCTATTGGTGGCACGTCCGTCCGTAAGGCAAATATGTTTAAGTTTTCAATAACTCCTTAACTTCTTCTCCAAATTGAATAATATTTGCCCACAATGTCTGCCTAGGGATGGTGCTTTCTTTGGCATATGACCCACGCCCGAACACCCAAGGTTTCACCTTGTTTGTAAGGCAAATGTGTTTAAGTTTTTAATTATTTCTCAATAACTCTTTGACTCCTTCACCAATTTCAATAATATTTGCCCATAATATCTGTTTACGGATGCTGTCTTGTTTCGCATACGACCCACACTGAACACATTTTCTAGGTTTGACCTATAAGTAATTGACTTAGCAATTTTCAACATTAAGTTTGTTGCCTTCTTTTGCTGTCTTAGGTCACTGACAGTTGTCACTTTGAATCGTGGTCATAATAACATTAATAACCAATTATCCGTTACCCAATTTTCTATGCCTTGAAGAAAACTCTGCTTTGGTGACTTTGCCTCGTCTCTTGTTCTGCTTGAATTACTTTTGTGGTCTTACATCTTGGTTAACTTTACATTCGACTAATTTTCGCAACAACCCGTTGCTCTATGTTTTTATTCACTGTCCGTGTTCTATATATTGCTGATCATTTCAGTGATCAAATTTCAGATGAGCAATTTTGCAGTGCTCTTGTTTTATGACCTAATCTTGCTGCTGGGTACTATATTGGACCAATTATTTATAAGTGCAAGTTTACAGCCATCCAAAGATTGTTCCAGTTAGTTGTACTTTTGAGGAAACTAAATCAATGGTGAAATTGTACTCTTGTGAGTAAAGTTATGGAAACTTACGTGGGGCCAAGCAATTCGGGATATTTTACGGCAGAATTTTCAATTTCACCTCATTCCAAAATAGATGACATAATTAACTAGATGGCCACGGCGACAGCATGTTGTGACGGCCTGCCGATGGGTTTTAGATTTTTTTTAAAGTTTTTGGGATGTAACATACATGTACTATGAATCACAATACTTCTGTGTATGATGTTAGAATTCAAGATGGCCACCAAACTATGTATTTGCTCTTTTATACCTGCAAATGATGATGAGTGAGAAATATGACAATAGGCTCATCGGCACAACGTTAATTAATATTATGGCACCATTACCTATTAATATACCTCGTTGCAATTTCTAGGCATTGCATTGGTCAATTTGATATCATCTGATAAAAATATTCTGCCGTGTCGCTTCACAACGCAGCAGGCAATATTAGAGGGGGATTTTACCCTCCCGTCCAGAAAATTCCTGAAGCGTAATTACGAAAACAGCTGAAATATGCCTTAGCGTTTATCTAAAATGGAAGCCAAAGGCGTGAATGCATACAAATGAAATGACAACAGAGAATCGGCTGGTATCCCGGGCATGTCATCCCTGTTGTAGTATTACATTAGAAACCGGGTACCAGCCCAGCATTCGTAAACAATATGGCGGATTCTCCAGACAACGGACAGTTTGTTTCTGTTTACGTTTCTGAAATGGCAACTTTAACCCTTTCAGCCCTAAGTAACTGAAATGGATTTTTATATATTAATTTCTGCACCAATCCAATCGTCACAAAATGATTATCAGACTAGTCCATTTATGAAAAGGGTGTGTTTTTTGTTCTAAAAAATATGAAAATTACTTGCAAAATGTGCAGATCCTGACGAGATGGCTCGTCACGAACCGTCTCATCTGGATCTACACATTTGCCCATACCACTATACAGGCCTGTGGGGTACTGAAAGAGTTAATCATGTTCCTGTAAATATTCTGTATAATAAATTAAATACCACCCTAGTTTAAGGGGAATCTCCCCTAGAAAACAATAACTCCATCATCTCCTAGGGCGATATTGCTTCCTCGGGGAGATATATAAACCACAATATTGCACTCAACCAAGAGCAGTATTTATATAATACATAATGGCTGCCAAATGTTTTGTCAACCGGTCATTTTTATTAGCCGATCTATTTATAGATCGGCTAATATATTGGTCATCCATCGAATTCTGAACAAGTTTGTAGCAACCCTTTTCTCCGCTATTCGGTAATCTACGAACGCGAGTTTTGCTGTATCACTTCCAAATTGCATCAACCGATAAAGTTTGCATTTTTGGCAATTATCTCCGTTTAAAACTTTAAATATAGCCAAATAACACAATTTTGAATACGTAATGAGCTGAACGCCGGAAGAGATTGAACCCGGAAGTTGTTGTTGTTGAAGTCCATAGTTGGCACTAATGGCCATATACGCCAACATACGCCGATTATTGGGCTAATTTAAAGCTTTTATTTATTAAACAGAACCAGTTTCAGCCGCGTATAATCACGTAAAATGTGTTTATTCGGCTAATTTATAATCGACCTCTGCTCAAAATCTCCTCCGATCGCGTATGCGCGTCATTTGACGCTAGTTAATATTCACAAAATTTTCCACCAATCAAAACGAAGAATTGCCCTTCATAGCGAACTTTGATTTGTTTACGTATCATGCAGGGATGGCAGGGATGCATCCAGCATGCGCGATTGCGGCAATCCCTCTTAATTATTGTCAATGCCGCAAATTATTGATTATCTTGCGCCCGACATCGCGCAAAAAATCACGGATGGGCCCCTTTTTAAATGACCAGTGCGCACATTAAAAAAACGTAATTGACTATTTAAACGCGCTGCGTATTTAAATCATTGGAAGGCGTGCAGTTCAATCGAGTTTGTGCGGCCGTTGAACGTAAGCTTCGAGTCGATGTAAACCATTTAAATCGATAAACAAGGGATAAACAAGTGACAACGTTATCAAGGCCAATCTGGGCATGTGCCTGAATACGCAGGAGCTTGTGTCTATTTTTAGATGGCACTGTAACCGCTAGCTCCGGTAGCTCCGGTAGCTCCGCCCACTCGCGTGCTGCCACAGAATTCGGACAAACACACAGTGACTACAACTTTGTGTATTGCGGAGCATAATCTGTAGATAAATAGAGCATACAGTACAGGTGTTAGTCTGGAATATTTCGCAACATAATGGTGACAACAAAACATTGCTGCTATGGCGATTCACGAACCCTGAAACCCGGTGAAGACAAATACTTTATTGGATGGATTTGGGAACGGGTTTCCAAAACCTGCACAAAATCGAGAAAAATGTCAACGCTGGGTACAGAACTGTGGTCGAAAATAGTTTACCATTGACAATGTTACCAGAGACACCTACATATGTTCGATGCACTTTACCCTGATTTGATAGGCTAATAACATCATGCTCTGCATGACTTTTCATTCTTCATATCAGAAAGATATCTTATTATGTTTTACATTTTGTAACATTGGGTCCCATAGAGCCACTTTACAGTAGAGAAAAAATGCTATTAACTGCTTATGTTTCTCCTATTTTTCACAATTTAAATGAACATAGCAATTTTCTAGATATTTTATACTACAAGAAATTGCCTCATTACAATTTCTAAGGAAAATTCCCTTTTGAACACTTACTGCTAGCATACAGCACATGCACATACTTAGCACTTTGACCCCTAAAATATCTGACACTAATTGTTCCAATTATAAGTTGCACACCATTCCATTATTCAGATCAAAGGACTGAACATCCTTAAATTCTTCGCAGTATGTGTTTGTGGAAGACACAGACTAATAATTAATCTAGAGTGGAGAGTGTTTCGCGAAAAATAACAACGAGATAAAAAATATATTTTTGAAAACCGCAAGATTGTATCCGTGCACCGAACCATGGAGTTATGAATCGCGAACAATCCAGTATGGTGGTTAATCGTCGCACCCTTACACCACGGAAACATTTGCAATAACATAAATTTAATACAAAATAGCAAACAAAACATTTATCACACTTAAAAGGCGATCAAGATAAGTTGTTAGAGCTATTTTGTTATGGCGTAAGAAGTTCAACCTGTAAAATATGTGCTGCGATCGACATTAGCTCATTTGCATAAAAGATGTAAGACCTCAAATTTGGAAGTGATTCTAATTCTTCGCTAGCGCTCAAATAAAAAGGGGTAATTTTGTAACAAATGCAGCAATTTAACAACATTTAGGAGGCTACTGACTGAGCTGGATCTACATTATTTTAAATATTAGGATAGTCTGGGTACATATAGGGTTTAACCCGTTCCTTTCAGAATACACCTTTACGGGTATGAAATTTATTAAATACTTTATTTTTATTTTTGTTATTTCTCAATGAAAATATGTGTTGTGACCACTCATTTGAACTGTCTCGACGAGACGGTTCAAATGGTGGTTGCGACATATACTTCTAAGCGCATAGAAGTAAAATATTTAGGATTTTCCGCACACATATTGGCGTATCCTCAGCATGAAAAGGGTTGAAGGGTTAAAGAAAATATCCCCAAAGATCTGTATTTATGAACCATCTCAACGAGATGATATCTTTCTAATATAAGCACATATAAATTTAGGAAGTATTTATCTGAAGCATGAAATGGGTTAATGTGGTGTGGTGGACACACACAGGCCCTGTGTCTGTGTGACGATGCTTGGCCCATAGGATTCACTGATTCTGCACTCTGTGACAGCGTAAAATGTTTCATGTTGAAAATGCACCGGTTTCCTGATGAGTCACCACTCAGCTCTACTTAGATCTAACACAGAAACACATTTTTCGTCTAGTAACCGGCGCAAATTTCTTGTGCCGGTTACTAGATGAAAAAATGTGTTTATCTTAATTGTGCATGTAACTGAATGGGAATGTGTTAGGAATCTATTACCGGCACCTATTTCAGAGCGAATCATTTTATGCCGGTGTGGATTGCAGCACCAGTGGATGTCCAGTCGATGCCATTATTCTATGGCTGTTAACTGTTCCAACATACAGCAGACTATATGAAAATAACTTTACAAATGTTCCAATATACAGCCACTTAGATAGATGAATTGAGATCCTTTCTGGGTCATAGGGCCCCAGACTGAGAAACAGTACCATATGCTGTATGCGGCTAGCAAAGTCCCAGATCAGCCTGCGACCAGCTGCAGGGTGGCCTCTGGTGAAAATGCACTACAGAATTGTCATGAACACTATATTATCCTATACAGAAAATGGTCACTACAGAATTGTCATGAACACTATATTATCCTATACAGAAAATGGTCACTACAGAATTGTCATGAAGACTATATTGTCCTACACAGAATTGTCATGAACACTATATTATCCTACACAGAATTGTCATGAACACTATAATATAGTATATTCTCAAAATGTATGTACATTTCATACAAATATGCAGAAAATATATATGTTATCGACATTGAAATTGAAATTTTCTGTATAGGATATTATTATATCCTATACAGAAAATTTCAATTTCAATGTCGATAACATATATATTTTCTGCATATTTGTATGAAATGTACATACATTTTGAGAATAAAAATTGAATGATACACAATCAATTTACATTTACATAATTCTTTAGGCCAGGGAAAATGAATTTGCAGGTTGTACTGTGCCTCTGTTGGCATATGTGGCTGCGACTGGAGAAATGTGATGTATGGCCAGTGTAGTTCCCAGTGCTCCAGATAAGGAATTAGTAATTGAGTATTTTCACTCCATCATTTCTGAAGCAATTGGGTATTTCAAAATTTTAGCTGGGTAAAATAAAATCAAACTACTGTTTACGCATCAATAGACAGCAATTATTGAATAGTTTGCTTCGAAATGAAAACATATCTTGGCAAGGAGACAATTCTAATGAAATACCAAGATGTGTTTTCATGGAAAATATACTATATTTGTGGTCTGTTTATTGTTTTCTGCAGCATATCATAAATGTACCACAAAATTGTAATTGCTTTTTGATACTCACTACGTCTGATTTCAATTGGGTTATTGGCAATTTTAATTGGGTATTTAAGCAAATACTCAGCTTATCTGGAGCTCTGAGCTCCTGTTCAAATATCACTCTCCTGATAGTGATCTACAGTATAATGGTACTCCTTGTTAGAAGCTGGACGGGTGGGTGTTTCATTGATGGAATGGCAAACAATGCAGATCCAGATCAGACTGGATGCGCAGGCTGATCTGGATCTACACTGATCGCAAACACAATAGTCACATATCTATAATGGCAAGTCACATATTTTGAGATGGGATGCAATGAAATTGGTATAGATAATACTATTGATGTTGATGGGACAAAGCTACGTCAATCTTGCCATTGTGAATGCTAGACAAATAACATACAGCTGTGGATGGTGTTTACAATCAATTCCGGAATTGTTACCTAATCAGACTTCCTGACGTAATTGCAAACATGCACAGACAATAATGCCGAAACAAAAACAAAATATACATATATAATTACAGTCTCCACAAAAGTCGTTGGTCCGTCGGATATGTCTGTTAAAATTGCCGCCGGTCCGACGGTAAACCGGAAGTCACTGGACCAAATGTCTGACTATAGAAAAAATAATTTTTTTTAATTTTCTGTTCCAAGCTTCAATGAAATCACCTTCCTTTGGTATGCACTTCTGGTGCTAGCTAACTATTCTTATATGACTGAGATGCCCCATGCAATTTTGTACCTTAGAACATGTGCGATTTTTAATAAAATATATTTACAGAAACTGTGATATTTTCTGTAAATGACGTCAAAAGATGATGAAATTTTCATATCAAATGCGGAGAATTTGAAAATGAGAAAATGAAAAATTTTCTTAAGATATCGCTCCTGTTCTAAGGTACAAAAGCACATGGCGTGTCTCATAGATGTCGTTTTTGTTACCTACTGGAAAGAAGCTGGTCTTTTGTATCATGTTAAGAAAAACAATTTTTCTATTGTTATTCACGACATACAAAGATTATTTCTATAAAAAGAAATGAAAATTTCTTAATGATTTATTTTTTCTGCACCTGTGCTCTTAACAGAGCTCCAGTTAAGGTGCATAATTTGTTCAATTTGTGGTGAAATTTTATTATTTCTTCATCAAAAATGGCAAGTTGGGAGTCCTTTAGAATCGTCTCATTGAGAAAATTCTAAAGCACTCCCAACTTGCCATTTTTGATAGAGAAATAAGAAATTTGTCCCCAAATTACGCACCTTAACTGGAGCTCTGGCTCCTAACACTATTTGTACTGTAGAAATTGACATTATTTCATTTAAGCTTAATCCTCGCTACGCTGGAGATGGAAATTGTGGTCTGCTGTTTTTCACTTGGGCCTTAATTCGTAACAAAAACCGGTTTTGACAGCACATGAGAATCGTCTCCAGTGGAGACGATTCTCATGCGCTGTCAAAACAGGTTTTTCTCAAGAAATATTGAAAATAAAAAATTTCCAGCGGATGACAAAATTTAATTCAGCGTAGTAAGGGTCAAAATAATTTAGTATAGTTGAAAAACAATAAGTGGATCTGGCAGGGAAACCAAACCATGTGTATTGTTTGATACATTGGATATGTTTGGCTAATATTAATCCTGTCAACACTATAGACCGATTTCCCAATATTTGCAAACAGTGTAGATCCAGATGATCCGGCTCGTTACAAAGCCGTCTCATCAGGATCTGCACTGTTTGTGAATATTTTCTGATGTTTGACAAAACATCCCTTTCTGATTAAAGGTACATACCCACTCAGTAGGCACAGAGTGTTCTATATAGGAATTACATATGTGTATAATTGTGTCTATATTCCACCAGTTCTAAAAATTACTAGTGTCCGCTATACAGATATAGTAATATTTATTTTACTGATAGTGACTCGCGGTGGTATCAGGCTATTTTCATATGCAAATGAGGCATGATATTTTGTAATTATTTATACTAATTAATGCGTCATCTGAATAATTAATATTTTCGACAGATTATAAAGTATGATCATTGCACATCAAAAAATAAATACAGAGAATAAATAGTAATGTCCTTTAACATTTTAAAGAAACACGGTTATCGCCCCTGATATCAGTATGGAAATTTACATTTGATATAAAAGGTATAATAATGCCAATCAATACATGGGGTAATGGTGAATGAATGTTTATTTTGCCAGAAAATGTCTCCGATGATGTCTCTGATAAAAAGGACAGTTTGTGTCATGTACCTTTAATGGAATAGTTGAAATGTCTACATGAAAGAGTCCATATCAGTTACTTAGGGGTGAAAGGGTTGAGATATACTTTGCAATCATTAAGAAGTTATAGTGCTTTGCTTCGCTCCTGACTTCAGAGCGTGTGTCTGTCCGTCTCCCTGTCTGACTCTTTCTGTAGATTTAAAGATGAACAACACTTAGCCTTTAGCACAGGTGAATGGCTCGGACCTAGGACGCAAACAATTGCCCATTTGAAAAAGTTACCCCACATACCCATGTATATTGAGTGTACACCATACCTTTTTGAATGGGGAATTTTTGGGTTATACATCTGGTGCAACGTATAATCTACATGTGTCCTAACTGCACATATTCCACTTTATAGGCAATGGGTTGCACTATTATAGCGCTACACCATGCTTCATAGTAAAACTGGGCGTACTAGCATTTACACTTCACGTACTAAAATATAGAAAAAACCTGTTTCGCTATATTGTTATTGAGAGACAATTCTACAATACCACCATAAACCTACATAATAAAGTGTGTATTAGCAAAATTCTTAGGTCACTCTCCACAAAGTAGAAAGTAAACAAAGAATGCTTCAAACTGTCATCTGGCCTGGAGTTGAGATAAGTATCTGCTAATCTATGATGGCTATCTACATCTAGTCTCTAATTACCCCGCTACTCCTACATTGTGTAAAAACTGTCCACCACGCAACAGCTGGTAGATGCTGCTTTGATGGAACACAATGTGTTACAACTAGCCGATTCACTTGCATTGATGAAATTTGAACGTAAATGTGGCTGTGACTGGAGAAATTGGGCTGATGGGTTTTGCGACCAGTGTAGATCCAGTTCCGTTCCGTTCCGCCGTTCCAGTAACTGCACAGTCTGACCTGGATCTGCACTGTTCGCCGTTCCAGCAATGAAACACACATCATGCTTCCAACAAGCAATATATATAGCTCGTTATCAGGCTACATGAGTTTGTTAGTTGATTAGGAGCTACACTGGTCATGAATTCCATAAGCTCCATTTCTCCAGTCGCAGCCACAAATTGGTTTATGAGATTTCCATATCTGAAGCCAGTAATCCAAGAGGAATAACGAGAGAATTTAGCAGTCAGAATATATCCGCGCAAAGACATTTTACTTTACAAACTCTGAGAAACAATATGGTGTTGGTTGTACTGGCATAACTGTGTGTACCAGGGCTCCAGATAAGGAATTAGTAATTGAGTATTGTCACTCCATCATTTCAGAAGCAATTGGGTATTTCAAAATTTTAATTGGGTAAAATAAAATCACGCTACTGTTTACACATCAACAGACAGCAATTATTGAATAGTTTGTTTCGAAATGAAAACATGTCTTGGCATTTCATTAGAATTGTCTCCTTGGAGACAATTCTAATGAAATACCAAGATGTGTTTTCATGGAAAAATAAGAAAAAAATATGTGGTCTGTTTTTTATTTTTTCTGCAGCATGATAAAGGTACCACAATTGTTCTCATTGCTTTTTGATACTCACTACTTCTGATTTCAATTGTTTTTTTTTTACCATTTTAATTGGGTATTTACGCAAATACGCAGCTTATCTGGAGCTCTGGTGTACAAATGTTTCTGAGACCTAGACTTGATTGTGTAACAGGCAAGAAAAATGTGCACCGGCCCAGGGCTCGAACCGGGACCTGGTTTACCGTACCACCGGTCTAGCTACTGAGCTAACTGGGCACAGATACACACTTCCTGACCAGAATCTACATTGTTTGCCGTTCCATCAATGAAACACCCATCATGCTTCTAACAAGCAATGTAGATTGTTATCAAGCTATATGATCAGGATCTACACAGGACACACATCTCATTTCTCCTGTCACTGACACATATAATGGTTGAGTTGTTATTGAATTTCACTGTCATTTACAAATGTATCTCCAATACGAATGTATGTTCATGACTGCAAAGTGCACCCACACAAACCTTGTTCATATACATGACTTACAGGGGGACTCAACATTCCAGTTTATCCCATCAACACAGTGCGTATGTGCCGTGAAACACGTTGCCGTGAAACATTTTTGATATCCAGTCAATACTATTTTTGCATTTTACAGCCATTTGTAGGTGTTGACGGGATAAATAGAATAGTAGGTTAGTGCCGTGAATGGGAAAAAATATCTGGCGCGGCACGGAAACGGGATGTGCTCGGCAGAGCCTCGCCCATCCCGTTTCCTGAGCCTTGCCAGATATTTTTTCCCATTCACGCACTAAACCTACTATTCTCTACCCCCCCCCCAGGCTGCCCAGTTTAGAGAGGTTCCTTTGTTTATTTTTGAAATAATGAATTATTTGCTTTTTTTCAACGCAAGTATTATCTGTTACCTCTCATTTGAACCATACTACTGCAGGGCTCCAGATAAGGAATTAGTAATTGAGTATTGTCACTTCATTATTTCTGAAGCAATTGGGTATTTCATTAATTGGGTTAAATAAAATCACTACTGATTACACATCAACAGACAGCAATTATGAATTGTTTGCTTCAAAATAAAAACATGTCTTGGAATTTTATTAGAATTGTCTCCTTGGAGACAATTCTAATGAAATACCAAGATGTGTTTTCATGGAAAATAAGAAAAATATGCTATATTTGTGGTCTGTTTATTGTTTTCTGCAGCATGATAAAGGTACCATAAATGTTTGTATTGCTTTTTGATACTCGCTACTTCAGATTTCAATTGGGTTTTTGCCAATTTTAATTGGGTATTTAAGCAAATACGCAGCTTATCTGGAGCTCTGCTATTTAGACAAATCAAATGAGTGGTCGCAACATATACTGGTACTTTAACTCTTTGCATGCTAGCGGTGAAAATATCCGCCAAACAAATTAGGAATATATTTTTTATTTCTCTCTGTAAATATGTCTTGGAATTTCATTAGAATTGAGTCCTCAGGACTCAATTCTAATGAAATTCTAAGACATATTCATGATATTTACAAGGAGAAAATAAAAGCATGCAAAGAGTTAACTTTCAACACTTCAGACCTGTATAGTGGTATTGGCAAATAGCGTAGATCCAGATGAGCCGGCCCGTGACAATGTGTTATAACTAGACAATTCACTTGCATTGGTGAAATGATATTGCAGGTTTTTGAACCTAAATGTGGCTGTGACTGGAGAAGTTGGGCTTATGGGTTTTGCGACCAGTGTAGATCCAGATCAGACTGTGCATCCGCAGGATATCTGCGTGATATCAACTTGAAACTTCATACACATATTGATCACCATCCATATTTTCATTGTATACCCTACCCATGCTGCCCAGGAGCCCAAGGTCGAGGTCAAATGACTTTACACTTTTTGTTTCATAAGAAACTTGGCATAGCCTCGTTTCTGATTAAATCAGTAAACTTGTTAAATATCATTCACATTAAATCATCACTCAGGTATACAATGATTCTTGATCAGAATGAGAAGCAAAAAATGTCGAATGAAAAACAAAATATCAAAATTATTGTTAATTTACGATATTAATCAGTTATGATAGATTAATTTATGGATCTATTAAAGGTACATACCCACTCAGTAGGCACAAAATGTTCTTTATATCAGAGACATTATTTGAGACATGTTCTGTCAAAAGAAACATTCATTTATAATCTGTCGAAAATATTATCTTTTTCAGGTGACACACTTATTAGTATAAATAATTACGAAATATCATGCCTCATTTGCATATGAAAATAGCCCGATATCACCGAGCGTCACTATCAGTAAAATAAATATTACTAAATGATTATATCTGTATAGCGGGCACTGGTAATTTTTAGAGCTGGTGGAATAATGACACTTAATTATACACTTATTTAATTCCTATAAAGAACATTTTGTGCCTACTGAGTGCACATGTACCTTTAACCCTCACTACGCGGGAGACGAAAATTGTCATCTGTTGTTTTTCATTTTTGCCTTAATTCTTAACAAAGAACCTGTTTTGGCAGCACATGAGAATCGTCTCCAGCGGAGATGATTCTCATGCGCTGCCAAAACAGGTTTTTATCGAGAAATATTGAAAATAAAACATTTCCGGCAGACAATAAAATTTAATTCAGCGTAGTAACTATGCATATACATGTAAATACAAAAATGTTGTATCTTTATACAAATTTAACATATTATCATGAATGATTGTATACATGGGCTGAACAAATAAATAAATACAAAATACAGCAAATAAATAGAGCATATTAACCCTTTCCCTGTTTTGCGATATTTCGACTCTTCCAAATCGAAAACATCTGAATAAAAGAATCAAATGCTGGATCAAATGATGGTTAAATTATCTGATAGAGTAGAAAACATTGTGGGAAAAGGAGAAATTGCTTGTTGCAAGCAATTTCTCCTTTTCCCACAATGTTTTCAAAAGACATCTTCTGCAGAGGCGTGAAAAGTCGTTTCTATGAGCGAAAGTGTTAATAAATCAAAGTACCGGTATATACATGTAGTTTGACCATTCTAGTTCATCCTCTGAATGATGTCACAATGTATACTTTCTGCCCGATATTCAGTGAATGTGTGTCCCACGAAGAAACAACTTACTGTCTGTTTCACCAAAAAACCTGCCCAAATTTTACGGATATATCCACAATGTAAAAACAATATTTTTTTCGGTAATATTAAATTATAGTTAAATTTCAGAATGAGCCTCTTTTTATTTCGTAAAATTGTGTCAAATATTGATTTTAGTACGAAAAATTATTTCTCTATGGGAATTTAACATGGGGAAAAAAGAGGTGGAGGTCGAACATGGACGAGTAAAAAAAAAATAAATTGGAAATTGACTCCGAAACTTGGCTAGATAGCTTGGAAATGATCTAACTAAGAAAACAAAAGTTAGATTTTGAAAATCGGTCCTCTATTTCTGATTTTCAAAAAATTCCCTATGTTAAATCCCCCATAGACATCTTCACTAGATGTCTATGTGACTTTCACATGGAGAAATTGTTGTTTCACAATAAAATCAATATTTGACTAAATATCGCGAAATAAAAGAAGGCTCATATAATCATTCATAAAATTTAATATTATCAAAAAAATATTGTTTCTGCATTGTTTATATAGCCGTAAAATTTGGGCAGGTTTCGTGAAACGGACGGTAGACAATACCTGTGTTGCACAATATCCAATATCCCAGCAAACAATCGCTCACCTGAACTATTTCCCTCAATCGGATAAAATCCTACAAAGACAAGTAGTCATTGTACCCGGTACGCTGTCTTTGATATCTATTGGATAAACTTGGAACTTCACCGAGTATTGGCCTACCACTGCCGGCTAATCTAGAGAAACATTTCTCAATGGAACTCCACAGCGGTAACAAGATTGCCGATAGTTAGCCTGTCACACTGCTAGTTAGCCGCAATCAGCTGACTTAAACCCATTAGAGAGACAGGTACAATTATATTAGTATAATTTTTGAGAAAAAATAGTATCCTATTTTCTTGACTTCATCTCATCAGCTTGTCTGTCGATTGGTCGGTTTGTCAGTCTGTCAGAAATTTAGTTTCCTCTCTATATCTTCTAAACCGATAAATGGATTTTGAAATAATTTGCAACAAATGTTTACCATGATGAGATGATGTGCCGCGTTCAATACCCGCATGTCTATGACCAAGGTCAAGTTCACTTAGAGGTTCAAAGGTCAAACTTTGTTTCCGCTCTGTATGTTCTAAACCGATACTAATTTTCAAATAATTTAATGCAAATATTTGCAATGATGAGACGATGTACGTGTCACATTCAATACCCACATGTATCCAAGGTCAAGGCACTTAGAGGTCAAAGGTCAAATTTTGTTTCCTCTATATTTTGTAAACTGATCAATGGATTTTGAAATAATTTGCCATAATATTTTATCATAATGAGATATTAATGAGTTACGTTTAATAATGTCTACATCTAAGCTGAAGGTCACCCTATAGGTCAAAGGTCAAATTTTGTTTCCGCTCTATATTTTCTAAATCAATATATGGATTTTCAAATTATTTGCCACAAATGTTTGCCATGATGAGACGATGTGTCCCGTTCAGGTCAAAGATCAAATTTTATTTCCGCTCTATACATGTATTTTCTAAACTGATAGATAGATTTTCAAATAATGTCACAAATGTTTGCCATGATGAGACGATGTGTCCCGTTCAGGTCAAAGATCAAATTTTATTTCCGCTCTATACATGTATTTTCTAAACTGATAGATAGATTTTCAAATAATGTGCCACAAATGTTTGCCTTGATGAGACGTTGTGTCGTGTTTTATACCCATATATCTATGTCCAAAGTCACTTAAGAGGTCAATGGTCAAATTTTGTTTCCACTTCATGTATTCAAAACGGTTGAAAGGATTTTCAAATAATTTGCCACAAATGTTTGCCATGATGAGAAAATGTGTCGAGTTCAAAACCTACATGTCTATGACCAAGGACAAGGTCACTTAGAGGTCAAGGGTCAAATTTCAAATGGATTTTCAAATCCTTTGTTCGTCATGATGAGTCGATGTGCATGTCACCTTCAATACCCATGTGTCTACATTCAAGGTCAATTACACTTAGAGCTCAAATGTCCTTTCTGCTCTATATCTTCTAAACCGATGTGTCGCATTCAATACCCTTGTGCCTAAAACAATTTCCCCATGTTAAATCCACATAGACATCTTCACAGAGTGCAGAGTGAAAATGTCTATGGGGATTTAACATGGGGAAATTTTTTAGATTTTCAGAAATACTGGACCGATTTTTACTTTTGTTTTCTTAGTTAGATCATTTCCAAGCTATCTAACTAGGTTTCGGAGTCAATTTCCCAAAAAAATTGTTTTTTTGACTCCTCCCACAACTCCTCTACCTCTTTTCCCCCCATGTTAAATTCCCATAGAGAAATCAATTTTTCGTAATAGAACCAATATTTTTTTACCAAATTTCACGAAATAAAAAGAAGGCTCATTCTTAAATTTTCCTTTAATTTAATATTATCAAAAAAAATATTGTTTTTGAATTGTTTATGGCCGCAAAATTTGGGCAGCTTTTGTGAAACAGACAGTAGTCCAATGTCAAGATCACACCTAGAGGACAAAGGTAAAAAATGGGCATGAAATTTTGATTCCGACCTTTTAAACTCTTTCTGATATTAAATCTGATCATACATTTCATGCCCATTTTTTGACAGCGATGTTTGTGGGAGTACATCTACCCGTATTATGATCACTCCTGTGATAGGTTCAACTGAGTAGCTATTTTAAGTAACAAAATAACTAAACAACAAGTACCTTTTTGGAGAAATAAACATAATAATTACATGTACCAAAATGTAGACTGGATACAAAAAAAGCCTGCATATGACATAATGTAGTACATTATACTCCTTCTGTCTAGGATAACAACTTGAATTATGAAAACCGGTCCACATCTGATGGAATATATTATTTAATAAACTGAATAGAAAATAAGAAACATTTTTAGCTCACCTGAGCGAAGCTCATGTGAGCTATTGTTACCGCAATGTGTCCGTCGTCCGTCGTCCATCGTCGTCGTCCGTGAACATTTTCAAACGTCTTCTCCTCGGTAACCATTGGGCCTACAGTCACCAAACTTCAAGATCATGGTCCTTAGGTAGGGGGATTACAAAATTGTTAAAATGACGTCATTGTGTAATCCAAGACCGGATTTCGACAAAATTTGGTAGGAATGATCGATGTACAATTAGTGGAAGAGTATTAGATAACAAAATGACGAAGATCGAAAAAAAATAGGTCAAAGCTGAATTTTTCTGTTTAGTTTGTAAATATCATCACCTGAAACATATCAAAACTCCCCATGAATCCGACTGGAGCTTAACTCAGAATTCAAGATGGCGTCCAAGATGGCTGCCGTAATCGTCCAGTGTTATAAATGTCACAAGAAATAGTGCAAACTGTATATTTATTTTGCATGATATGTCAGCATATCTTCACAAATAGAATATTATGCACATATTATGGTATGACAATAAAAAAAATTTGGAACTTGACATAAAAAATATTAAAAAAAAAAGAAAAATGCATTTTTTTTACAAAATATTAGTTTGAACGAACAAAAAATCTATAAAACGTAATAATAATAATAATGATAATAATAATAATAATCTAATGCTGACCGCAGAAATAATAATATAATTGTGTATTTGTGGCATGTCTAGCTCCGGGTCTTAAAGCGTAGATTTATAAGTTGACACTGACACATCTTGTTCAATTAGGCACGATGGATCATTCACCAAGTAACAAGCGAGCAGTGCAGACCCTGATCAGACTGCGCGGATGCGCAGGCCTATCTGGTTCTACACTGATCACAAAACGCATAAGCCCCATTTATCCAGCCAAAATGGCGCAACGCACATTTCACAATCTAACAATAGTAGCAGAAGAGGGCTTGCACAAATCAGCATGACGTAATAGTTTAAATACTAATATAGCAATACGCTCCTATGCCCGAGAAGAGACACAACAACCCCATGATTTAAATCATTATTGATATCGAGTACGTTTGCGTATTTATGACAAATTGTTATTTCTGAATATTTTAGTACACATACTAGCATCGACATATTCTAATCATTTTACAGTATGGATGGGAAGTGTGTTATTTGTAAAGAGCTTTTTGCCTCTGCGAAAACACAAACCGTTGGCGAAAAGGGTCATGCCTCGTTGATTACAGCCAGTGTCACTCGCAGTGATGGGTTCGATGCTCTTCTGAGAACAGTAGTACTGCCTTTTGATGTACACGCCAACTGTTACAAAGAGTATACACGCAAATCCACACTGGAGGCACAAAAACGAAAAGCCCCAGATGTTCCAGAGATTGTTACAGGGGCAACGCTGCGATCTGATCGTAAAGAGTTTGACAGTAAAACGGATTGTTTGTTTTGCACGGAGAAGATACATGTGGGTTACAAGCAACCCAAAGCGCGCAGGAAAGAGTTCCACTTTGTTGAAACCATCGAATACTTGGAAACGCTCATGTCAATTGCTAAGAATCGACATGATGATTTGGGAAAGGAGGTGATGATGCGTATCCAGACAACCAATGATTTGGTGGCTGCAGAAGCTATATATCATCACGATTGCGCAGTTGCATTTAGGAGAGGACGCCCAGAATCTACATCAAATTCCGAAAGAGGAAGACCCAAAGATGTGTTGAGAAACACGGCGTTTGATAAAGTATGTGAGTACCTAGATGAGAATGACGAATGCCAATACTCACTTTCAGAAATTTCTGAAATAATGGACGGTATTTGGACGGTATTGAAGGGTACACAAAACAGTATCTCAGACAAAAGCTACAAGCGCATTATGGTGATCAGTTGATTATTACAAGTGTTCCAGGTGTTTCAAATATTGCCACATTCCGCGATAAAGGACACAAGGTGCTTCGTGATACTTGGCAAGCTGAAAAGAAGGCAAATGCTTCAACAGAGAAAGACAGAATTGTAGATATGGCGGCGTCTATAATCAGAGATGATATCAGAACGAAAGTATATAATTGTTCTGAATACCCAACGATGGATGACACGAATAATGGCTGCTCGTTAGTTCCAGAAAGTCTCGGCCGGTTTCTTCACGGTGCAGTAAAATCAAAAGCATCAACGGAACGTACGAATATAGACAGGCGATGTACAGCCATAGCCCATTATATAATAGCTGCATGCAGACCAAGGTCATTTATATCGCCAATTCTGTTAGCAAATAGCTGTCTACATACACAGAAAGTATGGCATCACTGGAGTTGATATATATATTAAGTAGCATGTGCTTTGCCGACTATTACAAGGAAATACAGAGACTCTGACTTGTTCTATTCTCAGTAAGGACACCCCATCGTATAATCTGAATGGGTTCACACAATTCGTGTTTGATAACGCAGATTTCAATGTTGCGACACTAACTGGGCATGATACTTTCCACAGCATGGGCGGAATTGCATGCGTTACCCCACAAGGGAAAAGGCTGGAGAAAAACTGAGTCGGTCTGTCAATATACCAAGCTCCCAATTAATAGGAAAGTTTGGTGACATCCCAATCAAAACGTACAAGAAACCAACCGTACCCGGCCTGCAGTCAGTGAAGTTTGGCCCAATTGAAGCTCCAAAACCTGACCCACCTAGTTTGGTGGTTGCAGTAGATGTTGATCGGCTGTGGTTAGCCAGCTTTTCTACAAATCTTACCCCTTGCCCGTCATAGAGTGGGTTCATACAGGTGGCAGTAACAGGCGAAAAGCATGAGAAAAGCCGAATCGAGATTCTTCCATTCATTAATCTAGATCCAACCAACCTGAGCACAATATTTACGGCATTGTGTTTTGCACAAAGCCAATGTGACAAGCATGGGCAGAAGATTTGCATTGTCACATTTGACCAATCGCTTTACATCAAAGCCACAGAGATAGTGGCTGCATCGCCAGATCTGTCGAATATAATCACACGATTGGGTGGTTTTCACCTACTGATGTCATTTATGGGATCAGTTGGATTTATCATGGCGGGCAGCGGATTAGAAGCATTATGGGAGACATGTTAACGGGGCATGCATATGCTAGAGCTGTCCGTGCTCACCTGTTAACTTCAGCTTCCATAACTTCTCTTCTGCTTGAGAAACCGGAATCATCAGTTACTGTTGATGCCGAGTCATTACGTCGGCTTCATGCATCACTTTTGAACAGTCAAGGTAGTGTAGAAGAGGATGCTAGTCTGGCAGAACTCAGTCAGGTACTTGGTAAGTTGATGGAACATGCTGCAAATGACAGTCGCACTGGGAAGCTTTGGGTCAACTACTTGGAGCAGGTGTCTCTTTTGAGACTACTGATCAGAACTGAACGCACAGGCGACTGGAATCTCCATTTATATTGCATAAGGAGAATGATACCGCTGTTCCATGCTGCTGGCCACCTTGCCTACGCAAAATCTGCCAGACTCTACCTACAGCAAATGACACAACTAGAATCTATCATGGCCGAAAAAGACTACCAGCAGTTTCACTGAAGGTGGGTATTTTACCATTCGACGAACTGATCGCTTTTGGGGCGGTAATTTTACCGATCTGACAATCGAGCAAGAGCTGATGCGCTTGTTGAAAATCGCCAGGTGGGATGACCCATGGCCGTGGCATCACAGCTAGCTCATTAACAAAGTGGGTTCATGCGTTACCCCGCTGTGTACCCATATGTGAGAGTCTTGAAACATTCACAGGCGTCCATGCCAGTACATCGGATCAGCACAGGGATTTACATGCAAGCTCGCAATCACGCGATCATAAGGACTACTATACATTTTTGCGATGGTTACGAGTACATTCGCCATTTTCCCACAGTCATTCTAAGTCAGTTGTTGCAATAGCAACTGGTTTAGTTGCCGACAAGTCGGTGAACTGTGACATGGCGTTTGAAATAGGCCAAAAAGCAGCAAATTCCATGACAGATAAAACATTTACAGATGTAAAGCTGAAAAGGAATGACAGAGTGAAACAATCAACGCATTGATTAACACAGTCACAGTCCGTGGTCAGCCAGTTTGTAGTGAATCCTAACTTTGCTCTTCAACAGAATCACTTGCGTCATGCAAAGTCGATCTGAAATGGAACAGTTCTTAGCGTATGAGCTGGCACCTCAGCCTACGTCTCTCTTTCATGATGGTGGAATGAGGAGAACTGCCAAAAGTGCACTTGGCACATTGTTGAAATCGAAAGTTGATCCGCAATCCACGTTTCCTGATGAGGCAACATTTGTCATTGATGGAGGTTACCTCCTTCACACAGTCGTGTGGCCGACACAAATGCAACTTACAAGGAGGTATGTAAGTCCTACGTATCATACATTGCATATCATTTTGGTGGCAGTGAGGTCGTCGTGGTGTTTGATGGTTACAACAGCCAGGCATCTACGAAACTAGCGGAGCAACGACGAAGAGCATCGAAAACCACTTCCCGTGATATATTATTTGATGCAGACATGAAAACAGTGACTACCCAAGAAGCATTCCTGACTAATGGAACTAACAAATCAAGATTGATAGAGCTGCATGCTGAAGAGTTGAAACTTCACGATGTAGTCATAAAGCATGCTGAGGCTGACGCGGATAGTCTAACTGTTGCCACAGCAATATCAATTGCACGATCCCGACCAAAGGACGTAGTGGTTGTTGGAACAGACACGGGCTTGCTGGTAATGCTTGTGTCACAAAGCACTGAACAATGCCACCTGCACATGTTGTCGAAGGGCAATACCTTGTTCGTGTACGACATTGCGGAAATCCAGCAATCTATAGGAGACGTTAGGCAACATCTAATGTTCATTCACGCGATCACGGGATGTGATACAGTGTCAGCACTGTTCGGTCAAGGAAAAAAGAAAGCATTCACAAGCTTGTAGAGAAACATAAGGGTATTGCTGGGTTGGATACGTTTACGCGTGCAACAAGCACGAACGAAGATGTAGCTACAGTTGGCGAGCAGTTTCTTCTTCAGCTTTATGGAGCTCACAAGGCAGACACTCTTGACCGCTACAGATATCAAGCTTATAACAGAGCAATAAGTCGCTCAACCCTCTCAAGTACGTTCAAGTTAGAATCTCTTCCGCCCACAAGTGCAGCAGCTAAACAACATTCGTACCGAACGTATCACACTGTACAACAATGGATGGGGAATACCCTTTCTCCACTCGAATGGGGCTGGCAGCTAAAGGAAAACTGCTTAGTACCAACAGAAACAGAAAATCCGATTGCCCCTGCAAAGCTATTGAAAATGGTGTCATGTGGTTGCAAGAGCGGATGCGGGAAGCAATGTGGCTGCAGAAAGCTTGGACTTCACTGTTCCTCGCTCTGCAGTCAATGCGTCGGAACAAACATGCACAAATATTATACAAATATCTCCTGACGCATCGACGATGATACACAATAAATGTGACGTGCGTCTCATGGTGTATTATATATTTTATTGAATTCTGATATCATTGCTTTGGAAAACATTTTGCATATTACAGGATATACATTAATTTAGTCGGCCATCTTGGTGACCATCTTGATTATATCAGTTAGACGCCATTGGGTACTAAACTGATAGTATCCGTCAAATGAATATGTTCTGACTAAAATACATAGCAGATCTCTGCTTATTTGTAGGTAATTCATGATTGTACTGTTTTGGCGGCCATCTTGAATTCTACATAAACTACTGTGGGATTCATGGAGAGCTGTGATATGTTGGGTTTGATGGTATTCTGAATATGTTGCATGAATATTTCAGCTTTTGCATTTTTTCCCGATTTCAACCCTAGTGCCATTCGGTTAACGCTTGTTTCTCACGTTCTGAGAGCTATGTATGATGCAATTGGCGGCCATCTTGGACGTAATATTTATACTAATTTCTCAAAATTTCTGTTAAAGTAGTTATGCGTTATATTCTATTTGTTTTGGCACGTTTCATTCGAATTGGTTTGGCGAAAATTACACTAGTTGTAGTTTTGTGGTCATTTTTGGTCGCCACTTTGGACGCCATCTTGAATTCTGGATTAAGCTCCACTCGGATTCATGGGGAGTTTTGATATGTTATTTCTAATGATATTCTGAACATATTTTGAAAAATTCAGCTTTGACCTATTTTTTTTCGATCTCAACCCTAATGCTCTTCCACTAAATGCTCTTTCAAAGTTGTTAAAATGGTGACCCTGGGGTCAAAAATGGGCGTGGCCTGTGGGGTCAAATTGGGGTCAAATTTTATTTTTGACCAAATATGGTCATGTTATATACCAAATCGAAGGTATCAACGAGGCGATCACTCTGGTGGTCATGTCATCCAAGATGGCCGCCAAAAGGTCAAAAGGTCGTTCTTTTATTAGAGATTTCAAAATTCTTCTTCACATGAACCGCTTGGCCCATGGTAGCCAAACTGAAAAGTTATGGTCCATGGGTGAAGCTTTTTCAGATTTGTTAAAATGGAGGTCATCGCTAATCCAAGATGGCCGCCGTCTAAAAATAGCATAAATTCTTAAAAAATCTTCTTCTCATGAACCGCTAGCCGGATTTCGACGAAACTTGGTAGGAATGATCGATGTACAATGCTCTTTCAAAGTTGTTAAAATGGTGACCCCGGGGTCAAAAATGGGCGTGGCCCATGGGGTCAAATTTTATTTTTGACCAAAATGGTCATGTCTATACCAAATCGAAGGTATCAAAGAGGCGATTGCTCTGGTACATTTTTGTCGAAATTGGATGGTCTTGTCATTCAAGATGGCCGCTGAATGGTCAAAAGGTAATTCTTTTATTAGAGATATCAAAATTCTTGTTCACACGAACCGCTTGGCCCATGGTGGCCAAATTTCACAGTTATGGTCCATGGGTGAAGCCTTTTCAGATTTGTTAAAACGGAGGTCGTCGCTAATCCAAGATGGTTGCCGTCTAAAAATAGCACAAATTCTTAAAAAATCTTCTTCTCATGAACCGCCAGGCGGATTTCAACGAAACATGGTAGGAATGATCGATGTAGAATGTTCTTTCAAAGGTGTTAAAATGGTGACCCCGGTGTCAAAAATGGGCGTAGTCGGTGGGGTCAAATTTCATTTTTGACTGAATATGCTCATGTAATATATCAAATTGAAGGTATCGATGAGGCGATTGCTCTGGTGCAATATTTGTCGGAATCAGATGATTATGTCATCCATGATGGTCGCCAAAAGGTCCATTTATTCGAGATTTTGAACGTCTTTTTCTCAGGAACCACGTGGCCGATGCTGGCCAAACTTCATAGTAAGTTTAAGATCCTTGGGTGAAGCATTTTCAGATTTGGTAAAATGAGTCATCGCTTAATCCAAGATGACCGCCATCTAAAAATAGCACAATTTTTTTAAAACATATATGAACTCTATGTCACATTCTCCTCTGGTGTTCATGGAGTCAGGTGAGCGAATTAGGGCCATCATGGCCCTCTTGTTTTATGATAGCAAACTATTGGTTATTCTAGTAGCGGCAGTAGCAAGTGAATGAAATCATGTAGTGTCTGGCCATTTATGAAGTGATTCTGAAGTGCTGTTAAAACATGTGTTTATTGAGAAATAAGGCAAGATATAAAAGCCAGCTCAGAGTCTGCCTTTCTCACAGGGATACAATAGCCTAATTTTGTTTCCTAGCTGCATTCTAAGGTTTATGATTTTGTTTCCTAGCTGCATTCTAAGGTTTATGATTTTGATACCTAGCTGCATTCTAAGGTTTATGAATACCCCTAGTAGGGGTATTCATAAACCTTAGAATGCAGCTAGGAAACAAAATTGTTGTGGGGAGGTGGGGTATACTGGAGTCTGTCCGTTCATCCGTCCGTCCTTCATTGAAAATTCTTAATATTTCACGCTTTCATTCCTCTAAGGCTATCCTATCATGCTGTGGCAAGCCCATGACCGTCCAACCCTCGCTGATGCGAATGTCAAGGTCACGTTCTTTACAAAACTTAACATCAGAGAAATCGGTTTTTAAGCTTCTATTTCCTTCATCGAAAATTCTTAATATTTCATGCATGCATTCCTCTAAGGCTCTACTACCATGCTGTGACAAATCCATCAGCATCCGACTCCCGCTGATCCCAAGGTCGAGGTAACATACCTAGTCTCTTCACAAAACTTGACATCGGAGAAATCTGTTTTAACTTCTATTTTATTCATAATTTGTTTTCCATATGTTCACGCATGCATTCCTCTACTATCATGATGTGCCAAATCCACCACCGTCCAACCCGCACTGATCCCAAGGTCAAGGTCAAGGTCTTGGCAGATTCCACAATAAACCACAGTTATACTTTTTGCCCAAAAAAACAATATAGGAATGAATGACCTTTTTGTGGAATTTATCGGGGTATAAACTTGGAAAAGTCGCGGGAATACTGGACAAAGGAAATTCCCTTCCACTCTATATCTTCTACACCCATGCATGGATTATCAAATGGCTTGGCACAAATGTTTCTCGTGATGAGAAGGTGTGTCACGATCAATAACCACGCACCTACGTCCAAGGTCACAGTTGAAGGTCAAAGGTCAAACCTATCGAAATTCCCTTCCGCTCTATATCTTCTACACCGATGCATGGATTATCAAATGGCTTGGCACAAATGTTTCTCATGATGAGAAGGTGTGTCGCGATCAATAACCACGCACCTACGTCCAAGGTCAAGGTCACAGTTGAAGGTCAAATGTCAAACCTATTGAAATTCCCTTCCGCTCTATATCTTCTACACCGATGCATGGATTATCAAATCGCTTGGCACAAGGTGTGTCGCGATCAATAACCACGCACCTACGTCCAAGGTCAAGGTCACAGTTGAAGGTTTTCATTGACCACATACGCAGGTAAAAGGTCAATGTCACACATCTCTAAGGCCAGCATTAAATAATGATCATGCATTTTTATTCAACGCTATAAAACTTCTAATGTTAAGCTATTTGTAAGTCCAACTCTTTGTGGGGGTATTATGATCACTCCTGTGATAGTTCTAGTTTTGACAGACGGCAGCCATTTGTTTACATTGACAGCACTGACAGCGCACCTGTAGAAAGTAGTTCGGCATGGGAGTTTACTGGGATGTAAATTTTGGACAGAGACTTGCTACGGGCCAATCAAATGTTAGGGAATTGTGTAAATATTTTTGTGCTGGAATTATCAGCACATTAACATTGTGGCAGCACTTTAGAATCACATCCTTTAGAAATCATTATAAAGTGTTGTGAGAAAAATTAAAATCCAAAAATGAATGAAAATTAACTCTTTGCGTAAATGGTGAAAACATCCGCCAAACAAATTAGGTGTATATTTTTTATTTTTCTCTGTAAATATGTCTTGGAATTTCATTAGAATTGAGTCCTGAAATATGTCTTGGAATTTCATTAGAATTGAGTCCTCAGGACTCAATTCTAATGAAATTCCAAGACATATTCATGATATTTACAAGGAGAAATAAAAGAAAATATGATGATTATTGTCCGCTATTTGTTAACTATTTATAGCCCTCAAGTTTCCCAGCATGCAAAGAGTTAATTCAGCATACTAAGGGATAAAATACCTAGACAAGAAAATATACAGTTAACAAGTGAAATACCCTTAACCCTTAGAATGCGGGAACCGAAAATAGTCGTCTGCTGATAATTCATATAGTGTCTTTTCTGCAATTTGTTTGTATGGGCACCAGGGGCGGGCGGGGGGATGAAAATCTTCAAATTACTTTTCTCAGGCCTTAACCCTTAGACCGCTACTCACAACAATTCTCGTCTGCTGTTGCTTTTATATCTTGCCTTATTTCTCAATAAAAACATGGTTTGACAGCACTTCAGAATCATTTCCAATGGAAATGATTCTGAAGTGCTGTCAAACCATGTTGTATATGATTCTAAAGTGCTGTCAAACCATGTTTTTGATGATAAAAATGGAAAATAAAAAATAAACAGCAGACGATAAAAAAAATAAGACAGCGGTCTAAGGGTTAATAATCAATAATTCCAGCACAAAAATATTTACACAATTCCCTAACATTTGATTGGTCCGTAGCAAGTCTCTGTCCAAAATTTATATCCCAGTAAACTCCATGCCGAACTACTTTTCGTAACCGTGAGGCGCAGTTAAAATAATTCTTAAAAGAAAACGGAAAATAAACACATTTTCTTGATGAATTTATTTCAAATGCTGGAATTATAAGGAATGCATGGCCTTTTTGTGGAATTTATCGGGGATATAAACTTGGAAAAGTCGCGGGAATACTGGACGAGGCCTTAAACAAATATATTTTTTTCTGAAAATTGTAATTTTTTATCGCTTCTTCCAGTATTCCCGCGACTTTTCCAAGTTTATATCCCCGATAAATTCCACAAAAAGGCCATTCATTCCTATATTAAAAAGACAATACGGAAGACTTACAGACGACAGGTATCATATTCTCTGTTCATCCTGAAAACAAGGTACTTTAACATGCCAATGTATGGTATCTTTTAAGAACTAGAAATGGACGCTTGTCGACAAGTGCATGTGTATCCCCCTCCCCAGATACACAAGTAGTTTGAAAAAAGGGTGTTCGAGTTATGCTCCGGAGACAAAATCAGTGACGGAAAAAACAAAGGGAGATAACTAAAAAATTAGTGATGCAAGAGTTGTCATTCTTGCGTGACACACCTTTAGGGTTGTGGTCTATGCATGTGTGAAGTTTCATGAAAATATTCCAAAGGGTGTTCGAGTTATGCTCCGGACACGAAATTCAGTGCACGAAACAACAAAGGAGATAACTAAGAAATTAACGATGCAAGAGTTGTCATTCTTACGTGCGACACACCTTTGGGTCGCTTCTATGCATGTGTGAAGTTTAATAAACTAGAAAATGTGTTCATAGAACACGGATGTCCCACATATCGCTTTGATAATAAATGAGGCCAAATTCCAAGTCAAAATTTTCTTTTACCTGAGCGTTAAAAGTTTTTGAAGCACCAAGTATGTGACCTTGACCCTGGGATTGGCGGGGCAGGACGAACGTGGATTTGGCACAGTGCGGTAGAGGACCATTAGAGCAATGCGTATATGAAATATGAAGATGATCCATGAAAGAAAACAGAAAGTATAAGATATTTACCCGAGCGTTAAAGTTTTTGAAGCACTAAGTATGTGACCTTGACCCTGGGCTTGGCGGGGGCAGGACGAATGTGGATTTGGCACAGGGCGGTAGAGGACCATTAAAGCAATGCGTATATGAAATATGAAGCTGATCCGTGAAAGAAAACAGAAATTATAAGATATTTACCCGAGCGTTAAAGTTTTTGAAGCACCAAGTATGTAACCTTGACCCTGGGCTTGGCGGGGGCAGGACAAACGTGGATTTGGCACAGGGCGGTAGTGAACCATCAGAGCAATGTGTATATGAAATATGAAGCAGATCGGTCAAAGGATGAAGAAATTATGAGACATTTACCCGAGTGTTAAAGTTTTGTGACGGACGGGCGGACGGACGGATGGGAGGACGGGACACACGTTCCTACGAATGAATACTTGTTGGGTTTTTACTGTATAAAAATACCCAACAAGAGTACCCAACACTATCCTAACCCTACCCAATAAGATCCCCGTACGCTTACAAGTACCCATTCGTGTGTGCGGACGGGCGGACGGACGGACGGACAAAGGTAACACTAAATGCCCCCTCCACAATCGTGGTGGGGCATAACAATATTCCAAAGGGTGTTCGGATACAAAATCAGAGCATGAACGAACAAAGGGAGATAAGTAAACAATAATTCTGCGGAATCAAATGCCTCGCCTTGTCCCGCCTTGACCTCGAGCCTGGGCCCGAAAGCAATTTTCACTGGCCCGAACATATTATACAATTATTGACTAGTGAGCCATGGAATCAGATTATATTCTATGGCTCACTAGTCAATAATTGTTTTATTATATGATAATAGTCTGTATATAGCACTTACGACCTTATGCTACTAGACAAAATTTAAAAAAAAAAAATGAACAAAAAAAATGGAAAAAAAAGTTTAAAAATTTAAAATAATAAAGCTTGCTACTGGAGCCCAGAATTTTTTTTTAAAAGTCCTATATTTATCTACATATATCTGCACAGGTCCACATAATGCCACAATATTTTCAACACAGTTTACGGAAATGTAATATCCAATGTAGTAATTTACCTGTATAAATTACCTGTGGTCAGACTGGTCAAGACTGGTCAAGACTGGTCAAAACTGGACATTTGCACATGCTAGCACATGCACAGGTGAATGGTTCTCCCAGTCTCTATTGTTCTCTCTACAGGTAAGGTGTACAGAGCACACGAGAAAAGGTGTACAGAGCAGACGAGAAAACGGGTCTTCATGCATTATTGTCCTGTTTGTAGAATGCGCAAAATAAAAAAGGGAGATAACTCAAAGATTAGCTACGCAAGAGTTGTCATTCTTGTGCACGACACACCTCCGGGTCGTGGTCTATGCATGTGTGAAGTTTCATGAAAATATTCCAAAGGGTGGTCGAGTTATGCTCCTGACAGGAAATCAGTGAGCAAAAACAAAACAGGGAGATAACTCAAAAATTAGCTATGCAAGAGTTATCATTCTTGTGCACGACACACCTTCGGTTCGTGGTCTAATTGAATGTGTTAAGTTTCATAAAAATATTCCAAAGGGTGGTCGAGTTATGGTCAATCAGTGCGCGAAATAAAAAAGAGAGATAACTAAAAAATTAGCTATGCAAGAGTTGTCATTCTTGTGTGCGACACACCTTCAGGTCGTGGTCTATGCATGTGTGAAGTTTCATGAAAATATTCCAAAGGGTGGTGGAGTTATGCTCCGGACACGAAATCAGTGCACGAAACAACAAAGGGAGATAACTAAGAAATTAACAATGCAAGAGTTGTCATTCTTACGTGCGACACACCTTTGGGTCGTCTTCTATGCATGTGTGCAGTTTAATAAACTAAATCAGTGTGAGAGTCCGTCACAAAACTTTAACACTCGGGTAAATGTCTCATAATTTCTTCATCCTTCGACCGATCTGCTTCATATTTCATATACACATTGCTCTGATGGTTCAGTACCGCCCTGTGCCAAATCCACGTTCGTCCTGCCCCTGCCAAGCCCAGGGTCAAGGTCACATACTTGATGCTTCAAAAACTTTAACGCTCAGGTTAATATCTTATAATTTCTGTTTTCTTTCACGGATCAGTTTCATATTTCATATACACATTGCTCTAATGGTCCTCTACCGCACTGTGCCAAATCCACGTTCGTCCTGCCCCCGCCAAGCCCAGGGTGAAGGTTAGATACTTGGTGCTTCAAAAACTTTAACGCTCAGGTAGATATCTTATAATTTCTGTTTTCTTTCACGGATCAGCTTCATATTTCATATACGCATTGCTCTAATGGTCCTCTACCACCCTGTGCCAAATCCACGTTCGTCCTGCCCCCACCAAGCCCAGGGTCAAGGTCACATACTTAGTGCTTCAAAAACTTTAACGCTCGGGTAAATATCTTATAATTTCTGTTTTCTTTCATGGATCATCTTCATATTTCATATACGCATTGCTCTAATGGTCCTTTACCGCCCTGTGCCAAATCCATGTTCGTCCTGCCCCCGCCAAGCCCAGGGTCAAGGTCACATACTTGGTGCTTCAAAAACTTTAACGCTCAGGTAAATATCTTATAATTTTTCTTTCCATTCACGGATCAACTTCATATTTCATATACGCGTTGCTCTAATGGTCCTCTACCGCCCTGTGCCAAATCCACGTTTGTCCCGCCCCCGCCAAGCCCAGAGTTAACATCACATACTTAGTGCTTCATAAACTTTAACGCTCAGGTAAATATCTTATAATTTCTGTTTTCTTTCACGGATCAGCTTCATATTTCATATACGCATTGCTTTAATGGTCCTCTACCGCCCTGTGCCAAATCCACATTCGTCCTGCCCCCGCCAAGCCCAGGGTCAAGGTCACATACTTAGTGCTTCAAAAACTTTAACGCTCGGGTAAATATCTTATACTTTCTGTTTTCTTTCATGGATCATCTTCATATTTCATATACGCATTGCTCTAATGGTCCTCTACCGCACTGTGCCAAATCCACGTTCGTCCTGCCCCGCCAATCCCAGGGTCAAGGTCACATACTTGGTGCTTCAAAAACTTTTAACGATCGGGTAAAAGAAAATTTTGACTTGGAATTTGGCCTCATTTATTATCAAAGCGATATGTGGGACATCCGTGTTCTATGAACACATTTTCTAGTTTATTAAACTGCACACATGCATAGAAGACGACCCAAAGGTGTGTCGCACGTAAGAATGACAACTCTTGCATTGTTAATTTCTTAGTTTATCTCCTTTGTTTGTTTCGTGCACTGATTTCGTGTCCGGAGCATAACTCGAACACCCTTTGGAATATTTTCATGAAACTTCACACATGCATAGACCACAACCCTAAAGGTGTGTCACGCAAGAATGACAACTCTTGCATCATTAATTTTTTAGATATCTCCCTTTGTTTTTTCCGTCACTGATTTTGTCTCCGGAGCATAACTCGAACACCCTTTTTTCAAACTACTTGTGTATCTGGGGAGGGGGATACACATGCGCTTGTCGACAAGCGTCCATTTCTAGTTATTATTATTATCAAGGCTGCTAGCGAGGGGATTAGCCTCGTAATAATGATGCCCTTGTACGGGTTATAAGGGGTCAATGTCTCCTGGTCTTTGCTTTGCTAGATCATTCATTCATCAGATCTTCATTATGTTGGAAATTCTTTGAATTCTTACAGGCTCTGGCTCTCAGACTTGCACAGAAGCCAAAATGAAACTCATTATATCTAAACATATTGAAATGTAAGTACTTTTTCATCAATAACAAAAAGTCACTGTCCCCCCCAAAAAATTTATTTAATGGAATTTGACTTTATTGCAACAAAAATAATATTTCCTGTGGGGGTGTTTTTTTCTAAACAATATGAAATTTACTTGCAAATACAGTAGAACTTCGATCGCTCGAACCGGCAACGGAATCGAGTTTGAGTTCGAGCGATGCATAGTTCGAGGGAATGAAATCTCAAAAATGTACTGTCACATTCAGTCAATAAAATCACTTATGTGAATATATGAGATGACCGATGTGACATGCCATTGTATATGCATTACATTTGGAGGGAGAAATGAAAAATAACAAATACAATTGTAAAGTTGCTGTTTTATTCAATATTTACATGTCAATAATACAATAATACGTCAAATAAACCGCTATGTTCCGCTTTGCGTCTATACATAATACTGGTATTCCCAGTGTCTAAAAATAGCACATAGCACAGTGGTTGGAATAAATATACAAACGGAAAATATAAACGAAACAATGTCAATATACAATTATAAACACTATAAATTAACGCCTGAAGAATTCCATGATCTCGGTTTGTTTGTTATTGGCACATTACATAAAATGAATTTTGTTCAAATCACTTAATTAGCGTGGACATCATAACGCCGTAATTCACGCCGCTATTGTTTGCGATTCGTGATTTAATGTCATCCCGCGTCAAGGGAAACTACTCAACGCGAGCCGCCCGCAATGGTGGAATTCGCACCTCGTTAGACAAACAGCTGATCACAGACTTACCTGTTCGAGTTATTAGCGGTAATTACCACTGTTTGACCGTCCACGGGACTAATCCACAGGTTCGACTGTTCGAGTAATTCATAGTTCGAGTTTAAGGTGTTTTATTACATGAATTATATAGGAAATTTGCCGGGACTGTCGAACCAGTTCGAGTTTTCCATGGTGTTCGAGCCAGACCTGTTCTAGTTATCGAAGTTCTACTGTAGTGCAGATCCTGATGAGCTGTCTCATTCGGATCTACACTGTTTGCAAACATAAAAAAAGAGGTCTGTAGTGTTGCAAGGGTTACACAAGTCTAATTGACACACCGCACCATGACACACCGCACACCGCACACCGCACCATGACACACCGCACCACCATGACACACCGCACCGCACCATGACACACCGCACCATGACAAACCGCACCACCATGACACACCACCATGACACACCGCACCACCATGACACACCGCACCATGACACACCGCACCATGACCCATGACACACCGCACCATGACACACGCACCATGACACACCGATGACACACCGCACCATGACACACCGCACCACCATGACACACCGCACCATGACACACCGCACCATGACACACACCACACCATGAAACACCGCACCATGACACACCATGACACACCGCACCACCATGACACACCGCACCATGACACACCGCACCATGAACACCGCACCATGACACACCACACCACCATGACACACCGCACCATGACACACACCGCACCATGACACACACCGCACCATGACACACCGCACCATGAGCTCTACATTTTGATTCGCCAACTGACCTAGACGGATTGACATATACGTTGTAACCGTTGTGTAATATGACCGTCTGTCCCAATTCTTTTTGCCAAGACTATAATGATTTCTGGATAATTACCAATGCCATGATTGTACCATGTATGACTCCGATCTGAGAAAATGTACCTGATAACATTTGCGACCAACATATCTGCGGAGTCGGATCAGGGACTACGATGTTCGCCATTCAGTCATTGAAGTTTTCTTACTGCTTTCAGCAATATGGTTAGATCAGAATGTGCACAGGTTGCCCTGTTACCACAATTGGTAACAAGCGCACTTCTCACAAATGCGTTACTGTGCGACACATCCTACTGGGCTGTATCGACTTTGCTGATATTCGACGCAAACACTTCAATGTTACTTCACTTGCGGAGTTATTCTAGGTGGAGAACATTGAAGGTTTGCTTAGCTTTCTCCATGAAACCAGCTTGTATGATTTTTATCATTGTATACATCTCTCGTATTTCTATAATTTTATCATTGTATACATGCATGTTGCTCATTTATATTGTTCAGCATATTAATATTTTTACCCTAATCATCTGGGGCCCATTTCACTAAACTTCGTACGACTAAAATGTTCGTAAGTACAAATTTACGATCGTCTGTAAATTTTGATTGATGGATTTACATTTATTTAGCATAGGCTGCATATGCAGCCTATGCTCAATAAATGTAAATCCAATAATTTTTTACAAGAAAATAACGTTAATGTGAAATTTACAGACTATCATAAGTTTGCATTTACGAACATTTTAGTCGTAAGAAGTTTAGTGAAATGGCCCCCTGATTGCCCAAGACATGTAACATACTATGTTACTATTATTTCTATTCTTCATCTACATTGCTTGGCCCTAACTGATACTCTTTTCCATTGTTTAAAATGGCTTTTGTATGTGAAAATAAGATATGTCGAATGCAATTATGGGAGGGCTACTATTAGATAGGGGGCTACTATTAGAATAAATACAGTATATATACTGACAGAATCTGAAGTTTGGCTTTGGCACTAGATTTTTGAAAATGAGAGAAGTTAAGCAAACATTATGACACATGAAGTTTTATAGTATGGTTTATCAAAATGATACAGACACATACACTGGAACCTCTCTAAACTGGACACCATTGGAGTTTCCAAGGTCTATCAGTACATCTGTCAATTTGTCCATCCATCAGTCAAGCTATCTGTGCATCTGTCTTTCTGTCCATCTGCCTGTCTATCCGTCCGTCTATCTAACTGTCCATTTGCCTGTCTGCCATCTGTCCATCTAACTGCCCATTTGTCTGTCTATCTGTCCATCTAATTGCCCATTGGTCTGTCTGTCTGTCCATTCAACTATTCATCTGTCTATCCACCTGCCCATCTAACTGTCCATTTGTCTGTCTATCTGTCCACCCATCCAAACTATTCATCTGTCCACCCATCTGTCTATACATCTGTCAATCCACTATCCATATGTCAATCCAACAGATGGATAGACAGACAGATGGACAATCTGTCTGTCTATCCATCTGTCCATGGCACTCTATCTGTCAGTCCATCTGTGCAATCAAACGTTCATATGTATGTCTGTCAAATTATCTGTCCATCTGCCTGTCTTCCCGTCTGTCTGTGTGTTTTTCCATCCAACTGTCCATTTATCTGTCTTTTCTGATTGTCTATCCATCTGTCACATGAACTCGTGACCTTGTCTGTCCGTCCATTCATTTGTCTGTCTGTCTGTTTATCCTTCTGTCCATCGGTCCATCTGTCCATCTGTCCATCTGTCCACTTGTCGAGTCGGTTCAATTAGGAAGCAATATATATATATATCCCTTCATAGATATGAGAACCATGTCACATGTCATATGTCATATGGTATGGTCAATGACACGAGAAGTAAGATGGATGTTTCATTGGTGGAATGGCGAACAGTGCAGATCCTGATCAGACTGTGCTGATGCACAGGCTGATCTGGATCTACACTGGTCGCAAAACCCATAAGCCCCATTTCTCCAGTCAGAACCATGTCACATGTCACATGTCATATGGCATGGTCAATGACACTTGGGGCATTAACTCACCATTCCATCCTATTTTTCTTGTGATTTGTCTGCTTGTGGGAGCAATGAGAGATGGCAAGAAATGTGGCGATATGAAATGGTCTCCATCACTCAAATGTGGTTATGACTGGAGAAATGGGGCTTATCAGATTTATGACCAGTGCAGGTCCTGATCAAATAGCATACTCGTGTAGCGTAATAATGATCTATTCCTTGCTGGAAGCAAGATGGATGTTTCATTGGTGGAATGGCGAACAGTGCAGATCCTGATCAGACTGTGTGGATGCACAGGCTAATCTGGATCTACACTGGTCGCAAAACCCATAAGCGCCATTTCTCCAGTCAGAGCTATGAAATGTGTCCATTCCAGCCAGCTGCCCATTAAGCCCTACAGTAGGTAGCCTGTGGGTGGCAGTTTCCATTAGTAGGAGATAACAGAGGGAGAAAGTGCTTCCTGACAATTAAGTCACCCATAACAGTGGGTTACCCTATATTAACCCTTAGACTGCTGAGCACGAAAATTGTCGTCTGCCGATGCTTTATATTTTGCCTTCTTTCTCAATAAAGACATGGTTTGACAGCACTTTAGAATCATTTCCACTGGAAATGATTCTAAAATGCTGTCAAACCATGTTTTTGATGAGAAAAATCGAAAATAAACAATAAACAGCAGACGACAACATTTAATTCGGCAGTGTAAGGGTTAACTCATTCATGGTGGAGAATGAGTAATTTGTTGTCTGCTGATGTTTTATATTTTGCCTTCTTTCTCAAGAAAAACGTGGTTTGACACTAATGGAAATGATTCTAAAGTGCTGTCAAAGAATGTTTTTGATGAAAAATATTGCTGTCTGCTGATTTTTCATCCAATCGCGTAGCGAAAATGGGATATAGCCTATAGGGATCAAAAATAATCTGTCTGTCTGTCCGTCTGTACATCACGTTATCCATTCTGCTATAACTTCTTTACCGCATGACTGATTGGCTTGACACTTTATGTGTGTGTTTATTATCGTCTATATTTTCATTCCCCACTCACACGCATGCTCTCCCCATGCCCAAGGTCAAGGTCAAATAAATTTGAATCGCGTACTATGGATTTTAAATTTCGATTCATTAGCTTTATTCTGCCGTAACCTCTTTACCATATGAGCGTATAGCTTCAAACTTCATGTGCATGTTTGTCATCATCTATATTTACAGAATTGTCCAGCCTTAACTTAGACAGAAAAGGTTCACTGACCTGTTTATAATAGAGGCATTTGCAATATACTAGTATCTACATTATCTTCGGTTCTATAATCAACGGTCAGCCGTCTGTTTCACGTTTTGCTGCCGACAAACTTTTGGCTATTAAACACATTAAAATTTATTTCATGAAATTCCATCAAATAATGATTTTATAACAAAAAAAAAACGTAAAAACAAAATAAAATTGACTTCGAAATCTGGCTATATAGCTTGGAAATAATGTAACTAAGAAAATAATTTAGATTTTGAAAATTGGTCCACTGTGAACTTCCAAAATAATGTTAACAAATCTATTTTTAGCCTTCGTTTTAAATTTGTATAGGAAATGTTTGTTTTTTTCACAATAAAATCAATATTTGATGGAATTTCATCAAATTAAAATATTGGGGAGGGTGACGTTTTGTCATTGATGAGAAAATACTTACATTTAAATATTTTTTAGGTTTGTGAGTTTTAATAGGCAAAAAAGTTTGTCGGCAGCAAAATGTGGAACAGAAAATAGGACCGATCCTGTGTATGGTTATCATTTTCATATTGACTTTGTGGCCAAATTTGGTTTATTGAGTTTATGGCCTTCAAGTTCCTGATTGGTTAATACACCAACATGCCGCCTCTGATTGGATATTAATATATCAAAGGATTGGTCGTCCTGAACTTCTTCGCAGTATGTGTTTGTGGATGACACATCGACTAATAATTAATCAAGAGTTTAAAGCGTTTCCCGAAAAATAGGTGCGATAATTTCACAGCAGCAACAACAACAATGAGATCAAAATAGATTTTTTGGAAAACCGCAAGATTGTATTCGTGCACCGAACCATGGAGTTATGAATCACAAATAATCGTGTATGGCGGTTAATCGTCACACCCTTAGACTACGGAAACATTTGCAATAACATAAATTTAGCACAAAAAAAAAACATTTATCACACTGAAAAGGCGATCAAGCTAAGTTTTTTATGGCGCAAGACCCGTGTTTTAAAAAAGTTCAACCCGCTAAATATGTGCTGCGACCGACATTAGCTCATTTGCATAAAAGCTGGAAAACCTCAAATTTGGATGTTGGTTGTATAATTCTTCGCTAGAGCTCAAATAATAATATGGAATTATAAATTGTTGTTGATGTAGCAAAACTGTTTCAACAATGATTGAGAGACTGAGACTGGAGCTGTCAGGTTAGTGTACAATGGTGAAATTTAAAACAATCAAATTATTGGTGCACATAGTAAAATTTGACACACTCAAAAGTATTTTGAGTGCGTCAAATTTCACTATGTGCACCAATTGTCAACCCTAGTGCACTGACTTATCTATCTATGTCTACACGAGACTGACTACTCCCTTCATAATTCATAATTGTAACTTACTGGATACATGGGGCTTAAGCTCTAAACAGATTGTCATTCAGTCAATAAAACACATGTTACCTGTGTGCTTCTAATTATGTAGATCCTTAAGCTTATTAGGCTACGGAATGGCACTAGCAACTCAGGTACTAGACTGGCCACAAATGCAATAAGCCCAATTTTTCCCGGTCACAACCACCATATTGATATGGGTTACATCGAGTACATTCCGGTTTCACAGATTATTCTGGTGATAGCATGTAGCATTTACATAGCATCCCGATTTCCATAATCGGCTTATATTATGAGAAGCGCCATGTGATTTTGTACCTTCGGACATCTGCTTAATTTCATGAAATATGTTTTAAAAATTTACAATATTTTCCGTAAATGGCGTGACAAATTTTCAGAGTACATGCGGAATTCCGCATGTACTCTGAATATTTTGTAAATTTTTTACTTTATTTATGAAAAGTATTGTAAATTTTGTATATTTATGAAATTGCGCAGATGTTCGATGGTAAAAATCACATGGCGCGTCTCATATGGCAAATGCTGTCCGTCTATATAATACGACTCTAAGCCGAGCTGGCTTCTTCACTTGTAGGCAGTCACAATCTGTGGAGTGATGCTAGGGATGTTCAGCCTGTCTACAGGGGAACCTTCCCCAACTGGACAGGACCCCATGTAATATCATTGTGTTGTGTTTCATGATTGTAACCCATTACATGTTGAATACCCCAAAATGGGGTATTAAGAATAATTTTTACTACTTTTCTTTTTTTTTAAATACAAAAATATATGCTGTATCACCACTCATTTGAACCGGCTCGCCCCACTCATTTGAACCACTTTCGTGCATAATTAAGGGAATTATTTTTGTTTTTTGTGTGAAAAATATGTAGCTTCAGCTTGTAACAGGTTAACTTATTTCTAATGTTGATGTACAGTCAGGTAATATACAGGGGGGGGGGGGGGTGGGGAGGGGGGGGGGGGGGGGGACTTGAGCTAAAGGTAACACAGGGCTCCAGATAAGGAATTAGTAATTGAGTATTTTTACTCCATCATTTCTGAAGCAATTGGGTATTTCAAAGTTTTAATTGGGTAAAATAAAATCACACTACTGTTTACACATCAACAGACAGCAATTATTGAATAGTTTTCTTCTAAATGAAACATGTCTTGGAATTTCATTAGAATTGTAGACAATTCTAATGAAATACCAAGATGTGTTTTCATGGAAAAATAAGAAAATATGCTATATTTGTGGTCTGTTCATTGTTTTCTGTAGCATGATAAAGATACCACAAATTTTTTGCTTTTTGATACTCAATACTTCTGATTTCAATTGGGTTTTTGGCAATTTTAATTGGGTATTTACGCAAATACGCACCTTATCTGGAGCTCTGTAACATCCCAGTGCACGTAAGGTGCACGTTAGGTGCACTGGTAGTGCACAAATGGTAAACATCACCGTGCACTAACCTAAACTACGAATTGCACGAACTTAAGCCATATTATGATGTATTGATGAAATGGCGGCCACATTGGATTTTTATATAGGCAGACATTTCACCTATGCTTTTTCACCTTTCTGTCTGTTCACGATTGCAAAGCACACACATGTATGCATGCCTTAGAGTGCTCATATAGCTGAACGACAGTGGAACCCTGAGAGCCAGACACCCGCGCCAAAGTATATAGAGGATATTCATATTTTTGCAATCATTATGACATATATGTTCATCTCGTGGTGTGAAATGTCCATATTTCACGAGTGCCATTAGGTACGAGCGAAATATGGACATGTCACACCACGAGATGAACGTATATGTCATATTCGTTGCAAAAATATGAATATTCTATTTATTATATACCGCTCCATGGAAATTAGCAGTTGTTTAGACTGTATACGATAATGAATGTGTATTTGCAGCCGGCACTGCAAATGCGTGTTATGCATATAGGTAGGTATATAATAAATAATTATAATAAACGTACACCCACATAATCCTGGTGTGTTTATTTTGATGTTTTTCTCTGTAACTTATGTTTTGATGTCTGTTCATGATTGCAAAGCACACATGCTTACCTTACAGCTAATATAGCTGAATGTCAGCGGAGTCTCTCTAAACCAGACACCATGGGGAATTCCCAAAGTGGACAATAAATTATTTTAATTTTAGATTTTTCTGTGTAAATTATTTCCAATGTTGATAATTCACGTTTGCAAAGAACACATGCTTGCCTTAGAGTGATCACGTTGCTGAAGGTACAGTAGAACCTCTCTAAACCAGACACCCTGGTTTAGAGAGGTTCAACTGCAGTATGTTTGTTTGATCGGAACAGTAACTTTATCACCTCCAAATCAAAGGACTGAACATCCTGTACATTCGCAGTATCTGTTTGTGGATGACAAATTGACTAATAATTAATCTAGAGAAGAAAGCGTTTCGCAAAAAAAGCACAGGAATTTCACCACAACAACAACAAGAGAATGGAAACCGAAAATTGTATTCATGCACCGAACCATGGAGTTATGAATCGCGAATAATCGAGTATGGCGGTTAATCTTCGCACCCTTTGACTACGGAAACATTTGCAATAACATAAATCTAGCACAAAAAAGCAAACTAAATATTTATCATACTGAAAAGTCAATCAAGCTATTGGAACTAGTTTATGGCGTAAGACCCGTGTTTTTAAAATGTTCAACTCACAAAATATGTGCTGCGACCGACATATGCTAATTTGCAAAAAATCAGTCAGACCTCAAATTCGGATGTTGGTTGTAAAATTCTTCCCTAGCGCTCGAATAAAGATTTGTCCATTGTTGACCTGGCAATGAGCGTTGATTCTGATCTATTGCAGCTTCAGACTTGTGGCTGGAGAAATGGGGCATATGGGTTTTGCGACCAGTGTAGATCCAGATCAGCCTGTGCATCTGCACAGTCTGATCAGGATCTGCACTGTTCGCCATTCCATCAATGAAACATCTGCCATGCTTCTAACAAGCACTATTGATCATTATCAGGCTACAGGAGTGTGATATTTGATCAGGAATCCCATAAGCCCCATTTGTCCAATGATGGCCACAAATCTGATGCCTACTCGGTAGACACAAAATGTTTTTATATCAGAGACATCATCTTGTCATTTTCTGGCAAAATAAACAGTCATTCACCATTACCCCACATCTTGATTGGCATTAATACACATTTTATATTGACCTAAATTTCCACACTGATATCAGGGGCTACTGGATGAGCTTCAATAGAAATCATGTTTTATCCCACGTTTGTCATGGAATGGGACGACAATTGTTTCGTGTGTGGGAAGGACACCTGACATCACATCAGGATATTATGCCGGATTTTTCAAGTGAGTCATACTTGTGCTGCCCCTATTATAATTGAGATCAAGTGAACTGTATTTTCAGTTATTTATGTTGTACTTTAACCCATACCATGCTGAATTATTGTCATCTGCTTTTTATTTTTAATTTTTCTCTTCAAAACCATGTTTTGACAACATTTTAGAATCATTTCCAATGGAAATGATTCTAAAGTGTTGTCAAACCATGTTTTATCCAAACATAAATTGATAGCAGACAGCATTTTACGTTTCCTGCATTCTAAGAGTTAAAGGTGCATGCCCACTGAATGGGCACAAACTGTTCTTTTTATCAGAGACATCATCTGAGACATTATCTGACAAAATAAACTTGCATTCACCATTACCCCACATATCGATTGGCATTATTATACATTTTATATCAGACGTAAATTTCCACACTGATATCACAGGCCCGTAGCCAGACCTGTTTGAAGGTGGGGGGATCGTTTCGAAGGCCTAAGGGGCCTGAGGTATCTAGGGGGGTCTAAAAAAGTGGACTTCGAGGCTAAAAAAGTGGACCTCGAGGCTGGGCGGGGGGGTCGTCCGACCGCTCCGACCCCCCCTGGCTACGGGCCTGTATCAGGTGCGATAACCGTGTTTCCTTAAAATGTTAACGGACATTACCGCAAGTCACTATCAGTAAAATAAATATTACTAAATGATTATATCTGTACGTGTACACTGGCACTCGTAAGTTTTAGAACTGGTGGACTAATGACACACTTATACACTTATTTAATTCCTGTAAAGAACATTTTGTGCCTACTGAGTGGGCATGTACCTTTAAATGTGCATTCACCACCAATTATCAAAAAGCATAGCTGAAGTATGACTGGTATGTTCGAAAAAGTGGGCATTATTGTTTAATTTACATGGCATTGTGTAGACTGGTGCAGCCCAGTCCTCGTTCTAGATTAACCCTACTAACCTAACGTTTTTCATGATTTTATAGATGATTTTATTCTCGAGGGGTGGTTGCAAATGTTATATTTATGCATGCTTGCATCATGGGGTTGAAATCTTACTTGAAATACCCTTGGAGAATTTTGCTACAATACACGCAAGCTAATACATTCTGATAATATACTGGCTCTTTCTTAACAAATGTTTTAATTTGTTTCCCTTTCAACACTACAGACCTCTTTAGCAGTTTTTGCAAACATACTGTCGTTAATTGGTTGACCACGGCTTACGTGGTCGGCTTTGACGGTATTCCGCGATTGTAACACGGTTACCGGCGGCATGTTTTCATCACTTTGTATGTGTGAAAAACTTACCTGTGCCAATTAAGTTTGACCAGACTTTACGACGCCCGCTGTTCAAATTGCATATCGACATTACAGTATAATGTGTAGGAATTATACCATCGGGACTTGTTTTCCACATCGATATAAACGAAATGTCGACATTTCCGATATCGATATATCAGGTATGTAATGTATGAGTTTATATAGCAGTTCGGCCGGGACCACTAGCGTACATCGACATAAGCAGGTATATCGATGTAAGCAATGTCGACATAACGCGTATCGACTGTATATACACATGCTGTTGTCACTCCATCATTTCTGAAGCAATTGGATATTTCAAAATGTTAATTGTGTTAAATAGAAGCACACTACTGTTTACACATCAGCAGTTTCTCCTATGAACCGAGATTTCTCCCTCAGATACTTTATCCCTTCTCACATGATCTGGAATCAGTTGTGGTTCGGGCCTCCCTCGTCACGCCTGTCAGCGACAGTGGTTCACACTTTCTGTCAAGTCCGTGCGATGAAGCATTAGGTTCGGAAGAATTAGGACATCCGGTCCGACCGTAAAGTTTCTTATTACCAATTTTAAGCCAACGGGAGGTATCGCAATCCTTTGTCTTCCGTTGGATAGATAGGGCCATTACTTGAGTTATTCTACAGTAAGTGGTTCTGCAGCTGAGTTGTTTAGGCCCTTAATGCACGAGGTGCATGTAGTCTCAACTTCTTTCTATGATCGCTCTCTGCACTGGCAGGAGATGCGTAACTGCCAACTGTTACAATTTTTCCGTATTTATTCCGGGAAATACGTTAGATAGACGGTAGTACGGATTACAATTAAAAGTACGATTTTTGATCGGCGCGGGTATATCTGGATATAATTATTTCGTTTAAATACAATTCTGCCAATAATCCTATTGTTTTATTTACCCGTAATCATATTCGTCTAGGCGATTACCATTTGATATTCCAGCGCTCAGAGATATTGATTTATTCATCACGTAATTCGTATAATGTCTGATCTAAGCGTGCAGCTAACGTATTTGGGGATTGTTTTATCGGAAGAAGATAGGAGCAACACATCTGTTCATCTATGATTACAGCGAGACATGGCCCAATTTGGTCCTGTCACAGCGCGGTGATGTTTTTGCGTCTTGCAATCAGTGTTATTGTAGTTATTCGGGTGCTCATGGTAGCCGAAACTTGGGCCAAGGCTATATTTAACTTATTTTATGCATATAAGTGAGTACTGATTTGTGTTCCGGAATACATATGTGGTGTTCCGGAAAGTAACCCCCTTTTCTCTCCATGTTCCTCATGTGACCGACATGGGGTTGGCATCTCAGGGAGATGTTTAAGAACTGGGTCCGTTAGTAGCAGTGGGTGCAGTTGTGGGTTTATCAGCCGGTAGCATCAAGTTTAGGAGGCTGTTTGGATCTACCTGTTCGCGATAGTCTGCGATTTTTTCTGATTACCCGATTATTCGGTTTTTGTCTTTACAGTCCCAGTGGAATCCTGGGGGTTGGTAAGTGTGACTCACCGCTCGATGAACTTCACTTGCTTTTGTTGATGAACGGGGATCTGTGGTGATCTATGGTTCTTACGGTTCATCACGCTGGCCCAGGAGGCATTGTTTTGTACATGTTTCAATTAGGGCGAGGCTACCTATCTTGTTTGTAGCAGTGTTGTTGCAAAAGGATAGTGTTTCACTTTGGGTTAATGATTCTGTTCTCTTTGTCTACTATACATGGGTTTATAGGTATACAGGGGTCGACACTCGCAGTGTCCCGGGATCCCGAGGATTCCTGTTTTGTAGGAGGAATCACTGCATTTTCAAGAAAATCCCATTCAACATAATGTAACAATAGGGATGTCCATGCTGCGGAATCCCTGGGCCAAAAGTTAGTGTCAAACCCTGGTATAGGTTTTGATCTGGCTTTAGGGCCAGTTTAACTCCTCAGCACTTGCTTGTTAGGATGACCTTAGTGCTTAGGGCGTTTTATACTGTGTTCTCGATATGTACGAGTCATGTGTCGTCATGAGACTATGTATAGACTTTGAGTATATCTCAGTTGAGCTATTGCGTGTGAAGTGCCGGGCGACTACATTCGCCAGGGCTTCGTCTGGTAGCAGCAGCTATACCATGAGTATTCTCCGGCGTTCTAACCAAGTATAGCAGGTTGGAGTCTACGAGTCAGTCTACGAGACTAGCGTGGTGGTGCTTGTCTTTATCCACCTCTCATCTACTTTCGTAGAAAAGGGGGGGGGGGGGGCCCGCTTTGGGCGCCCCTATGATTCTAGGGTGAGACCATGTTATTACTATATAGGTAACACCCAAGTTTGTACCTAGGCCAAATATTTTTGTCTGTTTTGAGGGTTTTTAATCTGCCTTACCATTCCGGTCGAGTATGAGTAGTGAGAATACCTCCCACCATCACTACGAATTCTTGCAACCATTCAGGTTAGTTTGAAGTCATAAAAATGGAAAATTATTTCTAATTTTAGTTTTTATTATTCATACTCACCTGAATGGTAAGGTAGACCCTCCTCCCGTCCCCGCTTGATGGTTTTATCTCTCCCTACTTAGTATACTTCAGGCTATTTTACTAGCAGTTTCATTTCCATATGGAAATGATTAACTTTTTGAAGCTGTATACCTAACAATAATAGGAGGAGTTTAAATAGCGGACTAGCCAATTGGCTGTGGGTAGAGCGGAATGGTCTATGGTGGGTTATTTGAGTGATTAGAGTAGGCAGATTTTTATTATTAGGACGATTTCATAGCAACCTATCTGTTTGCAACCATTCAGGTGAGTATGAATAATAAAAACTAAAATTAGAAATAATTTTCCATTTTTATCGCTTCGTCCAGTATTCCCGCGACTTTTCCAAGCTTATACCCCGATACATTCCACAAAAAGGCCATTCATTCCTATATCAAAAAAATTAATAGACTAGAAATAGTTGTTTCCGTTATCATTTCAAGGAAACAGGGTTTATATATCGCCTCTGATATCAAACTGACAATTTGTGTTTGATATAAAAAGTATAATACTGTCATTTAAAGGTACATGCCCACTCAGTAGGCACAAAAATGTTCTTTATAGGAATTAAATAAGTGTATAATTGTGTCACTATTCCATCAGTTCTAAAAATTACGACTGCCCGCTATACAGATATAATCATTTAATAATATTTATTTTACTGATAGTGACTCGCGGTGGTATCAGGCTATTTTCATATGCAAATGAGGCATGATATTTTTTAATTGTTTATACTAATTAAATGTGTCACCTGAAAAAATAATATTTTCAACAGATTATAAAGTATGATCATTGCACATTAAAAAATAAATACAGAGGATAAATAGTAATGTTTGTTAACATTTTAATGAAATACGATTATCGCCCCTGATATCAATGTAGAAATTTACGTCTGATATAAAATGTATACCGTAATAATGCCAATCAATGTGTGGGGTCAGGGTGAATGAATGTTTATTTTTCCAGAAAATGTCTCAGATGATATCTCTCATATAAAGAATATGTTGTGCCTACTGAGTGGGCATGTACCGTTAACACATCTGGTAATGGTAAATCGATGTCCATTTTGTCAGAAAAATGTCATATCTATAGAATGGATGAGACAATGATGTCTCCCTATGTTACAAGCTGGGATGTACGAGTCTACTGTCTGTTCCACGTTTTGCTGCCATGTGAACTTTTGGCCATTAAACACATTAAATATAAAAAATATTTAAAAGTAAGTACCTTTTTATCAATAAGAATAAATTCACCCACCCCAAAAAAAATTATTTTATGAAATTCCATCAAATATTGATTTTATTTGTGGACCGATTTTCAAAATCTAACTTTTGTTTTCTTAGTTACATCATTTTCAAGCTATCTCGCCAGGTTTCGGAGTCAATTTCCAAACTTTTGAAATTGACTCCCCACGTTAAATTCCCATAGGAAAATCGTTTTTCGCAATAAAATCAATATTTGATGGAATTTCATCAAACTAATTTTTTTGGGGTGGGTTACTTTTTTGTTATTGATGAAAAAGTACTTACTTTTAAATATTTTTTAGATTTAATGTGTTTAATGGCCAAATGTTCGTCTGCAGCAAAACGTGGAACAGACAGTAGGTTTAAGAATAATGGCTGTAATGTTGTTCCAGGTTAATTTAATATCTACTATGACTTGTTGACAATCAACATCTGACGATCGTAAAGCAATTAGTAGTTTATTTGTTTTCAATATTGCTTCCTCCATTTGTGTATGATCAACAATTTGAGAACCAATTAATTGGCAATCCTGGTCTATTGAAGAATCAGACTCGAGTTTTATTGCACAGGAAAAAATGAATGTGGCATTTTAATAATTTTGCAATTTGGTGACAATCATTAACCCTTAGACCGCTACACACAACAATTGTCGGCTGCTGTTGCTTTTATATCTTGCCTTATTTCTCAATAAAAGCATGGTTTGACAGCACTTCTTAATCATTTCCAATGGAAATGATTCTGAAGTGCTGTCAAAGCATGTTGTAAATTATTCTAAAGTGCTGTCAAAGCATGTTTTTGATGATAAAAATGGAAAATAGAAAATAAACAGCCGACAACAACAAACAATAAGATAGCGGTCTAAGGGTTAATTTTCAGATCAAACCAATCAGCACAGAATTATCTTCACTAGTCCATTTATAAAAAAAAAATAAAATACTTGCTAGTGATGCAGATCCTGATGAGACGTCTTTTCATAAGCCGGTTCATGTGGATGTATACCGTTTGCCAAAACCACTATACAGGTATGTAGTGTTGAAAGGGTTAACGACCGTTGGACATTGCTGTTGTTGATATAGGGTCGTTCTGTTGACATGCTCAGCCACAGATTAACCCGCTGTCATTGTGGCTGCATTTCCAAAGTCATTCAGTAGTGTCCTGTGATGTCATTCAGTAGTGTCATGTGATGTCATTCAGTAGTGTCATGTGATGTCATTCAGTAGTGTCATGTAATGTCATTCAGTAGTGTCATGTGATGTCATTATGTAGTGTCATGTAATGTCATTATGTAGTGTCATGTAATGTCATTCAGTAGTGTCATGTGATGTCATTCTGTAGTGTCATTTGATGTCATTCTGTAGTGTCGTGTGACGTTATTCTGTAGTGTCATGTGATGTCATTCAGTAGTGTCATGTGACGTCATTATGTAGTGTCATGTAATGTCATTATGTAGTGTCATGTAATGTCATTATGTAGTGTCATGTAATGTCATTCAGTAGTGTCATGTGATGTCATTCTGTAGTGTTCATTTGATGTCATTCAGTAGTGTCGTGTGACGTCATTCTGTAGTGTCATGTAATGTCTTCAGTAGTGTCATGTAATTGTCATTTATTGTAGTGTGTGTAACGTCTTCTGTTGTGTCATGTAAATGTCATTCTTGTAGTGTCAATTGTGATGTCATTCTGTAGTGTCATGTAATGTCATTCTGTAGTGTCGTGTGACCGTCATTCGTAGTGTTATGTGAGGTTCATTCTGTTGTGTCATTGATGGTTCATTTCGTATGTAGTGTCATGTGATGTGATTATTGTAGTGTCATGTAATGTCTTATGTAGTGTCATGTATTGTCATTCATTGTAGTGTCATGTGATGTCATTCTGTAGTGTCATGTGAGCGTCATTCTTGTAGTGTCATGTGATGTCATTATGTAGTATCTGTAATGTCAATGGATGTTGTGCAATTTTGCAATTGTCTTCAGTAGTGTCATTGTAAGGTCTTCCGTAGGTCATGTAATGTCATCCAGTAGGTGTCATGTAATGTATTCTAGTAGTCAATGTGAGTCATGCCAGTAGTGTCTTGTTAATGTCAATTCAGAAGTGTTGTGGCACTGTCATTCAGTTAGTTGTCATGTGATGTATTTCAGTTAGTGTCATGTGATTGTAATGCAGTAGTGTTCAGGTAATGTCATTCAGTAGTGTCATTGTGATGTCATTCAGTACGTCGTCTTGTTATGTCAATTCAGTAGTGTTTGTCATTGTCAAAGTCCTTCAGTAGTGTTGTGTCCAATGTAATGTTCATTCTGTAGTTGATGCTGTCATGTAATGTCATACAGTAGTGTCCATGTCATCATGTCATTCAGTAGTGTCATGTGAATGTAATTCAGTTCGTGTCAGTAATGTAATTCAGTAGGTGTCAATTTGTAATTGTATTCAGTAGTTGTCATGTTAATGTTTCATTCAGTAGTGTCATGTAATGTCATTCAGTCATTTCAGTCAGTGTCATGTAATGTCATTCAGTCAAGTTGGTTGTGTCTTGTGATGGATGTCCAGTAGTGTCATTGTAATTGTCATTCAGTAAGTTGTTTGTGTCATGTGATGTAAATTCAGGTAGTGTCATGTAATGGTCATTTCTGTAGTGTCATGTTAATGTCATTCAGCTTTCAGTTAGTGTCATGTATGTTCTTCAAGTAGTGGTCATGTAATGTTTCATTTCAGTAGTGTTGTGTCATGTGATGTAATTCTGTTAGTGTCATGTAATGGTCATTCAGTAGTGTCATTGTAATGTCATTCAAGGTCATTCAGTGTGTCATGTCATGTCATTCAGTGTGTCAATGTGAATGTAATTTCAGTAGTGGTCATGTAATGTACATTTGTGTGTTAACAGGTTAATGTCTTCAGTCATTCAGTAGTGTCATGTGAATGTAATTCCAGTAGTGTCAATGTAATGTCAATTCAGTAGTGTCATTGTAATGTCATTCAGTCGTGTGATTGTCATGTTGAATTGTTGTTCGTAGTGTCATGTAATGTCATTCCAAGCTGGTGTCATGTAATGTCATCCATTGTGTCATGTAATGTATTCAGTAGTGTCATGTGAATTTTGTAATTCAGTTCGTGTGATGTAATGTCGTTTCAGTTTAGTGTAATGTAATGTCATTCAGTTGTGTCATTGTAATGTCAGTTCAGTAGTGTCATGTGTGAATGTCATTCAAGTAGTGGTCCATGATAAATGTTCATCCAGTAAGTGTCATGTAATGTTCCATCAGTTAGTGTCATGTTAACTGTCATTTCAGTAGTTGTTTGTTGTGATGTCATTCAGTAGTGTCATATAATGTCATTCCAGTAGTTGTCATGTGAATGTCATTCAGTAGTGTCATGTCAATTGTCATTTCAAGTAGTGCATGTAATGTAATTCTGTTAGTGTTGTGTCTGTCATTCAGTTGGGTTCAATTGTAATGTCTTCAGTAGTTGTCAATGTAATGTCATTCAGTAGTGTCATGTTAATGTGCATCCAGGTAGTGTCCATGTTCATGTCCATTCCAGTTTGTGTCCACTGTAATGTCGTTCCAGTAGTGTCTATGTCAGTTAATTCAGTAAGTGGTCATGTTATGTCATTTCAGTAGTGTCATGTGATGTTCCATTCTGTAGTTTGTCATGTCAATGTCATTCAGTAGTTGTCATTGTGATGTTATTCAGTAGTGTCATGTGATGTAATTCAGTAGTTGTCATGTTATGTCTGTCAGTAGTGTCATGTAATGGTCATTCAGTCATTCATTAGTGTCATGTGATGTCATTCCAGTAGTTGTCATGGTTGATGTAATTCAGTAGTGTCATTGTTTAATGTTCATTTCTGTTAGTGTCATGTAATGTCATTCAGTCTTTCAAGTTACTGTTTGGGTAGTGTCATGTTAATCGTCATTAAGTTAGTGTCATTTGTGATGTAAATTCGTGTGTCCATGTGATGTAATTCAGTAGGTTGTCATGTAATGTTCATTCCAGTTAGGTGTCATGTAATGTCATTCAGGTCATTCAGTAGTGTCATGTCGATGTAATTCAGTAGTGTCAATGTGATGTTAATTCTAGTTTAGTGTCAAAAGTATCATGATAATGTATTCAGTAGTGTCATGTAATGTCATTCAGTTCAGTCGTAGTGGTCATTGTAATGTCATTCGTAGTGCCGTTGTTATGTAATGTCAACAGTAGTGTCATGTAATTGTCTTTCGGTTAGTGTCATGATGGAATGTCATTCTGTATTGTCATGTGAGGTCATTCAGTGTGGTCATGTAATGTCCATTCGAAGTAGGGTCATGTTATGTCAGTTCAGTCATTCAGTAGTGTCAATGTAATGTCCATTCAGTTAGTGCCGTGTCATGTAATGTCATTCCGTAGGTTCATGGTAATGTCATTCTGTAAGTGTCATTGTGATGTCATTCACTTGTGTCATGTGAATGGTTCATTCAAGTAGTGTTCATGTGATGTCATTCTGTAAGTGTAATGTAATGTCATTCAGTTAGGTGGTCATGTGAATGTCATTCAGTTGTGTCATGTTGATGTCATTCAGGTAGTGTCCTGTATTGTCATTCAGTAGTGTCTTGTAATGTCATTCAAGTCAATTCAGTAGTTGTCATGTATTGTGATTCAGTAGGTGGCCGTGTCATTGTAAATGTCATTTTCCAGAGTTAGTAGGTGTCATGTAATGTTCATTCAGTAGGTCATTGTGATGGTCAATTCAGTTAGTGTCATGTTTGATGTTCTTCTGTAGTTGTCCAGGTGATGTCCTTTCTGTAGTGTCATGTAATGTCATTCAGTAGTGTCATGTGATGTCATTCAGTAGTGTCATTGTAATGTCATTCCTTTCAGTAGTGGTCATGTGATTGTCAGTTCAGTTAGTGTCATGTGATGTAATCCAGTTAGCTGTCCATGTTAATGTATTCAGTTGTGTTCATGTAAGTCATTCTGTAGTGTTCCATTTGTAATGTCCATTCAATTGTTGTTGTGTCAATGTAATGTATTTCAGGAGTGTCAATGTGATTGACATTCAAGTAGTGTTCATGTGATGTCATTCAGTAAGTGTCATTGTAATGTCATTCGTAGTGTCATTGTGATGGTCATTCCAGTAGTGGTCATGTTTGGTTGTCATTCAGTAGTGTCATTTGTGATGTCATTTTGTAGTGTTCATGTAATGTCATTCAGTAGGTGTAATGTGATGTCATTTCAGTTAAGTGTCAGGTCCTGTATTCAGTAGTGTCATGTTTGAATGTCATTCAGTAGTGTCATGTGATGTAATTTCAGTAGTGTCATGTAATGTCATTCATAGTGTCCATGTAATGTTCATTCAGTTAGTTGTTCAATGTAATGTCATTTCATCAATAGTGTTTGTGTCATTGTAATGTCATTCAGTAGTGTCATGTGATGTTCATTCAGTAGTGTCATGTGAATGTATTAGTATTCCAGTAGTTCATTAAAGTCATTCAGTAGTGTCATGTTATGTCAATTCAGTAAGTTGGTCATGGTGATGTCATTTCAGTATGTCCATGTGATGTCATCTGTAGTGTCATGTAATGATCAGTCCATAGGGGTCATGTGATGTCATTCATAGTGTCATGTAATGGTCATTCAGTAGTGGCCCATGTTGATGTCATTCATAGTGTCATGTGATGTAATCCAGTAAGTGTCATGTAATGTCATTCAGTAGTGGTTCATGTAATGTCATTCAGTAGTGTCATGTAATGTCATTCAATAGTGTTGTGTCATGTAATGTCATTCAGTAGTGTCATGTGATGTCCATTCAGTAAGTGTCATGTGATGTCATGTCAGTAGTGGTCATGTAATGTCATTCAGTCGTGTCCATGGAATGTCATTCAGTATGGTCATGTTTATGTCATTCAGTATGTGTCATGTGAATGTCATTCTGTATGTCAATGATGTCATCAGTAGTGTCCATGTGATGTCATTCAGTAAGTGTCCCCATGTTAATGTCATTCAGTAGTGTCATGTGATGTCATTCAGTAGTGTCATGTGATGTAATCCAGTAGTGTCATGTAATGTCATTCAGTAGTGTCATGTAATGTCATTCAGTAGTGTCATGTAATGTCATTCAATAGTGTTGTGTCATGTAATGTCATTCAGTAGTGTCATGTGATGTCATTCAGTAGTGTCATGTAATGTCATTCAGTCATTCAGTAGTGTCATGTAATGTCATTCAGTAGTGCCGTGTCATGTAATGTCATCCAGTAGTGTCATGTAATGTCATTCAGTAGTGTCATGTGATGTCATTCAGTAGTGTCATGTAATGTCATTCAGTAGTGTCATGTAATGTCATTCAGTCATTCAGTAGTGTCATGTCATGTCATTCAGTAGTGTCATGTGATGTAATTCAGTAGTGTCATGTAATGTCATTCAGTAGTGTCATGTAATGTCATTCAGTCATTCAGTAGTGTCATGTAATGTCATTCAGTAGTGCCGTGTCATGTAATGTCATCCAGTAGTGTCATGTAATGTCATTCAGTAGTGTCATGTGATGTCATTCAGTAGTGTCATGTAATGTCATTCAGTAGTGTCATGTAATGTCATTCAGTCATTCAGTAGTGTCATGTCATGTCATTCAGTAGTGTCATGTGATGTAATTCAGTAGTGTCATGTAATGTCATTCAGTAGTGTCATGTAATGTCATTCAGTCATTCAGTAGTGTCATGTAATGTCATTCAGTAGTGTCATGTAATGTCATTCAGTAGTGTCATGTAATGTCATTCAGTAGTGTTGTGTCATGTGATGTCATTCAGTAGTGTCATGTAATGTCATCCAGTAGTGTCATGTAATGTCATCCAGTAGTGTCATGTCATGTCATTCAGTAGTTGGGGGGGGGGGGGGGGGGTGGTTTTCATGGTGATGTAATTCAGTAGTGTCATTGTAATACATTCAGTAGTGTCATGTAATGTCATTCAGAGTGTCCATGTAATGTCAATTCAGGTAGTGGTTAGTGTGATGTCAATTCAGTAGTGTCATATAATGTCAACCAGTAGTGTCATGTCATGTCATCTTGTAGTGTCTCATTTTATTGTCATTCTTTGTAAGGTGTTCATGTAATGTCATCCCAGTAAGTGTCATGTAAATATTGTGCATTGTAGTGTCATGTAATGTCAGTCCAGAAGGTCATTGTCATTTTCATTCCAGTGTGTTCATGTAATGTCATCAGAAATAGTGTTAATGTGATTGTCATCTAGTAGTGTCATAGTAATGTCTTATCAGTAGTGTCATGTAAATGTCATTTAGTCATTCAGTTAGTGTAACCCTGTCATGTCATTCAGTAGTTGTTCATTGTGGATGTATATTCAGTGTAGTCATGTGATGTAAATTCAGTAGTGTCATGTAATGTCATTCAGTAGTGTTTTGTAATGTATTCAGTCTTTCAGTAGTGTCAGTCATGTCATGTCAGTGTGTCATGTGATTGTGAATTCAGTGTGTCTCCATTGTATGTCATTCAGTAGTTGTAGTAATGTAAGTCAGTCATTCAAGTAGTGTCTGTGATGTCATTCAGTAGTGTCATGTGATGTAATTCCAGTAAGTGTAATGTGAATGTAATTCAGTAGTGTAGTAATGTCATTCAGTAGTGTCATGTAATGTCGATGTCAGTCATTCAGTAGTGTCATGTCTTGACATTCAGTAGTGTCAGTTGGATTGTGAATTCAGTGTGCTCATTGTAATGTCATCTGTCCAATTCAAGTAGTGTATTCTTGTTCAGTTCAGTAGTGTCATGTGATGTAATTCTCATTTTGTAGTGTTCATGTATGTCATTCCCAGTAGTGTTATTGTTAATGTCATGCTCAGTCCATTCTTTAGTAGTTTGGTCATGTAATGTCATTCAGTAGTGCCGTGGTCATGTAATGTCTCATTCCGAAGGTAAGTGTCATTGTAATGTATATCTTCAGTAGTGTCATGTCGACCAGTCATCAGTAGTGGCATGTGTTGTCACTTCAGTAGCTGTCATGTAATGTCATCAGTAGTGTCATGTATGTTTCATCAGTCCCATTCAGTAGTGTCATGTATGTCATTCTTCGTAGTGACCGTGTCATGTAAAGTCATCCAGTGTGTTAACTTGTATGTCATCTCAGTAGGTGTCATGTGATGTCCATTCAGTTGTGTCTTGTGATGTCATTCCCCAGTAAGTGTCATGTGATGTCATTCTTGTTAGTTGTCACATTGTAATGTCATTTTGTAGTGTCACAGTGGAATGTTCATTCAGTAGTGTCAATAAGTGATTTTATTAGTTAGTGTCATGTGATGTCCATTCCAGTAGTGTCCATGTAATTGTCATTCTTGTAGTGTTCAATGTAATGTAATTCTCAGTCATTCAGTGTGTCTTTGTAATGTCAGTCAAGTATCGTGCCAAGTGTTCATGTAATGGTTCATCCCGAGTGTGTCGTGTATGATCATTCAGTAGTGTCATGTCATGTCATTCAGTAGTGTCATGTGATTGGTAATTCAGTAGTGTCATGTATGTCATTCCCAGTAGTGCATGTAATAGTCATTCAGTATCCCAATTCAGTAGTGTCTATGTAATGTCAAATCAGTGTTTGTCATTGTGAATGTAACTTTCAGTAGTGTCATGTGATGTAATTCATAGTGTCATGTAATGTCATTCAGTATGTGTCATGTAAATGTCATTCATCATCAAGTAAGTGAACATTGTCATGTTCATTCAGTAGTGTCATGTGATGGTTAATTCAGTAGTGTCATGTAAATGTCGGTTCCAGAGCAGAACGCATGTAATGTCATTCCAGAAGTCCATTTTTCATTAGTCATGTATTGGTCATTCTTAGTGTCATGTTGATTGGTCAAGTCAGTAGTGTCATTTGGATGTCATTTTCTGTAGTGTCCATTAATTGTCCATTCATAGTGCAGTGATTCCATTCAATAGTGTTCATTGTAGGTCATTCATTAGTGTCTGGAATTCATTCATATGTCAATTTTGTATGTCATTCCAGTCATTCAGTATGTCCATGTAATTGTCATTCATATGCCCTGTCCATGTTAATTCATCCATAAGTGTCAAAAATGTAATGTCATTCAAGTTTATGTCCATTTGAATGGTCATTTCAGTAGTCATGTGATGTCATTCCAAGTATTCATGTGATTGTCATTCCTGTAAAGTGTCATTAATTGTTCCATTCAGTATGTCATGTGATTGGTCCCCCAATTCCCGAGAGTTAGGGGGGGTGGGACATGGTAATTGTCATTCGTATGTCCATGTAAATGGTCCCATTCGTATTGTTCCATTGATTGGAATCCGTAGTCCATGGTAATGTCATTTCATATGTCATGTAAGTCATTCATAGTGTACATGTAATTGTCATCAGCTGTGTCATTGTAAATGTCATTCGTATGTGTTGTGTGATGTCATTCAGTAGTGTCATGATTAATGTCTCCAGTAGTGTCTTGGTATTGTCATCCAGTAGGTCATGTCATGTCCATTCAGTAGTGTTTGTGTCATGTCATCAGTAGTGTCATGTAATGTCTCATTCTATAGTGTCATGTAATGTCATTCAGTTGTGTCATGTAATGTCATCAGTAGTGTCATGTTCATGTATTCAGTAGTGTCATGTAATGGCATTCAGTAGTGTCATGTCATGTCACTTCACAGTTTGTGCTAGTGTCATGTTATGTCATTCTCAGTAGTGTCATGTGATGTCATTCGTAGTGTATTGTATGTCATTCAGAAGTGTATGTATGTATATTTAGTCTATTCAGGAAGTGTCATGTCATGTCATTCTGGTAGTGTCACCATGTGATGTTAATTCAGTAGTGTATGTGATGTAAGTCAGTAGTGTCATGTAATGTCATTCAGTTGGAATAGGGTCATGTAATGTCATTCAGTCATTCAGTAGTGTCATGTCATGTTCATTTCAGTAGTGTATCATGTGATGTTATTCAGTAGTGTCACTGTAATGTCATTCAGTTAGTGTCATTAATGTCTTTCAGGTCATTCAGTAGTGTCATGTAATGTCATTCAGTAGTGTCATGTGATGTAATTCAGTAGTGTCATGTGATGTAATTCAGTAGTGTCATGTAATGTCATTCAGTAGTGTCATGTAATGTCATTCAGTCATTCAGTTAGTGTCAATGTCATGTCATTCAGTAAGTGTCATGTGATGTTTTCTGTTGTGTCATGTAATCGTCATTCAGTAGTGTCATGTATTGTCATTCAGGTATCAGTAGTGTATGTAATGTCATTCAGTAGTGCAGTGTAATGTCATTCAGTAGTGTGGTGTGTTCATGTAATGCCTCATTCCAGTAGTGTCATTTGTAATGTTCTTACAGTAGTGTCATGTAATGTCATTCAGTAGTGTCATGTGATGTCATTCGTCAGTGTCCATGTCATGTCATTCCAGTAGTGTAATGGATGTAATTCAGTAGTGTCATGTAATGTCATCCAGTAGTGTCATGATCATTTGTCATTCATTAGTGTCATGTGATGTAATTCAGTAGTGTCGTGTAATTGTCATTCGAGTTAGTGTCATGCTCTATTGTCAATAGTCATTCAGTAGTGTTTTTTTTCATGTCATTGTCATTCAGTAGTGTCATGTGATGTAATTCAGTAGTGTCATGTAATGTCATTCAGTAGTGTCATGTAATGTCATTCAGTCATTCAGTAGTGTCATGTAATGTCATTCAGTGTGTTGGCGTTGGGTCATGTAATGTCATTCAGTTGTGTATGTAATGTATTTCAGTAGTGGTCATGTAATTGTCATTCAGGTAGTGTCATGCCAATGTCATCCAGTCGTGTCATTGTAATGTCTTTCAGTAGTGTGCATGTGATTGTTCATTCCAGTGTAGTGCCGTGTCATTAAGATTGTAATTCAGTAGTGTCATGTGGATGTAATCTGAAGTAGTGTCATGTTTAATGTTCATTCAGTTTAGTGTCATGGTTATTGTCATTCAGTAGAGTTGTCATGTTGATGTCATTCAGTAGTGTATGTGAATGTCTTATTCTGTAAGTGTCATGTAATTGTTCATTCAAGTAGTGTTCATGTCGTTGATTTTTGTCATTCAGTAAGTGTTATGCTAATTGGTCATTCAGTAGTGGTAATGTGATTGTCATTCAGTAGTTTCATTGTGATGTAATCCAGTAGTGGTCATGTAATTGTCATTCGTAGTGTCATTGTTAATTGTCATTCAGTAGTATAGTGTCATGTAATGTCATTCAGTCATTCAGTGATTGTCATGTAATTCATTTCAGTAGTTTCGTGTAATGTCATTCAGTAGTGTCGTGTAATGTCATTCAGTAGTGTCATGTAATGTCATTCAGAAGTGTCGTGTGACGTCATTCGGCCAATGAGAGAGACATCAGTGAAAGTAGTTGTTGTCCTTGAAATCCAAGTTGTCTTGGTTACCGTACAAACAAACCAGGGGGGCGGTAGCGTGTGAAACCACAAATCCTTCAATAACTTTTTTGTCACTGCAACTTTTGACAAAGTGTCTGCATTCGCAGATCTATGATATATTCCGTCGTGCCATAAGCTATATGGCTTCCTCGTGTTTTAAATTAAAATATGAATAAAACAACGAAAATGTACCTACCTCATGGCAAATGGCCGTCGTTTTACTCCATTTGCTCTACCGCTAAACCTATTCTCCAACCTAAGTCTGCCGCTCACCTTTCACACGCTACCCCCCCCCTGCAAATTAACAACATGATATAGTGTTTTTAGCAAGTCTGCGTGTGTTCAGTCTATACTAGTTACCTGACGAACACAGATTTTAATTTTGTCATCGTACATGCTTTTGCTTCTAGGTCTGCAATCATTACTTACTGTAGCGCTAATTGCAAATAGCCAATAAACGGCCAATTAAGGGGAGCCACTTCCTGTTGTGATCAGCAGCAGAGGAAGCCACTTTAGTGTGACATTTATCTGGCAACTACTGTCTGTTTCATGAAACCTGCCCATATTTGACAGCTATAGAAACAATGCAAAAACAATATTTTTTTTGATAATTTTAAATTTTATAAAAAAAATTATAAAAATTTAAGAATGTGCCTTCTTTTTCTTTTGTAAAATTTTGTTAAATATTGATTTTATTGTGGATAAAATGTTAAATTGACAGACATCTTCACAAGGTGCATGATCACATAGTTACCACAACAACAACAATGTCTGAAAGTGTTGAAAGCACGCCCACTCCAAAGTAAATATTATTTGATAGTTTCCTTAATATGCAACGGATTTTGATGCAATATGGCGCAGCAATGTGTCTTCATGTCCTGTATTTGGAGGTATCGGGACTTGCACATACTTATGCGAAGAATCGATTTCCTTGTCAGTATTGACAGTAAACACGGAAATCGATTCTTCGCAAAAACAACAGAAGTTTGGGCCAACGTACCGAGACCACCAAATACAGCTAAACAAGACTAGTTTGATGCGCCATATTTCATTAAAATCCGTTACATAATAAAGACAATATAACAGAATACGTACTTTGAATCGGAGACGCTTGTGGAAGTTTCAGTAATTGTTGTTGTTGTTGTAACCACGTGATCATTCACCTTGCATCACACTGTGAAGATGTGTATCTGGATTTATTAACATGGGGAAATTTTTTCTAATTTCAGAAATAGTGGACCGATTTTCAAAATCTAACTTTTGTTTTCTTAGATCATTTCCAAGCTATCTAGCCAGGTTTCTGAGTCAGTTTCCAAAAGTTTTTTGTTTTTTTACTCCTCCCCCTTATCCTCTACCTCCTTTTCCCCCATGTTAAATTCCCATAGACAAATAAATTTTTCGTGATAAAATCAATATTTGACAAAATTTCACGAAATAAAAAGAAGGCTCATTCTTAAATTTTTGCTATAATATATATTATCGAAAAAAATATTGTTTTTGCATTGTTTATATCGCCATAAAATTTGGGAAGCTTTCGTGAAACAGACGGTAGTCTGTGTTGTCTCCGGTCCACACCGTCGTTGTCGTCATCCAATGAGGGATCGTAGCTAGTTATTGTATCCCCCGGACTCCGTCGGGGGATACTATGGATTTGACAGCGCGCCGCGTCCGCGTCCGCCGCAGACACTTGTCCGGAGCATAACTCGAACACCCTTTGGAATATTTTCATGAAACTTCACACATGCATAGAACACGACCCGAAGGTGTGTCGCGCACAAGAATGACAACTCTTGCATAGCTAATTTTTTAGTTATCTCCCTTTTTTGTTTCTCGCACTGATTTCGTGTCCGGAGCATAACTCCACCACCCTTTGGAATATTTTCATGAAACTTCACACATGCATAGACCACGACCCGAAGGTGTGTCGCGCACAAGAATGACAACTCTTGCATAGCTAATATTTTAGTTATCTCCCTTTTTTGTTTCGCGCACTGATTGACCATAACTCGACCACCCTTTGGAATATTTTTATGAAACTTAACACATTCAATTAGACCACGAACCGAAGGTGTGTCATGCACAAGAATGACAACTCTTGCATAGCTAATTTTTTAGTTATCTCCCTGTTTTCGCGCACTGATTTCCTGTCCGGAGCATAACTCGACCACCCTTTGGAATATTTTCATGAAACTTCACACATGCATAGACCACGACCCGGAGGTGTGTCGCGCACAAGAATGACAACTCTTGCGTAGCTAATTTTTGAGTTATCTCCCTTTTTTGTTTTGCACACTCTACAAACTGGACAATAATGCATGAAGACCCGTTTTCTCGTCTGCTCTGTACACCTTTTCTCGTGTGCTCTGTACACCTTACCTGTAGAGAGAACACTAGAGACTGGGAGAACCATGTGCTAGCATGGGCTAGCATGTGCAAATGTGCAGTGCTTGACCACTGTTGACCACAGGTAATTTATACAGGTAAATTACTACATTGGATATTACATTTCCGTAAACTGTGTTGAAAATATTGTGGCATTATGTGGACCTGTGCAGATATATGTAGATAAATATAGGACTATTAAAAATTCTGGGCTCCAGTAGCAAGCATTATTATTTTTAAACTTTTTTTTTCCATTTTTTTTTTTCATTTTTTTTTTTCATTTTTTTTTTCAAATTATTTTTAAATTTTTGTCTAGTAGCATAAGGTCGTAAGTGCTATATACAGACTATTCACCTGTGCATGTGCTAGCATGTGCAACTGACCACTGACCACTTACAGGTAATTTATACAGGTAAATGATTATATTACATTTCCGTAAACTGTGTTGAAAATATTGTGGCAATATGTGGACCTGTGTATATATGATATGTAGATAAATATAGGACTATTAAAAAACATTCTGGGCTCCAGTAGGGAGCATTATTCTTTTTCTTTTTTTAAATTTAATTTTTTTTTTCCATTTTTTTTTTATTCTTTTTCAATTTTTTAACTGACCACTAACTTTTTACAGGTAATTTATACAGGTACATTATTACATTTCCGTAAACTGTGTTGACAATATTGTGGCAGTATGTGGACCTGTGCAGATATATGTAGATAAATATAGGACTATTAAAAATTCTGGGCTCCAGTAGCAAGCATTATTATTTTTAAACTTTTTTTTTCCATTTTTTTTTTACATTCTTTTTCAATTTTTTAACTGACCACTAACTTTTTACAGGTAATTTATACAGGTACATTATTACATTTCCGTAAACTGTGTTGACAATATTGTGGCAGTATGTGGACCTGTGCAGATATATGTAGATAAATATAGGACTATTAACAAAAATTCTGGGCTCCAGTAGCGAGCATTATTTTTTTATTTTTTTTGTATATACATTTCAGTAAACTGTGTTGAAAAAATAATTATTGTGGCATTATGTGGACTGTGAAGATATATGTAGTAAATATAGGATATTAAAAATTCTGGGGTCCGTAGCAAGCATTATTACTATTTTTGGGTTTTTTTTTTTACTTCTTTTTTCAATTTTTTAATGCCATAATTTTTCCAGGTAATTTATACAGTCATTAATTACATTTCCGTAAACTGTGACAATATTGTGGCGTATGTGGACCTGTGCAGATATGTAGATAAATATGGCTATTAACAAAAATTCGGCTCAGTAGCGTGCTATTTTTTTAATTTTTTTTATTTTTTTTGTATATTTTTTCCGTAAACTGTGTTGATATTGTGGCATTATGTGGACCTGTGAGATATATGAGATATATAGGACTATTAAAAAAAAATCTGGGCTCCAGTAGCAAGCATTATTATTTTTAATTTTTAAACTTTTTTTTTTTCCATTTTTTTTTTATTTTTTTTTTTTCAAATTCTTTTTCAATTTTTGTCTAGTAGCATAAGGTCGTAAGTGCTATATACAGACTATTATCATATACTAAAACAATTATTGACTAGTGAGCCATAGAATATAATCTGATATTCTATGGCTCACTAGTCAATAATTGTATAATATGTTCGGGCCAGTGAAAATTGTTTTCGGGCCCAGGCTCGAGGTCAAGGCGGGACAAGGCGAGGCATCTGATTCCGCGGAATTCTTGTTTGCTTATCTCCCTTTGTTGTTTCGTGCTCTGATTTTGTATCCAGAGCATAACTCGAACACCCTTTGGAATATTTTTATGCCCTACCACGATAGTGGAGGGGGCATTTAGTGTTACCCTTGTCCGTCCGTCCATCTGCACACACGAATGGGTACTTGTTGTAAGCGTACGGGGATCTTATTGGGTAGGGTTAGGATAGTGTTGGGTACTCTTGTTGGGTATTTTTATACAGTAAAAACCCAACAAGTATTCATTCGTAGGAACGTGCGTCCCGTCCTCCCGTCCTCCCGTCCGTCCGTCACAAAACTTTAACACTCGGGTAAATGTCTCATAATTTCTTCATCCTTCGACCGATCTACTTCATATTTCATATACACATTGCTCTGATGGTTCACTACCGCTCTCTGCCAAATCCACGTTCGTCCTGCCCCCGCCAAGCCCAGGGTCAACGTCACATACTTGGTGCTTCAAAAACTTTAACGCTCGGGTTAATATCTTATATTTCTGTTTTCTTTCACGGATCAGCTTCATATTTCATATACACATTGCTCTAATGGTCCTCTACCGCCCTGTGCCAAATCCACGTTCGTCCTGCCCCCGCCAAGCCCAGGGTCAAGGTTACATACTTGGTGCTTCAAAAACTTTAACGCTCGGGTAAATATCTTATAATTTTTTTTTTCTTTCACGGATCAGCTTCATATTTCATATACGCATTGCTCTAATGGTCCTCTACCGCCCTGTGCCAAATCCACGTTCGTTCTGCCCCTGCCAAGCCCAGGGTCAAGGTCACATACTTAGTGCTTCAAAAACTTTTTTAACGCTCGGGTAAATATCTTATACTTTCTGTTTTCTTTCATGGATCATCTTCATATTTCATATACGCATTGCTCTAATGGTCCTCTACCGTCCTGTGCCAAATCCACGTTCGTCCTGCCCCGCCAATCCCAGGGTCAAGGTCACATACTTGGTGCTTCAAAAACTTTAACGCTCAGGTAAAAGAAAATTTTGACTTGGAATTTGGCCTCATTTATTATCAAAGCGCATATGGGTGGGACATCCGTGTTCTATGAACACATTTTCTAGTTTATTAAACTTCACACATGCATAGAAGACGACCCAAAGGTGTGTCGCACGTAAGAATGACAACTCTTGCGTCGTTAATTTCTTAATTATCTCTCTTTGTTGTTTCGTGCACTGATTTCGTGTCTGGAGCATAACTCGAACACCCTTTGGAATAATTTCATGAAACTTCACACATGCATAGACCACAACCCTAAAGGGGTGTCACGCAAGAATGACAACTCTTGCATCACTAAATTTTTAGTTATCTCCCTTTGTTTTTCCGTCACTGATTTTGTCTCCGGAGCATAACTCGAACACCCTTTTTTCAAACTACTTGTGTATCTGGGGAGGGGGATACACATGCGCTTGTCGACAAGCGTCCATTTCTAGTTTCCCTTTGCAAATCTATTTATAGAGATCAGGTCCTATGCCGTACTTCAGCGTTTATGTCTTACTGAGTAGAACAAAAAAATAGTTTTGCAAACAGAGTAGACCCAGATCAGACTGCACAGATGTGCAGTCTGATCTGAGTCTACACTGTTTGCAATAAATTAATAATAAGTGTGAAAATATGAATCTGACAAATAAAACAGTCACGGATCACATTGCGAAGATATGTAGGATGATGTGGATCAACTCTAGTCGAAAACACTATAATGGCTTCTTTTCAGAACAAATCAAGCTACATGTACATTCGACCTGTTTACAAACAATAATGCCATAAAATATACAATTTGGACCGGATTTCTGTAAATAAATTCAAAGGGAGATAACTGACTACGATCCCTCAATACACACCGGTAGCTTCATGGAAACAAAACAAGTCTAATACAGTGCATAGCGTGGTTGGCTGGTCGTGATCATGCAAAGGTTAATTTTAACTCTTTGCATGCTGGCGGGGAAAATATCCGCCACACAAATTATATGCTTTATTTCTATCTGTAGATATGTCTTGGAATTTCATTAGAATTGAGTCCTCATGACTCAATTCTAATGAAATTCCAAGACATATTTATGATATTTACAAGGAGAAATGTAAGAAAATATGATGATTTTTTGTCTGCTAGTTTTGAACTATTAATAGCACACAAGTTTCCCAGCATGCAAAGAGTTAACGATCAGATTCATGCTTACCGGGCTCCAGATAGCCCTTTTTTTCGCGCTCGGGTACATGTTTGGCTTTCATGTTACTTGAGAGTTGAGTCCGGTTATAAAAGCAGTAAGATTAGCACTAATCCTATTACTTTTAGGGGGTGAGGCTAAGTGATTCTAGTGTGATGATGACCTTTCATCAGTTCAGGTTAAAGGTACATGCCCACTAAGTAGACACAAACTGTTCTTTATATCAGAGACATCATCTGAGACATTTTCTGGCAAAGTAAACATTCAATCACCTTTATTGATTGGCATTATTATACATTTTATATCCGAGGTAAATTTCCACACTGATATCAGGGGCGATAACCGTGTTTCCTTAAAATGTTAACGGACATTACTATTTATTCTCTGTATTTATTTTTTGATGTGTAATGATCATACTTTATAATATGTCGAAAATATTATTTTTTCAGGTGACGCATTTAATTAGTATAAATCATTAAACAAAAATATCATACCTCATTTGCATAATATGAAAATACCCTGATACCACCGCGAGTCACTATCAGTAAAATAAACATTACTAAATAATTATATCTGCATAGCGGGCACTCGTAATTTTTAGAACTGGTGGAATAGTGACACAATTATACACTTGTTTAACCCTTTCAACACCACAGACCTCTATATAGAGACAATGTTTGCAAACAGTGCAGATCCAGATGAGCCGGCTCGTACCGAGCCGTCTCATCAGGATCTCCACTGTTTGTTAATAGTTATCAAATTTGAAAAAATTACCCTTTCTGAAGAATGGAATAGCCTGAAAATTTGAATGGACCAATGAAATAGCATGAAACAGTGGCATGGAACAGCCCATTAAGTTACTTCTGGTTGAAAGGGTTAATTCCTATAAAGAACAGTTTGTGTCTACTGAGTGGGCATGTACCTTTAATCTAATTTCAGGGCTGAATTTATATTTTGTGAATATTCAGTTCTAATTTTGGGAGTTTCTCGACGCCATTAACCCAGCCTAAAATGACCTTAACTGTTGATATGTCGTAAAACACCATTAAAATGATAAATAAATACAGTGCATAGAATCATTGGTATTCAAAAGGGAACTGTATAAATATTCAATAGTGTCGATCTTGTTGGCCTTGTCCGGCCTTTATCAAGATAAACAATATCCTCGACAAGATCCAAGAAATTGTTGTCATACACAATTGTAGGACAACAACTTCTGGTACCTCGTCGAAGTGATGTTTATCTTCATACGAAAAGTCTCGGTAAAGCCTATAGTGTTTGGACTGTGTGTCTGTCCATCCATCTGCCCATCCGTGTGTCTGTGTGTGCGTCCGTTTCACATTAAGAAGTTTACCGTAGTTCTCAATTCTGTCATAACTTGAACTTCTGTATACCGGTACCTCAAATGATTAATTTAATATTTCAATACATCAAACTCGTGCACAAATGTCACACATCCATGCTGCCCTTAATATGACCTTGACCTTTTGACCTTCACAACTTTGCTTATGAATACGACAAGATGAACACATATGTCATATTCATTGCAAAACTATGAATATTCTATTTATTGAAAACCTCACCAAGCCAATTACTCAGTTTTGATGTACCCGAAAAAATACGAGAGTACATATATTCGCCACCCTGTCCATCTGTTATTCTGTCCATCTGTTATTCTGTCCATCTGCTATTCTGTCCATCTGTCCATCTGTTATTCTGTCCATCTGTTGTTCTGTCTATCTGTTATTCTGTCCATCTGTTGTTCTGTCCATCTGTTGTTCTGTCCATTTGTTATTCTGTCCATCTGTTATTTCTGTTCCATCTGTTGTTCTGTCCATCTGTTATTATTCTGTCCATGTTATTCTGTCCTTATGTTGTTCTGCCTCCATGTGTTTTCTGTCCATCTGTTATTCTGTCCATATCTGTTCCATGTTCCATCTGTTATTCTGTCCATCTGTTTTTTTTCTGTCCATCTGGTTTTTATCATCTTGTTATTCTGTCCATCTGTTATTCTGTCCATATGTTGATTCTGTCCATCTGTTATTCTGTCCATCTGTTATTCTGTCCATCTGTTATTCTGTCCATCTGTTATTCTGTCCATTGTTGATATTCTGCCATCTGTTGTTCTGTCCATATGTATCTGTCCATCTGTTATTCTGTTCATCTGTTGTTCTGTCCATCTGTTGTTCTGTCCATCTGTTATTCTATCCATCTGTGATTCTGTCCATCTGTTATTCTGTCCATATGTTATTCTGTCCATCTGTTATTCTGTCCATCTGTTGTTCTGTCCATATGTTATTCTGTCCATCTGTTGTTCTGTCCATCTGTTGTTCTGTCCATCTGTTATTCTGTCCATCTGTTGTTCTGTCCATATGTTATTCTGTCCATCTGTCTGTCCGAGATGATTTGTGTTAAAGTATTCGGCTACCTGGGTACTATAATTGTTACTGTAAGTCAGATTGTCTTGAAATTTCATATGCTTATGTGTCCTCATCCACATTTTCATTCTATGGCCCAAATTGTGTTAATATTTTTTAGGATGACATCCATCAGTGTACTGATTTCCTGTTTAACCCTTAGACCGCTACACACAACAATTGTCGTCTGCTGTTGCTTTTATATCTTGCCTTATTTCTCAATAAAAACATGGTTGTAAATTATTCTAAAGCATGTTTTGGATGATAAAAATAGAAAATAAACAGCAGACGACAAAACATTAAGATAGCGACAAAAAATTAAGATAGCGGTGCTAGTGGTGCTAGTGGTGCTAGTGGTTAACATATTTCTTATCAAACACACGTTTTGCCAGAAAATTCTCATCTGCTGTCTAAGCATATTTCCATACAGAAATACAGACAATAAAGATGAACAGTAAACAAACAGTAAACGACAACATTTAATACAGCATTGTAATGGTTAATGCATATAAAATACATGTAATGGATTTTCATGGAACCATAATGGCAAGATGAGGGTTGGTCAGTGCAGTACAAATACTTGTTTACAGAATTATTATAAATGTTGTGCAGGTGCTTGCTACAAGCACTTAATATTAATTGATTGAACTGTAATTTGTGTGACAATATCCACTTACCGTATTGACAGAAGCATTATGAGACACGAGATGCTGTATCTTTGTAGCTCACCTGAGCCAAAGACTAAAGTGAGCTATTGTTACCGCTTTTCATCCGTCATCATCCGTCGTCGTCCGTCCGTCCACAATTTCAAACGTCTTCTTCTCCCGAACTGCTATGCCAATGTTGGTGAAACGTCACAGCAGAACTCCAGATAAGCTGTGTCTAAAGCGTACTGTACTCCCTGATTTCAAAATCATTGTATATTTTACTTTTACAGATGGATTATTGATTTTGTTCATTACTAAATAGGGAACAACAGATAAAAAAAATAAATAGACTTTCACCTATTTGAGCTGCAAAAAGCAAACACAGCTCAACTAAATGAATTTTCAACTTTATAACAGTATTTTCACTACTCAATTTGTACTCCCAATATGTGAACTATAACTTTTATTGTTTGGCTTGACCCTTTGCAATATACACATGATTGCTTGAATGACACTAGCCTTAGCCCTATTATATACACGCTTTTGAATTGTAATACTATTCTGTTATTGGCGTGTGACACTGAAGCAGTTAGCATTAACAGCGTCTCATGAATGTTTGGCCACCAGAATCTGATTATAAATATAACATTGTACTTATTGTGAACAATTGATGATTAATTTAATAGATATTGGTGAAAGAGTCCCAATATGCAATTTATTGAGATGAAATGCTATGCTTTTATTGGACTAGAAACAGGACAAACAATGTAATAGTTTTCTTAATCCTTTCAACACCACAGGCCTGTATAGTGGTATTGACAAAAAGTGTAGATCCAGATGAGCCAGCTCGTGACGAGCCGTCTCATCAGGATCTGCACTTTTTGCAAGTAATTTTCATATTATTGAGAGCAAAAACACCCTTTTTTCATAAATGGACTAGTCTGAAAATTATTTATAAAAATAAAGAGACATTACATATATCAGGGAGTGCCTGGGATGGCCATCATTATATCTTATTGATGCCTTCATCTTTGTCAACAACACTTTTTTCCTTAACCACTTAGGCACAAAATATTCTTTATATTAGAGACATCATCTGAGACATTATCTGGCAAAATAAACATTCATTCACCATTACCCCACGTATTGATTGGCATTATTATACATTTTATATGGGCAGGGCGGGAAGGGTCAAATTTCACATTTAACCGAATATGGTCATGTCATATATCAAATTGAATCATTGAATCATTCTGGAGCATATTTTGTTGAAATCAGATGATTACGTCGTCCAAGATGGCCGCCAAAAGGTCATCCTTTTATTAGAGATTTAATAACGTCTTCTTCATGTGAACCGCTTGGCCGATATTAGCCAAACTTCACAGTTATGGTCCACGGGTGAAGCCTTTTCATATTTGTTAAATAGAGGTCATCATATAATCCAAGATGGCGGCTGTAGAAAAGTAGGTCAAATTCTTAAAAAATCTCCTTCTCATGAACCGCCAGACCAATTTCGACTAAACTTGGCAGGAATGATCGACAGTCAACACTGTTTCAGATTTGTTAAAATGGTGTTCCCTGGGTAATAAATGTGTGGGGTCAAGTAGGGGTCAAATTTCACATGTGACCGAATATGGTCATGTCATATATCAAATCGAAGGTATTGAGGAGACGATCACTGGATCATGTTTTGTCGAAATTGGATGATTAGGTCATCAAAGATGGCCGCCGAAAGGTCAACAGGTCATCCTTTAAACATCTTCTTCCTCGTGAACCGCTTGGCCAATGTTGGTCAAACTTCACAGGGATGATCTATGGGTCGGGGCATGTCAGATTTGTAAATTTAGAGGCTTACTAATCCAAGATGGCTGCCGTGAAAAAGTGTGTAAAATTCTTAAAAAATAATTATTCTCACGAATCACCGGACAGATTTCTACGAAACTTGACAGGAATGGTCGACAGTCAATGCTCTTTCAGAATTGTAAAAATGGTGACCCAGGGTTCAAAAATGGGCGGAGCCCGGGGGTCAACTAGGGATCTAAATTTCACATTTGACCAAATATGGTCATGTCATATATCAAATTCAAGGTATTGAGACCATCACTCTGGATCATTTTTCGTCAAAATCGGATGATTAGGTCATCCAAGATGGCCGCCAAAAAGTCAAACCGGCATCTTTTTATTAGAGCTTTGCTTTCAAACAGCCTTTTCTTACTAACCACTTGGCCGATGCTGGCCAAACTTGATAGTTATATTGTCTTTCGGTGAAACATTTACAGATTTTTCAAATTGCAGATCGTCACATAATTCAAGATGGCCGCCGTATAAAGTTGGACAAATTCTTTAAACAATGTCTTCCCATTATAATCACCAAGATGGCCACCAAATGGTCAAACCGGTATCTTTTTTATTAGAGCTTTCAAACAGCCTTTTCTTACTAACCGCTTTGCCGATACTGGCGAAACATCATAGTTATTTTATTTCTGTGAAACATTTACAGATTTTTCAAATTGGAGATTTGTCACATAATCCAAGATAGCCGCCATATAAAGTTGGACAAAATCTTTAATGTTCTTCCCATTATAATCACCAGACTGGTTTCGACAAAACTTGTGGAATGTGGAATAATCAATGTATAAAGTTCTCTCAGATTTACTTGCATATATATAATAACCAGATGAGAGATATAGGCCCACAATGACAACTCTTGTTTATAATTTGTCTTTCTCAATAAAAACATGGTTTCCCATTGTTATATGCCTCAAGGTCACATGCCATTATTTTATGCCCCAAGGTCATATGTCATTGTTCTTTGCCCAAGGTCACAGGTCATTGTTCGGTGTCGCATGGTCACATGCCAGTGTTCGGTGTCACAAGGTTCTCTGCCTTAAGGTCACATGCCATTGTTCTGTGTCTCAAGGTCACGGGCCATTTGTGTCTCAATGTCACAGGCCATTGTTCTGTGCCTCAATGTCACAGGTCATTGCTCTGTACCTCAAGGTCACAGGCCAGTGTTCTATGCCTTAAGTTAATAGGCCATAGTTCTGTACCTCAATGTCATAGGCCATTGTTCTGTACCTCAAGGTCACAGGCCATTGTTATGTGCCTCAAGGTCACAGGCCATTGTTCTGTTTCTCAAGGTCATAGGTCATTGTTATGTGCCTCAAGGTCACAGGCCATTGTTCTGTGCCTCAAGGTCGCATGCCATTGTTCTGTATCATAAGGTCACATGCCATTCCTATGTTCCTCAAGGTCACATGCCATTGTTATGTGCCTCAAGGTCACAGGCCATTGTTCTGTGCCTCATTGTCACAGGTCATTGCTCTGTGCCTCAAGGTCACCGGCCATTTTTCTGTGCCTCAATGTCACAGGCCAGTGTTCTGTGCCTCAAGGTCACATGACATTGTTCTGTGTCTCAATGTCACATACTTTTGTTCTGTACGTCAAGGTCACAGGCCATTGTTCTGTGCCTGAGGGTCACAGGCCATTGTTCTGTGCCTCAATGTCACATGCCATTTGTCTGTGTCTCAAAGTCATAGGCCATTGTTCTGTGCCTCAAGGTCACATGCCATTGTTCTGTGCCTCAAGGTCACATGCCGTTGTTATGTATCATAAGGTCACATGCCATTCCTCTGTGCCTCAAGGTCACATGCCATAGTTCTGTATCATAAGGTCACATGCCAGGTTTTGGTATCACAATGTCACAGTCCATCGTTCCGTGCCGCAAATGCAGTGCACTAGCTAGTACTGTGGATTAAGCCCAAGGTCACAGGTCATTGTTCGGTGTCACATGGTCACATGCCAGTGTTCGGTGTCACAAGGTTCTCTGCCTTAAGGTCACATGCTATTGTTCTGTGTCTCAAGGTCACGGGCCATTTGTGTCTCAATGTCACAGGCCATTGTTCTGTGCTTCAATGTCACAAGTCATTGCTCTGTACCTCAAGGTCACAGGCCAGTGTTCTATGCCTTAAGTTAATAGGCCATAGTTCTGTACCTCAATGTCGTAGGCCATTGTTCTGTACCTCAAGGTCACAGGCCATTGTTATGTGCCTCAAGGTCACAGGTCATTGTTCTGTTTCTCAAGGTCATAGGTCATTGTTATGTGCTTCAAGGTCACAGGCCATTGTTCTGTGCCTCAAGGTCGCATGCCATTGTTCTGTATCATAAGGTCACATGCCATTCCTATGTGCCTCAAGGTCACATGCCATTGTTATGTGCCTCAAGGTCACAGGCCATTGTTCTGTGCCTCATTGTCACAGGTCATTGCTCTGTGCCTCAAGGTCACCGGCCATTTTTCTGTGCCTCAATGTCACAGGCCAGTGTTCTGTGCCTCAAGGTCACATGACATTGTTCTGTGTCTCAATGTCACATACTTTTGTTCTGTACGTCAAGGTCACAGGCCATTGTTCTGTGCCTGAGGGTCACAGGCCATTGTTCTGTGCCTCAATGTCACATGCCATTTGTCTGTGTCTCAAGGTCTTAGGCCATTGTTCTGTGTCTCAAGGTCACATGCCATTGTTCTGTGCCTCAAGGTCACATGCCATTGTTATGTATCATAAGGTCACATGCCATTCCTCTGTGCCTCAAGGTCACATGCCATAGTTCTGTATCATAAGGTCACATGCCAGGTTTTGGTATCACAATGTCACAGTCCATCGTTCCGTGCCGCAAATGCAGTGCACTAGCTAGTACTGTGGATTAAGCACATCAATCACTTGAATTCGATTTTTAGCTTTTAGCATGGAATATTGCATCAATCCATCAACATTTATCACTTAAATCATGTTTAAAATAGTCTTAAAGCTGCACTAAAGGATCCATACATGAATATGATATTAATTTCCATTTATCGCACCATCTATATCAGCTTACACCATTTTCTTTTTAGATTGCAAAATGTAAATGGTTGTCTTTTGTATGGCTGTGACTGAAAAAATGGGGCTTATGGGATTTGTTACTTGTGTAGCTCCCTGATGAAATAACACACTTCTGTAGCCTGATAACAAATTTATATTGCTTGTTAGACAGGGCTCCAGATAAGCTGCGTATTTGCTTAAATACCCAATTAAAATTGCCAAAAACCCAATGGAAGTCAGAAGTAGCGAGTATCAAAAAGCAATAAAAAATATATGGTACCTTTATCATGCTGCAGAAAACAATACTCAGACCACAAATATATTTTTCTTATTTTCCATGAAAACACATCTTGGTATTTCATTAGAATTGTCTCCTTGGAGACAATTGTCTCCTTGGAGACAATTCTAATGAAATGCCAAGATATGTTTTCATTTCTAAGCAAACTATTCAATAATTGCTGTCTGTTAATGTGTAAACAGTAGTGTGATTTTATTTTACCCAATTAAAATGTTGAAATACCCAATTGCTTCAGAAATGATGGAGTGACAATACTCAATTACTAATTCCTTATCTGGAGCCCTGGTTAGAAGCATGACGGCTGTTTCATTGAAAGAATATCAAAAAGTGCAGAGCCTGATCAGGCTGTTGATGCATAGGTTGATTTGGATCAGATCTATACTGACCGTAAAACCCATAAGCCCCATTTCTCCAGTCGCAGCCACATTTATGCATCAAAGTATATGCTGTGACCATTCATTTGAACCGTTTCATTTTGCAATGACAATTGGAGTTCCATTTTGAATCTTACATATTATTAGCCCATTTAACCCTAACTAACTGGAATGGATTTTGATATGTTAATTTTCCGACCAGCCCAATCATCACAAAATGATTTTTATAATGGTTCATTTGAAAACGGGGTGTTTTTTTTCCCTTAAAAATATGAAAATTACTCGTGAGACGGCTCGTCACAAGCCGGCTCATCTGGATCTACACTGTTTGCACACACCGCTATAGAGGGCTGTAGTATTGAAAGGCTTTAACTCTTTGCATGCTGGGAAACTTGTGGGCTATAAATAGTTCAAAACTAGCGGACAAAAATTCATCATATTTTCTTGTATTTCTCCACGTAAATATCATGAATATGTCTTGGAATTTCATTAGAATCGAGTCCTGAGGATTCAATTCTAATGAAATTCCAAGACATATTTACAAAGAGAAATAAAACATATAGTCCTAATTTGTTTGGCGGATATTTTCGCCGCTAGCATGCAAAGAGTTAACACATTATAAGGTTTGATACAGTAGCATGAAACTTTTAAAAAATAAATCGGAATTTATTTAAATTTCTTTTCGAACGTATAATTATGTTGTTACAATTATCTGAACTGTCTTGGCAATACAGTTCAACTGAGTGGTAACAACGTATAAACAAAATCAATCGGTTAATCAACCGAATAAGTAGAATATGTAGAAAATAATTGCAACAACGTAACTGTACATGTTTTCTATAACGATACCGTGAGAGAATCGTGGATATCCAAGTATCTCCCCCTGTCTAACAAATGATGGATCAGAAATTGCCGATTGTACCACTAACTCAACAAAATTTGATCAAAGAAGATGGTATATTTATGTTTATCAACAGTAGAAATTTCATTGTATAAGATTTAACGCTTACGGCTCTCTTTAATTTTTCGTCGTCTGCTGTTTATTTTCTATTTTCCATTTTTATCATCAAAAACATGGAAAATAGTTATTGAATTTACATTTATTGAGCATAGGCTGCATATGCAGCCTATGCTCAATAAATGTAAATCCAATAACTATTTTCCATTTTTATCTTCAAAAACATGCTTTGACAGCACTTTAGAATAATTTACAACATGCTTTGACAGCACTTCAGAATCATTTCCATTGGAAATGATTCTGAAGTGCTGTCAAACCATGTTTTTATTGAGAAATAAGGCAAGATATAAAAGCAACAGCAGATGACAATTGTTGTGAGTAGCGGTCTAAGGGTTCAAACAACATATGTAAAATCAGAGGAATGGTCTGAGACATGCTCTTTAAAGGAGAAAATAAAAAAGTTCAAGAACATGATTGTGATATTGATAGGTGACGTAATGACGTCATCAAGCAATGTTTCCATGACAATTCATACGGCATTGCCTGTTACGAATGGTTACCGATCTGAGCAATTTGCATATTCATCATCTGATAATGTTATTTTGTTATTCATTCATTTCCCGTTTTAGATATCGAACAATGTCGTTTGTTTTTCCTGTTTTGTCTCAGTTGTGGGATGTTTTTCCTGTTACGAGGTTTTGCCAGTTTTTAACAATTTTAATCCTAGGAAGGCGGGAATATTGTCGTCTGCCATTTTTAAATTGTAGTCCTTAAAATGTGGGAACCGAAAATTGTTGTCTGCTGCTGTGTCATATTTTGTCTCTTCTCTCAGTAAAAACATGATTTGGTCAGCATTTTAGAATCATTTCCATTGGAAATGATTCTAAAGTGCTGTCAAACCATGTTTTTGATGAGAAAAAATGGAAAATGCAAAATAAACAGCAGACGTCAAAGTTTTATTCAGCATTGCAAGGGTTAACAAAAAAACATGATATGGCAGATCACCATTGGAGACAATTCTTATGCAAATGGTGCTGGAGGCATATAGCGTTAGGCTTGTCCTTCTGTTTCTCTATACATACATCCATACAAACTCATTTCCGCATGATACTAATATTTATGCCATTTCAACCATACTTCCCAGGTGCATTGCTATCCATCAGGGGGAGACACATATTGAAAGTGGGGTTCATTGCACCACGCTGAAGGTCAAAATAGATTTGTTTCACTTTGCTCATTTCCGCACGATACCTCAGCTACTATAATATTATATATAAGGCTACAAAAAATTAATGTTTAGATTCTCATCCCCGCCCGCCCCTAATGAAACGGCCCGCCAAAGGGTTTTTTATTTAAAAAAAAAACAAAAACAATATGAGAATGATGCGGCCCGCGTATTATACCTCTCCCACAGCTTGTTATCTGAGTGCTTTACGTAGCGCAATACAGCAACCCCGGAACACGCTCCCTCCAGATTAGCAATACTTCAACATGAACATGTTATTACAAAACACTATTGCACACAACTGTGCCTTGCCGTTCAACACCTCGTTTTAGTCCGAGACATGCGAGATAATTTTGTTATTGTAAATATTCAGTTCTGATTTTGGGATTTTCCCCCCATTTGTACATGTACTTGAACATGTACATTTACGTACTTGTACAGGTAATATATGGGATTTAGTACTAAACCCATTGACCCGGCCTTAAATGACCTTAGCTGTTGATAGGCCGTTAAACCCCAACAAACAAACAAACAAACAAACAGCATTTCAGAATCATTTCCAATGGAAATGATTCCGAAGGGCTGTCAAACCATGTTGTAAATGATTCTAAAGTGCTGTCAAACAATGTTTTTGATGATAAAAATGGAAAATAGAAAATAAAAAGCTGACAACAAAAGAATTAAGATAGCGGTCTAAGGGTTAATCCAAGTTTGTGGTCACCGGGGCTAACAATACTAATAGGTCTTCAGTCGGTCGGTGCATCTGTATACGGGTATGCCACACTTCTAGATTGAAAATCAGCTGAAAGGGAGATAATGTCAGAGCCAGGCCTATGCTACATCTGTGACTGGAGACATGGGCCAGGCCTATTCTAGATCTGTGACTGGAGACATGGGGCAGACTTGTAACAAAATGCTGTATCAGGCAGGGCTCCAGATAAGGTGCGTATTGGCGTATTTTACGCAATTATTTTAGCTGAATACGCATTGATTATCAAAAGTGGGAGTACACAATACACACAGCAATGTGAAAATACGCATTGGTTTTCAAATTGAGTAGTGAAAATACTGTCATAAAGTTGAAAATTCACTTAGTTGAGCTGCAAAAAGCAAACAGTTCAAATAAGTGAATGTTTAAATTTGTTATATTTTTTTTTATCATTTGTTCCTTATTTAGTAATGAAGAAAATCAATAATCCATTTGTAAAAGTATAATACGCAATGCTTTTGAAATCAGGGGGTGTAGTACGCTTTAGACACAAAGCTTATCTGGAGCTCTGGTCAGGGCTGTATGTTGATGCAATATATTATGGTCAATCCACCATGTACAATGTGTCTGTGACAGGAGGCATGGGGCTTATGGAACTTGTAACCAGTGTAGCTCCTGATAACATTTATGCATCCTGATATCTATAGTGCTTGTTAAAAGCATGATGGATGTTTCATTGATGGAATGGCGAACAGTGCAGATCCTGATCAGACTGTGCGACAGCACAGGCTGATCTGGAGCTACACTGGTCACAAAACCCATAAGCTCCATTTCTCAAGTCACAGCCACATTTGAAATTATTTTTGCTGATGTTTCATTGGTTGAATGACGTCAATAATGGGAGAATGTGTGTATTCATGCCCGGTTAGCTCAATCGGTTAGAGCGATGGTTTTTTTCGCCCTGTTACATTTGGGGCCGTGATTGATAAATCAAACTTGGGGCCGTGATTGATAAATACTGCCAAAAATGTACCACAGATATGGAATTCAGAGATGAGTTAGATAATGAATTGGGGGATGAATTTCAATTTGGTGGAGAGGTATGTCACGGTTTAATGTACCGTAATTACCCTAAATATTCGGACACCAATATGTGAGCAAACAGTGTAGACCCAGACCAGCCTGCTCCTGAAGGAGCAGTCTGATCAGGGTCTGCACTATTTGCCATTTTCACAGAATGCTTCGGAGGCCTCATTGGACAACATAATCAACTTGATAAATGTTTATGACACTTATAACAATTGGTTTTGGTGTCCGAATATTTAGGGTAATTACGGTAACTCACTATGGGGAGAAGGTGTGTATTTGTGCCTGGCTAAGCTCAATCGGTTTGAGCGATGGTACAGGCCCTGATACATACCAGTAAATACATTACCAGGCTATTGTCTTCCTGATCTGTGATTGGAGAAATGGGGCTAATGGGTGTTGTGACCAGTGTAGATCCAGATCAACCTGTGCATCTAGCGCTGCACAGTCTGATCAAGATCTACACTGGTCGCTATTCCATCAATGAATTGAAACACCCATCATGCTTCTAACAAGCAGGGTGTGAATTTTCAGGATATTTCCTGAAATCAGGATTTGAGGTGCTTGATACTTGCAGAAAAATATTGATGTTTCAAAATATGGGAAGCACACTTTTACACATTTGTAGGTGCAAAAATATATTTGTTTAGCCATTTTCAGGATTTGGCATTTGGAACTGTTCCCACTCCTGAATATATATTGTTATATTGCACAGTATACTTTGAGGGGAAAATTTTCAATTTAAGGATAAATTTATTATTTTTAATTATACTGAATTTATTACATTATCACAGCCATTTTGGCTGTGATAATGTAATAAATTCAGTATACTAGAGGTGTACCGCTTTGAGCTGGCGCGTTATTATTGTAAATATTATTGTAAACACGTGCTATTTTTAAATAGTTTACGTAATATGTTGTAGACATGGTATTTGTATACCAGCGCAAACGTATTAACATTCGATAGAATTGCTAATAATAGTAACATCGTTTAGTGCTCTAGTGGGTAGATCTGCTGTTTGGTGATCGGACGGTCGTGAGTTCGAATCCTACCAAAGGAATACATTTTTCTCTCGCTTTTACTATTTTGGCGCCAGAGGTAATGAACACATCCCGAAACAGTCGTGCATTTACTTTTACACAACATTATAAAACACTTCACTTTGAACCTAATCATTGTGAAATGCATTCTGCACATTCGTGTGTTATTGTGAAAGTCCAGCTCGACTCACTACAAATGCAAATATATGTTACGGAGAACACCATGTCGAAAATAAACCTCTCACTTCAGATAATAAACTAATAAATAAATAAACGAGGATGCATGTGGTTCATAATTACCATGTCAATTGTTGTTACATGTAATAAAGATTCATTAAAAAGAAAAAGAACACAAAAACAATATTTAAAAAAAAAAATATATATATGTATATAATGGCCAAAGTTAGGATCGAACGCATGCAGTGCAAAATTAAAATCAAGTGCCACCGTTGGCCGCCAGTTTACCCACTGCTCCAGTATGAGAAACTGTTTTGTCAATCGCAATATATCGATCATGACTATAGCGACGCGCCATAATAAACAGGGAAATACCTACAGGAATTCCATGTTTGTTTATACACCAATGTTTATATAAACAAAGCATGTAAACAACGCCATGTCAGGCTGGTATACTTATAATTCTGCATACTTTCAATCATCAAATATATGCAGTCGATATATAGTTCTATATGAAATAATGCATTTCGGGAAAAATAAATGATTCAAATCCCTCAAAGTATACTTTGCAATTTTTATGAAATCGGCTACAGGTCACAAATCCCATAAGCCCCATTTCTCCAGTCACAGCCACAATTATAATCAACAGGCCAAGCTCATGAACACCTGTCATTCAATAAATCAGTCAATCATTCACTCATGCAGTTTACACGCTCACAACCCTTGCGCTCATCAAAATTCATTAGCCAATCTGTGGGTGGTTGGTTGGGAGCATAAATTGCGAAGGGTACATTTAAATGGGATTCATCTTTACAGGAATCTCGATCTCCCTGGTTTGACCTCATGTACATTTTTGGCTTTCTGGTATGTGAGAGTTGAATCAGGTTATACCTATTATAAAAGTAATTATATTAGTACTAATCTTTACTTCCCCATCACAACAGGTAACACATGGGATTTGACCCCGTTAACCTGGCCTAAAAATGACCTTAGCTGTTAACACACCGTTAAACACCATTAAATCAAGTCATTAGTCAATCTGCCGTCATTACATCACACTTCATTATCCAATCAGTCAATTCCAATCACAGTGTTTATCACACCTGTCTTGTTAAGTCAGCTGATATTACTCACCTGTTAATTATCATCTGAAATTGAGGAAACCACCTTTAATTGTGCCATTTATACAACCAGGGTATACCTGTCAGCCTACACAGCATAGGCTTGCAGTTCGTTCAGTAGAGGATCTTACATCAGTGATGATTTAACCCTGTCACCCCTAAGTAACAAATATTTTGATATGTCAATTTTCCAAGCAATAATCGTCACAAAATGATTTTCAGACTAGTCCATTTATGAAAAGGGGGTGTTTGGGATAAATAGGGGTTTCCCAAAACAAATTGTATCCAAATACATTGTTATTGTGATTAAACCTGTACTGCCATACTAACACTAAATGTTGGCATGCTCACTGGTGTAGGGAAAACATATATTTGTATGAGTTTCCCTAAATAAATGGTGTCCGAATATTTAGGGTTATTACAGTAAGTCATGTTTATATCATTGTACAAGCAAATAACCTTGTTGATTAGAAGTAGAGTTTCACTCAATCAAAGGAGCAGAATTGTTGGTTTGTTCTTGCCAGGCCAGGTTTGTAAGGCCTAAAAAAATATTGTTTGTTTCGGGTAACTAAAAAAGTTAGGTAGGGTATGGGCATTTTTTTTTTCTATTCAATTTGTTGTCTTTTAGCGATTTTTTTGTCTGAAATGTCAAAACTGCGAGATTTTATTTTTTCGCACTAAAAAAATGTATTGTCGGCGTTTTGTCGATAAAAATGTCAGGTAGGGTCGGGTTACCCGAAACAAACTTCTGTTTAGGCTTAACTGTGTTACTGTAACTGTGTTACGTAATTATTACAACACTTTGGAGAATTTTTCAACATATCATTGATCCTGGAATTATTGGCACCCCAACTTGGCGGTAACGCAGAATTGTTATCAGCTAATGATTATTTTTTTGTAAACTTCAAAATTTGCAGAATTTTTACGGCAGTGTCCTAGATTGGCAAACAGGTTAGTATGACCTTGGTACGGAATTCCTGGCTTCTCTCTCGCTTCCTTGTATTTTAGCACATGTCATTCCAAGGATTCACCAGTATACTGTCTGTTTCACGAAACCTGCCCAAATTTTACGGCTATATATAAAACAATGCAAAAGCAATATATTTTTCGATAATATTAAATTATAGCAAAATTTAAGAATGAGCCTACTTTTTATTTCGTGAAATTTGGTCCAATATTGATTTTATTGCGAAAAAACAATTTCCACATGTTAAATCCCCATAGACATCTTCACAGAGTGAAGATGTCTATGGGGATTTAACATGGGGATTATTTTCTAATTTCAGAAATACTGTACTGATGTTCAAAATGTAACTTTTGTTTTCTTAGTTAGATCATTTCCACGCTATCTAGCTAGGTTTCAGAATCAATTTCCAAAATATATAAAAAAAAAAAATTCCGACTCCTCCTCCAGGTTCTCCAGCTCTTGTTTCTCCATGTTAAATTCCCATAGAGAACTCATTTTTCATAATAAAATCAATATTTGACAAAATTTCACGAAATACAAACAAGGCTCATTCTTAAATTTTGATAAAATTTAATATTATCGAAATTTTTTTATTGTTTTTGCGTTGTTTATTTGGCCTAAATTTGGGCAGGTTTCGTGTTTACTGTTTACATGTGGACAGTAAATACCATGTATGTACCACCACCACCAACGATTTCTCCTAGATAAACTAACCATGTACCACACATTTGGCTATTCTCTGCTATTTTCATTTTTCGTATGGATGTTGTTGCACCTATGTTCCCATAACATGAGCCATTCTGCTCTGGATATTCACTAATTAAAATATATGTTTAATTATTGTTAAGAAAGACAAATTCAATCTCCTGTGACCACCCTGGTGGTGGCGCAAAACGTCAGCGGCTGGAATTGAAACCGCCTCACATGACAAACATGCTCCGACTTACAAAATAATCCCAAAGCATATGCTTGAAACTGATGTAAATGATACATTAACATGCCTGTGAAGTAGATTAGTTCATCAATTGACCGGATTCTGCAAGCAAAGAGTGTCTAAGACAGTCTTAGAACATTTTGTGCCCACTCAGTGGGCATACACCTTTAACTCTTTGCATGCTGGGAAATTTGTGGGCTATAAATAGTTCAAAAATAGCATATGACAATTCATTATATTTTCTTTTATTTCTCCTTATAAATGTCATGAATATGTCTTGGAATTTCATTAGAATTGTGTCCTCCGGACACAATTCTAATGAAATTTCAAGACTTATTTACAGAGAGAAATAAAACATTTATACTCATAATTCGTTTGGCGGATATTTTCACCGCTAGCATGCAAAGAGTTAAACAAGGTATTCACTAATCTGGAGATAGAATGGTCAAAATCACACTAGCTCCATTTTCTCATGGCGAGCCGTGTAGCTACACATTCCATGGATGTTTCAATCAAGGAAATTCATCTCGTGATTAAATTTAAACTTAATTGTTAAACATGCAGATTGAAATGATCGCTTAAAGAAAATTTGATGTGTAGTGATAAAAATGGGATTGAGTTGTGATAATATTTAAGCGGGGGAAACGGCTCTAAGACCTTCAGTACCAGAGCAAATTCTCGCTTAGTATTTGTAAACTTTTATTTTAGATGCCACCGTCTCAGATCAGTGTCTGCCTTTTCTTTCACAGTCCATCCTGGCAGTCACAGGGTTAAAGTATTTGTTTCAGCTGGTATCTACAATAGTATTCGGACTGCGGCCACCATACTTGCACACTATCACCATACTTGCACCTTGCACACTATCACCATACTTGCACACTATCACCATACATCACCATACTTGCACACTATCACCATACTTGCACACTATCACCATACTTGCACACTATCAGAGCTCCAGTTAAGGTGCGTAATTTTACCAACTTATTTCTTCATCAAAAATGGCAAGTTGGGAGTCCATTGAGACGATTCTAAAGGACTCCCAACTTGCCATTTTTGATGGAGAAATAAGAAATTTACCTCCAAATTACGCACCTTAACTGGAGCTCTGACTATAATGGGTCATAGATGTGCACCACAACCCACTGTGAATCAATGGTCTTTGTGTGACCTTCACCTACACGTACTTGCAATATTTACATCATTATTTACCTATTAAAGTTTTTGTTTCAGCTTGTTTTCTATGAAAGCGGTTGGTGGGGCATCCGTGTTCTTTGAACACATTTTCTAGTTTGTCCGTGTGTACCGCATTTATTTGGATGTGCACTTTTCTGTTTCCGGCTGTTGGTATCTCAACCTTCGTGCTAATATTTGAAAATCCCAGACTGTCATTAAATTTATTTTCTGTAATTTTCCCGTACACGCAGTTAATTACATTGTACTTTAATACGATTCCTATGTTTGTGACCATAAACCATGTGTTTATTGAGAAGTAAGGCAATATATAAAAGCAACAGCAGATGACAATTAGCATCAATATAAGGTTTGACCATGTTCAGCCGTGGGTAAACGTTTGCCATGGTACAAGGGAACTGTTTGAACCCCAAGGCCGTAGGCCATGGGTTCAAACAGTGGCAAACGTTTACCCACAACTGGACATGGTCGAACGTTATTATTATGTAATTTGAGCATATATGCAGTTTATTTTGGTTCTTTAATAACCCGTTTCATTCAACCATCTAGTTTACGTATACATATTCCAGGGCCGCAGTACACGTTGCGTGATGCAACCGCATCAATTTCAAAATTTCAGTGTGACCGTTGTGACCTGGTCTGGTGACGTAATGGCACGTTCTAGTTACTTCATGAAACACATGTATTACGTAGGTGTTGGCTTGGCCCCGGAATGAGCATTGTCTACAGCCATGGTTATAAACAGCACACGCTGTACGTTTGAACACGGCTGTGAGCGGTGTCAAACAACAGCAGTCATGTAACAATATGTCATTGTCAGATACTAGATTCTAGGGGTGAAAGGGTTAAATAGTTTTACTGCCTATTGAGTGATTTATTTCTCACATGTAAATGACATTCACTGCACCCACTTCTGTAATCATCAAATTTTAATGTGTGAAAATAATCAATGCCTGCGTTGGAATCAAGATGGAGTCTTAACCCACGGACCTGTATAGTGGTATTGGCAAACAGTGTAGATCTGGATGAGACGGCTCATCTGGATCTACACTGTTTGCCAATACCACTATATTACTTTTTGCAAGTAATTTTAATATTTTTGAGAACAAAAACACCCCCTTTTCGTAAATGGACTAGTCTGAAAATCATTTTGTGACGATTGGATTGGTTACAAAATTAACATATAAAAATCCATTCCAGTTACTTAGTGTTGAAAGATTAACCCTTACAATGCTAAATTAAATTTTGTCGTCTGCTGCTTATTTTATAGTTATATAGTCAGCTTGTCGGTTGGTCGGTCTGTTGGAAATTCCCTTCCGCTCTATATCTTCTGCACCCATGCATGGATTATCAAATGGCTTGGCACAAATGTTTCTCATGATGAGAAGGTGTGTCGCGATCAATAACCACGCACCTACGTCCAAGGTCAAGGTCACAGTTGAAGGTCAAAGGTCAAACCTATTGAAATTCCCTTCCGCTCTATATCTTCTACACCGATGCATGGATTATCAAATGCCTTGGCACAAATGTTTCTCAGGATGAGAAGGTGTGTCACGATCAATAACCACGCACCTACGTCCAAGGAAGGCAAGGTCACAGTTGAAGTCAAAGGTCAAACCTATTGAAATTCCCTTCGCTCTATATCTTCTACACCGATGGCATGGATTATCAAATGCCTTGGCACAAATATTTCTCAGATGAGAAGGTGTGTCGCGAAATCAATAACACGACTTCAAATACTGTTTCAAGGTCAGGTCACAGTGAAGGTCAAAGGTCAAACCTATTGCAGGCGGCAGACAGATAAACTGCATAGTTTGTGTACACAACTCCTCTGAAACCGTTCAGTGGATTGATCTGAAACTATACACACTTTTTATGCCGAACAAATATTTTTTTTACAAAATATCATCCTTTTAACTTAGCCATTTTTTCTATTTTTATTAAATTGATTCATTGCGTTCTTGACAAACTCGGCACAGAGTTTTTAATCAAAATCATATTAATCCATTACTCGTGTAAGATCCTCTATAACTGATGAATGAATTTTCAAATGTTTTCAGATTATCTCATTTCATTGACCACGTATGCAGGTAAAAGGTGAATGTCACACATCTCTAAGGCCAGCATTAAATAATGATCATGAAATTTTTATTCAAACCTATAAAACTCTTCTAATGTTAAGCTATTTGTAAGTCCAACTCTTTGTGGGGGTATTATGATCACTCCTGTGATAGTTCTAGTTTCCATTATTCTCATTAAAAGTATGGTTTGACAGCACTTTAGAATCATTTCTAATGGAAATGATTCTAAAGTGCTGTCAAATCATGTTTTTGTTGAGAAAGAAGATACATATAAAACATATAAAACATTAGCAGACGATAATTTTCGTTTCCCACGTTCCTGCGCTTCATCCATTTCTGTGCCAACGCTTCCATAGATTCCACTATGCTTTACATATCCCTTTCTATCACGGCCCATGGCCAGCCTTATACATACATACAAGTGTCATCTGTAATGGTCATAATGCTCGGGTTTACAATGCTTCAACTTGGTCTAGACACAAGACTCTTCGTAGGTTTTAATAATATTTGGTCACAATGTGTCTAGGGATGGTACTTTCTTTTCACATACACCACACATCTGGGGGCCATTTCACTAAACTTCTTACGACTAAAATGTTTGTAAGTGCAAAATTATGATAGTCTGTAAATGTCACATTAACAATGTTTTGCAGCCTATGCTCAATAAATGTAAATCCATCAATTGAAATTTCCAGACGATGCTACAAACTTACAAACATTGTAGTTTAGTGAAACGGGCCCCTGAACACTCAAGGTCAAGGCCACTGAGGACTTGTGTTCATGTTATTATCAAGGCTGCCAGGGAGGGGATTAGTAGCGTAATAATGATACCCTTGTGATGATGCATGAACTTAGTTCGAGAATTTTTCTTTTTGAAAACAAATAAAATCTTAACCCTTATATGGGGGAGCGAAATTCATATACAGTGGAACCCCTCCAAACCGGACCCCCTCTATACCGGAATTCGCGCTATACCGAACATACGACCACGTCCCGAATATTCTGCTATATAAACACATTAGTTTCTACCCCTCTATTCCGGAACCCCATTACTCCGTAATCCGGACGCCATTTCAAGTCCCAAAACCATATTTCAGCGTTAAAATAACCCCGGAAAACCGGAAACACGGTCACCTGTCAGGATGTCATCCAAGAAATACACCGCGCCCAATTTCAATGTTGTTGTTTCAAGCGGGTGTCAAAATGACACCGTGTTTACAATAGACTGGTTCCCGGTAGTATTGTTCAGCTCTGGTTCCCAAAATGCGGAGCCACAAGAATGAGACGATTCTAACGGACTCCCAACTTGACATTTGTGTGGAAGAAATAACAAAATTGATGAAATTACGCACATTAACTTGAGCTCTGTACAAGCGCTATCCATGCGTGTAATGCGCTAAGCGGCGTGTTTTTTTTAACGTCATAAGCGGCATTACAAAGTTAAGAATCTATTCAATACATGCGACCTAAATACGAGACATGTTTGCTGTTTTACAAGCTCATTACAATAGCATGGTTCACAATTTAATTATACGCGTACGTAACAATTACGGAAATAAAATAATCGGCACATTATTTGTGAACCCACCGACCGATTAATTGAGATAATCTGATAATTACTTAACGAGGCTGTAAACTCGTGACTGTAGCCTGTGGGCTATTGTAGCAGCTCGCGGTAACTACACAGCACACGCGAAATGTGTCATATGCTCTTTGCGACCAGTGTAGACCTTAGACTCAGATTACATTGCGAACCTGCAATATTTGCTATACCCCTTGCGAATCTGCACATATTTATTGAAAAAATGTGTACATATGCTTTCAATATGGTAATAATGGTATATACTATACTAATCCAAGAGTTAATGATGGAAGACATACATTTCCTTAACTGGAAATAGAAAACCCCTCTAAACTCAAAACCCCTATAAACCGAACTTTTCAGTCTGTCCCCAGGGTGTTCGGTTTGGAGGGGTTCCACTGTACATATGTCCCTGTTGCTGGCACGTTAAATGCATTCATTTTCACTTTCATACAGCCAAAGTGTATTCCGATTGTAACCACAGGTTGAATTAATGGACCGAGGTCTATAAATACATTAAATATGCCTAAAAGCATCAATAAATGAAAAAAAAATTTTTTTTCTTTTCTCCCTCCATATAGACTCCATAATATAGTCTATATGGAGGGATTAAAAAAAAAATGCTTTTTTTTTCATTTATTGATGCTTTTAGGCATATTTAATGTATTTATAGACCTCGGTCCGTTACTTCAACCTGTGATTGTAACGGGGTTAAAACGAAGAAATAGCTCAGATAGTCTTCTAATCAGAAGACCTGGTTTTTTTGCAATTACTGGTACATTTTTGCAGCTTCTGTGTACTGATCAAATTGTTTCTGTTTTTAGTGAAGCTGTCGCGGTTTGACAGAGATGTATCAGGTTTTCTTGTTTTTATTGCAAGTCTTATTGCAGACCGGATTGCCGACACAATCTGAATGGTTCCCTAGTACTCCAGGCTCAGCTCTCTGAGAGAGTTTGTACCTTAATCAACCCTTAGACCGCCACACACAACAAGTGTCGTCTGCTGTTGCTTTATATCTTGCCTTATTTCTAAATAAAAACATGGTTTGACAGCACTTCAGAATCATTTCCAATGGAAATTATTCTAAAGTGCTGTCAAAGCATGTTTTTGTCGAGCCCGCTTGCAGAAAGCGAGACAGAGTGATCACAATGACATCCGGGTGTCCGTGCGTGCGTGCGTCCGTCCGTGCGTCCGTCCGTCCGTCCGTCCGAGCTTACAAATGGATACATATGTGGCTAGGAGAACAATAGGTTATGTAATATTCTATTGTTCTGTGATTTTATGTGGCTAAAAATGGGTTTATGTGGCTACAGAACAATAGGGATGAACAAAGGAAAAGGTTAGGTTAGTCACATAAGTATCCATTTGTAGGAACGTCCGTGCATCAGTACGTCCGTCCGAAATCTGCGTTAAAGTTTTTAAAAACCTTATATCTCTGCAGTCCTAAGTCACATTGACTTGAAACTTCATATGCTTATTATTATCCATATATTCATGCTGTATCCCACTCATGTGACCCCTGTGCCCATGGTGAAGGTCAAATGACTTTTGTTATTATAAAATCTGTGTTAAAGTTTTTACATACCTTATATCTCCACAATCGTTACTACAATTTATTTCAAACTTCAAATTCCTTTTCATCATCCATATGTTCATTCTATAGCCTGCCCATGTGGTCCACATGCCCAAGGTCAAAATCAAATGACTAAATGATTAAATCCCGTCTTGAGTTTATTATGTCTCCCCCATGAATGGGGAGACATATTGGTTTTGGCTTGGTTGTCCGTCTGTCCGTCGTCCGTCTGTCCGTCACAAAATTTGTGTCGTACATATCTCCAAAAGTTTTTGAGTTACAGTCGTGAAACTTTACAGGAATACTTGTCATCGTGTGAAGTTGCGCACCTGGGGTTTTAGATGCGGATTCATCCTGTATTTACAGAGTTATGGCCCTTGACTTAGCGAAAATTGGGGATTTTCAACTTGTGTCGCGCGTATCTCAAAATGTATTTCAGTTAGAGTCGTGAAACTTTACAGGAATACTGGTCATCGTGTGAAGTTGCGCACCTGGGCTTTTAGATGCGGATTTATCCAGTATTCACAGAGTTATGTCCCTTGACTTAGTGAAAAGTGGGTATTTTCAACTTGTGTCGCGCATATCTCCAAATGTATTTCAATTAGAGTCGTGAAACTTTTCAGGAATACTGGTCATCATGTGAAGTTGCGCACCTGGGGTTTTAGATGTGGATTCATCCAGTATTCACAGAGTTATGGCCCTTGACTTAGTGAAAAGTGGGGATTTTCAACTTGTGTCGCTCGTATCTCCAAATGTATTTCAGTTAGAGTCGTGAAACTTTACAGGAATACTGGTCATCGTCTGAAGTTGCGCACCTGGGGTTTTAGATGCGGATTCATCCTGTATTCACGGAGTTATGGCCCTTGACTTAGTGAAAAGTGGGGATATTCAACTTGTGTGGCGTGTATCTTCAAAAGTATGCAGAAAATACAAGGTAGCTACATATATGCTGTTGCTGCCTTAAATTATACTTTTCCAAGTCCTGATAACATGCAGTGGTGGTATTGGGGGAGACATATGTTTTTGTCTGAAAAACAATCCTCTAGTTCTTAGCTGTTTTTGTAATTAACAGACGATTTACATATTGCTACACCGTTTAATTAATTTTTCTGTTAAAAGAGATTTGATATCACATTAAGTTTATAATTGGTTATTATGGTTTTAGTGAACTGCTTTAACTGGTCATGCAACTTTAAACGCATTTTAGCGGCGGCGGTGTCTTTGGTTTGTATAGACGTGTGAAAACTTACCCTAGATAATCGCGCTGATTCAGACTTGGCGGTGCCGGGCGCTTAATTTTCGCATCGACATATCAGAATACAAATGTGAAGGAAACATACTATCGGAACTCGATTTCCACTTCGACTAAACCGATATATCGACATATCCGATATCGAGTTATCAGGAGTAAAATATATGATCTATATAGGGAATCCTGGGACGTATATCGAGATAAGCAGGTATATCGAGATAAACGATATCGAGATAACGATATTCAGCTGTAGAAGTTTCATGTTACGTATGAACATTAGTTATTGACAGGGTGAGTGGAATAAGTGGACTAACTCTCTTTCAGAGTTAGCCCCCTTCTTCCACTGACCCCTTCAATTATCATAAATATTATCTCGGGAACTAAAATACATTTTTGTCTCACCCACGCTAGTGGAAAGTAAGACATAGCAGTCACTATTCCCTTGTCATCGTCATTGTGTGACCTTAACCTTGGTGACTGCGACCTTCGTATCAATAATTTTGGACTTTCTCGTAATTGTGACCTTGACCTTCAGGTGACCGCGACCGTTGTGGAAATCGCCTTGTTTGGTTGATAACGCATATTTGCTGTTGCCGTTAAAATTAATTTGATAGTTTGTGATAAATCAGTGCACAAGAGTAATTTGAATGTTTTCTATTTCCATTCTCACCTCTTGAGAGATCCCTTGTCTGAACAAACAGTAATTTGTCTTCTGTGACTGGAACAATGGGGCTTATGGGTTTTGCGACCAGTGTAGATCCAGATCAGCCTGTGCTTCCGCACAGGCTGATCTGGATCTGCACTGTTCGCCATTCCATTAATGAAACACCCGTTATGCTTCTAACACACAATATTATATAATTGTCAGGCTACAGGAATGTGCTATCATCAGCTATACTGGTCACAAATCCAATACGCCCCATTTCTTCAGTCACAGCCACATCTGTCTTCTGTGTTCTTGAGGTGTGTTGCAAAAAAGTTGCAGAATTGTGTAAGCAAAGTGCAATGCAAATACAACATTTGACATGTTTTTGCGACCAATTCATTATTCTCCAATACTCTTTGCACATAGGCTGCTTGTTAGGGTGCTGCTGTAATTGTGTTGTTTGTCTAATTATCTACAAGATGACATGAGCTATTACAAGAAATGTCAGACTAATTAAATAACCCTGCAGCGCTTGTGTACTTTTTTGTTGAGCCCGCTTGCGGAAAGCGAGACATAGTGACCACAATGACGTCCGGGTGTCCGTCCGTCCGTCCGTCCGTCCTCCGTCCGTCCGTCCGTCCGCCCGCCCGCCCGCCCGCCGTCCGTCCGTCCGTCCGTCTGTCCGTCCGAAATCTGTGTTAAAGTTTTTAAATACCTTATATCTCTGCAGTCCTAAGTCACATTGACTTGAAACTTCATATGCTTATTAGTCATCATCCATATATTCATGCTGTATCTCACTCATGCGGCCTCTGTGCCCAAGGTCAAGGTCAAATGACTTTGTGTTTGCGTTAAATTTTTGTTCAAATTTGCGTTAAAGTTTTCAAATACCTACTATCTCTGTAACCGTAAGTCGGATTTTCTTGAAACTTTGTATGCTTATTGGTCATCATCCATATATTCATTTTGTGTCCCAGTCATGCGGCCCCTATGCCCCAAAGTCAATGTCAAATGACTTAGAAGTTTGCGTTAAAGTTTCTGTCAAAATTTGCGTTAAAGTTTTCACATACCTACTATCTCTGTAACCGTAAGTAAGATTTGCTTGAAACTTTGTATGCTTATTGGGCATCATCCATATAATCATTCTGTGTCCCACTCATGCGGCCCCTGTGCCCCAAGGTCAAGGCCAAATGACTTAGAAGTTTGCGTTATTATAAAATTTGCGTTAAAGTTTTTTCTATCTTATATCTCCACAATTGTGACTCCAATTTACTTCATCATCCATATTTTCATTCCATAGCCTGCCCATGTGGTCCACATGCCTAAGGTCAAGGTCAAATGACTTTGAAATTTATGTTAAAGTTTTTACATACCTTATATCTCCACAACACTTACTCCAATTTACTTCCAACATCCAATACTTCTTATTCATCATCCATATTTTCATTCTATAGCCTGCCCATGTGGTCCACATGCCCAAGGTCAAGGTGTTATGACATTAAAATTTGCGTTAAAGCTTTTACATACCTTTTATCTCCACAGCCCTTAATTCAAACTTCAAATAAATACACTCTGAGACCATCAAATGCCTCGGCGGGCTCGACATGTGGGCCGCAGCCATCTGGTTATTAAAATGCAATGTGAATCTCTCTAAACCGGCGCCCCTTGGGTCATGCTATAAATGTGCACACCAATGAGGGATCGTAGTTATGCCCTCTTCGATAGGCAAGAGGTGATATAGCGTTAGTCCATGTACATACATGTGTATGTTAGTAACACCGTTCATTTTGCAATAACTCATGAAACCCTTCACTGATTTTGATGATATTTGGCCACAATGTGTGTCTTGTGCTTTGTTTTGCATACGACCCAAGTGTGTCCGTGATTCCGTTGTGTCCGGCACATTAAGAAGTTCGCCGGAGCTTCTCAATTATGTCATAACTTCTATATCCTTTGAAGGATTACTTAACACAGCATACCTGTGGACAAATATCTTGACCTTTTGACCTTCACAACTTTGAATTTTTTCACACATTAATAAGTTCGCCAGAGTTTCTCAATTGTGTCATAACTTCTATATCCCTTGAAGGATTACTTAAATATATGAACACAGCATACTTGTGGACAAATGCCACATCATCCATGCTGCCATTAATATTATCTTGACCTTTTGACCTACGCAACTTTGAACTTTTTCACACATTAAGTAGTCGCCGCAGTTTCTCAATTCTGTCATAACTTCTATATCCCTTGAAGGATTACTTAAATATATCAACACATAATACTTGTGGACATATGTCACATATCCATGCTGCCCTTAATATGACCTTGACGTTTTGACCTTGACAACTTTGAACTTGTTTACACATTAATAAGTTTGCCAGAGTTTCTCAATTCTGTCATAACTTCTATAACCATTGAGGGATTACTTTTACATTTCAATACATCATACTTGTGGACAATGCCACACATGCATCATACTTGTGGACAATGCCACACATGCATCATACTTGTGGACAATGCCACACATGCATGCTGCCCTTAATATGACCTTGGCTTTTTCACCTTCACAACTTTGAATTTTTTCACACATTCAATTTTTTACAAGAGTTTACGTAAGACACCCAACCATGCTTCCCTTAATATAACCATCACCATTTGACCTTCACAACTGTGCTTATGAATACATGTACTTATGAGTTTTGGTTAATTAACTTTGCCACAGTTTATCCAATCTGCCACCAGGTGCCATGGGGGGGTGGGGAGGGGGGGGGGTGTTCGTGGCCGATCTATTTATATATAAAGATCCTGTCATATGGTTTAACTTAGCATTTATTTCTTACTGAATAGAGCAAAAATTGAGACTGCGAACAGAGTAGACCCAGATCAGACTGCACAGATGTTTGGTTTACCTTACCATCGCTTGACTGACTGAGCTAACCGGGCTCTGAGCTGCACACTTCCTCCCCATAGTGAGATACCATGACATACCCCTTGTCATTTCATTTGGGACTGAGAAAAACGGAACGCTGATCTTGGAGTATGAAGTATGTCAGTCATGGCCCCACATTGGACACCAAATGCGACAATGCCAGAAAGATGTGCACCTAACCGTGGGACTTGAACTCGGGAATCGAACCCCGGTTCACCGTACCATCGGTCTACCGACTGAGCTCGCCGGACAGATACCCGCTTCCTCCCCATAGCGAGTTACTTACCGTGAATATACAGTGAATATACAGTGGGGTCAGCGTGTAAGTGCACATACGAACAAACACGACAGGTTGGTTCCAACCTGTCGTGTTCGTTCGTGTGTGCACTTACACGCTGACCCCACTGTAACCCATCAAATTTCCGAAGCAATTATCGTTGACATGAAGTATAATTTTCTATGAACTATATCCACAGTATGCCTGGCCTGATTGTGTCAGACATTTGTACAGCCAGACACACAGTATTACTTCGGTATAGATTACATGCTGTCAGTTTCTAACGATGCCATTTGTGCAACGTAATCTGTTGATGAACAAACCACTCGACAGTTTTGACATAGATTTCTGACAGCAGGCAATTATATTTCACATATGACTACAGCATTTCGATGCTTCAGTCTATTTACATTATCCACTGATGCTGCTCTCCACACCAGCCTAAAACTGCACTACACACCTGGGGCCGTTTCACTAAACTTTGTACGAATAAAATGTTCGTAAGTGCTAAATGAAATTAATGTGTAAATTTCACCATTAACAATGAATTCTTGTAAACAATTATTGGATTTACATTTATTGAACATAGGCTGCATATGCTCAATAAATGTAAATCCATCAATTGAAATTTCCAGACGATCCTAAATAGGCACTTATAAATATTTTCTTAGAACTATCCCCTAGATGTCAGAGCTCCAGATAAGCTGCGTATTTGCTTAAATACCCAATTAAAATTGCCAAAAACCCAATTGAAATCAGAAGTAGCGAGTATCAAAAAGCAATAAAAAATGTGTGGTACCTTTATCATGATGCAGAAAACAATAAACAGACCACAAAATTATTTTTCTTATTTTCTTATTTTTCTTATTTTCCATGAAACACATCTTGGAGACAATTCTAATGAAATGCCAAGGCATGTTTTCATTTCGAAGAAAACTATTCAATAATTTCTGTCTGTCTGTTGATGTAAACAGTAGTGTTATTTTATTTTACCCAATTTAAATTTTGAAATACCCAATTGCTTCAGAAATGATGGAGTGAAAATACTTGATTACTAATACCTTATCTGGAGCCCTGGATGTTGTCTAATTTACCTAAACTTGACCTCCGTGGCGGGGTTGGGCTGTGGCCTAGGGGATATGGAATTCAATACCGTAGGTTGCAAGTTCAATCCTCACCCTAGGCGTGAAAAATACTTACATAGTATTACCATCCCACTGGTCTGTCGGATGAGACTTTAAACTGTGTTAGAATTTCCCAATTTTGCCTTGTAAGAAGTAAAACTAACAGCTAGGGACTTAACACTTGGTGTGTGCTTCCTTCTTGTGTGTAGATGCGCCAAGTGAATTTCGATGAAGCTGCATGATCATTATTGTACCTAGTGTAGCCCTCACGCAGTATGATTATACACAATTACGAGAGACCAAGATATCATCACAAATTGTGTTTCTCACAAATTGACACAATTACAAAATAGGAGAATGAGTACTTATTTAGACCTGTTGTAGAGAAAACCGACCTTTCAATACTTACATCCAGCTTAGTCATAATAAGTATTAACAACGCAGTATAGTGTTGGTGGGGTGGGGTGGGGTGGGGGGACGTCCACTATTAATCATTTACTCAATAACTCATTATTTTTTAATGTTCGCAATGTTTGTAACAATTGTATCAGTTCTCCACTGTGAACTGTCTTTAATCGGGGGTTTATACCCTGCTGTTACAATTAAGACTGGACTAAAAGCATCACGCATATATGAATGTGTGTATAATTAGTGCCAATACTGGTAGTCTCCCGCTGGGCAAGTTCTTGCGTACCAGTGCATGTGACTGTCTGCGTCTCACCCAAAGGGAGAGTGAATAGCCTGGGAACTCGTAACTCATAGCCCGTATTGCAGACTTGCTGTTTGCCGGGTTGGGAAGCAGGTTGGGAGCATGCGAAGGGCAATTTAGCCCTTTCACCCCTAAGTATCTGGAATGGATTTTAATTCTCAACCAATGCAACGTCACAGAATGATTTTCAGACTAGTCAATTTGTGAAAAGGGGGTGTTTTACTTCTCAAAAATATGAAAATTACTTGCAAAAAGTGCAGATCCTGATGAGACGGCTCGTGACGAGCCGGCTCATCAGGATCTACACTTTTTGCCAATACCACTATACAGACCTGTGGTGTTGAAAGAGTTAACAACGGGGTTCAGCCTTACTGGAATATCAGGTTTATCTTCACATGCACCCAACTCAATTTGCATAGTGAAAGGCTAGTTGACCCACTGTATGCAGGTGGGGGTGGGGGTGGGGGGTCACATTTGTGACTGGAAAATGTGGTTTATGGGAGTTGTAACCAGCGCAACTCATGGGATTTGTGACTGTGCGGATGATCTGGATCTACTCTGGTTGCAAACCAATAAGCCCCATTTCTCCAGTCACAACCACATGTGTGTCTATATATCATGTTTATTGGTTCTAGCTGAGTTGAGATCTTAACATGATTGTCATGTCTAATGAAGCCTCTAGACAAAGATTACCATCCAATTATGCTGAAATACCAATATCCAGTGCTTAATCATGTTAATTTCCATACTCATATTTTTTCACGACAACTGAAATACCTCTTCTGGTTTTCATAGCAGTGCCTCTGCTCATTCTCAAACGTGTTCATTAACTTGTATTTAGACCTCGCGTGAGTTATTACGCTTGTTGTGGGGTTATATATACTGGAGTCTACGGAGCCCCGCAGGGGACGTAGAATTCTTTTTTTTATTAATTTGTTCCCACAAAATAACAATTTGTTCCCTCAATTTAACAATTCGTTCCCATAAATTAACAATTTGTTCCCATGAATTAACAGTTAGTTCCCACGAAATAACAATCCAAAACGTCCGCCGAAAGGTATCATCCTTTTAATATAGATTTCAAATGTCTTATTCTCGTGAACCGCTTTGCCAATGCTGGTCAAAGTTCACAGTTATTGTTCATGGGTGAAGACTTTTCATACTTGTCAAAATGGAGGTCGTCGCATAATCCAATATGGACGCCATATTAGGTCAAATTCTGAAAATAGCTTCTTCTCACAAACTTCCAGACCGATTTCGACAAAACTTGTCAGGAATGATCGACAGTCAATGCTCTTACAGATTTGTTAAAATGTTGAACCCGGGATCAAAAGTGTGCGGGGCCCGTGGGGTCAAGTAAGATTCCAATTTTACATTTGAGCAAATATGGTCCTGTCATATCAAATCGAAGTTATCGAGGAGACAATCACTGCAGCATTTTTTGTCAAAATCAGATGATAATGTCATCAAAGTGGCCGCCGAAAGGTCAGCGTTTTATTATAGATTCAAACGTCTTCTTCTCGTGAACCGCTTGACCGATGCTATCTCAAACTTCACGGCCCGTTCTTGTTCAAATGGAGGTTGTCACATAATCCAAGACGGCCACCATAGAAAATCAGGTCAAATTCCGATTTGACGAAGCTTGGCAGGAATTATCAAAAATGGGGGGTCAAGTAGGGGTCAAATTTCACATTTGACCAAATATGGTCATGTTATATATCAAATCGAGGGTATCGAGGAGACAATCACTTCCGGGAATTTTTTGTAGAAATCGGATGATGGCCACTGAAAGAGCCATAAAAATTCACTTTAGTATTTTAATTTAAAAATATTGGGACAGTTGCCTTCAGAGGTAGGAGATCTTGAGTTATGGTATTGTATGTTTTATAAATTGCTTATGTTTTCCCTTTCGGGGCTTGAAATGCAAAACTGACACGTATTTCCGTGATCCATTAATCCTCATGGACTACATATTTTCAGACAAACTGAAGAATTATTCAACTGACTTTTTATGAACTTGTAGACAAATTTTGTTGGAACTTGGTATATGTGATCGACAGTCTGTACGTTTTTACTTTATAATGGGGATAATAATATCAGGTGAGCGATACAGCCCCTTTTGGGCCTCTTGTTTTTATTTGCTTTCCTGAAGTGCTAATATTACCACAGTACTAACCAGTCATACAATGTCTGTATCGTCTGGAATTTGGTTAATGTTTGTATTCAAATACAGGTAATGTATGTTCTCTGCAATGCTCTACTGTCTGCAGTTCCACGTTTTACTGCCGTTTTTTCGCAATAAAATCAATATTTGATGGAATTTCATCAAATAAATTATTTTGGGGAGGGTGACTTTTTTGTTATTCATAAAAAAAGTACTTACTTTTTTAAATATTTTTTAGATTTAATGTGTTTAATAGCCAAAAGTTTGTCGGCAGCAAAACGTGGAACAGACAGTAGTATTGTCTGTATTGCACACTTGTATATTGACTATAGTACATGCATGTCCTTAACCCTTAGAATGCAGTACGCCACACTTTCATTTCACTGTCACCTACTTTGTCTTCATCATTCACTTAGTCATTGTCAACGTTAAGATTTTGTGTTTAACTTAAAGTCTGTTTGTCACTTACGGTAACAGTTAAAACCGCCAACTTTAGAATCAATTCCATTGGTCAAGATTTGAATTACTCACTTTAGGTCAAGTCACCCACGGATTAATGTCCATCACGAAACGATCAGCAGATTCTTTCTTCCACAATTACAGTATTCGTGAGGAGGAATATCTTCAGCCGCAGTCTGACATTCAAAATGGTATTGTAACCCATTAGACATGGAATACAATTAGTCATTTATGCCTTTCAAGAAAATTCTTTCCTATTTTTTTCATTCCTTCAGCGAGATGGTTCAAATTAGTGGTAACAACATATACTTTTATTGAGAAATAAAGAAAATAATCAAAATTTTACAGAAAACTATTTCATCTTTTGACTGTGTAATGACTTAACAAGCACTTTTTCTTGAGTTTATCTAATGGAGCTTGTTACAGCTAATGGAGCGACACCACCAATAACATTTAAATTGCTTGGCACACAAAACTGCCATCAGCCAGTCAGACAATCGTGCAGACAGCTGACAATAGGTACCTCGCCATGTTTGGGCCCTGGTGGAGGAAACGGTTCTTCAAGGTTTTCTTCAATTATTTAAACTTTATTCATTTTACAGTGATTGCAAATAAGCACTACTGTTTGTTCCACATTTTTTTGCTGACAAACTTTTGGCTATGAAACACTTTAAATTTAAAACATATTAAAAAGTTACCGGTAGTACTTTTTCATCAATAAGAAAAAAGTCACCATCCCCAATTTCTTTTTTAAATTCCATCAATATTTATTTTATTGCGAAAAAAATAAAATTTCCTATGTGAATTTAACATGGGGCAAATTAGGAGCTCCGGAGTGACTTGCAGAGTCAAAAAGCAAAATAAAATGGAAATTGACTCCGAAACCTGGCTAGATGGCTTGTAAATTATGTATTAACCCATTTACCCCTAAGTACCGGTAACGGGAATGGATTTTCATATGTTAATTTTGCAACCAATTCAATCGTCACAAAATGATTTTCAGACTAGTCCATTTATGCAAAGGGGGTGTTTTTGTTCTCGAAAATATCTTGAAGATAAAAAGTGCAGATCCTGAAGAGATGGCTTGTCACGAGCCGGCTCATCTGGATCTACACTATTTGCCAATACCACTATACAGGCATGTGATGTTGAAAGGGTTAACTAAGAAAACAAAAGTTAAATTTTGAAAACCGGTCTACACATTTAAAGAAATATTTTTAAAAAATCTATATTTAGCCAATGGGTGGCAGGTGGGAGCACGCGATGGGTAATTTAACGATCGGGGTTCATCCTTAACGGAATTCCGACTGGAGACCTGGTTTGGCCCTCACATTATGTCTTTGGCATTTTGTATGTGACAGTTGAATCTGGTTATACCCCTTATCTGAGTATTACGATTAATCGTAATTATATTTTAAGAGAAGGGGCCAAGTGACGTTGGTGTGGTATGGACCTGGCACCAGGTCAGGTTATTCTAATTTCAGGGCTGAATATATTGTTTCTCGATGTAAATATTCCGTTCTGATTTTGGGATTTTCCCCCCAATGCTGCAGGTTAAAACGGGATCAAACCCGTTTGCCCGGCCTTACATGACCTTAGCTGTTGATAGGCCGTTAAACACCAATAAACAAACAAACTATATTTAGCCCGATGTTAAATTCCCATAGTAAATTTTTTTTTTTCTTGCAATAAAATCATTTTTCTTGCAATAAAATCAATGTTTGATAGATTTCATCAAATTTATTTTTTGGGGAGAGTGTCTTTTTGTTATTGTTATTGATGAAAAAGTACTGACAGTTAACTGTTTTTTAGAATTAATGTGTTTACCAGTAATGCCCAAAAGTTTGTCTGCAGCAAAACGTGGAACAGACAGTAAGTAGATCACTTACATGAATTCATGCAATTGCACGGATGGATGCATTATTGTTGTCATTAGCGTGGGAGGAAACCAGAGTACCTGTTTATTCCAGAATACCACATTTTAAATAATTCTGGATTTTGCTCCTTGCATATTCACACCGTACCATTACAATTTGTTATACCCCTCGCAACGAGTTGTGGTGGGGTATACTGGAGTCAGGTTGTCCGTCCGTCCGTCCGTCCGTCCGTCCGGGCACACATTAGGGTACTTATGTGGCTAGCCCCACAGGGTTATGGACTTGGTAAAGAATAGGGTTGGTTACAATTAGCCACCTAAAAAATCCTTTTATGTGGCTAATATTTAACATGTAATAAGCCACATAAGTATAGTACTGTAAGAACGTCTATCCGTCCGTCTGTCCGTCCGTCCGTCCGTCCGGGCATACATTAGGGTACTTATGTGGCTAGCCCCACAGGGTTATGGACTTAGTAAAGGATAGGGTTGGTTACAATTAGCCACCTAAAAAATCCTTTTATGTGGCTAAAAATCGTTTTATTTGGCTAATATTTAACATGTGATAAGCCACATAAGTATAGTATTGTAAGAACGGACGGACGGACGGAGGGACAGACGTTCTGACGGACGGACGTTCTGACGGACGGATGGATGGACGGACGGACGGACGGACGTTCTGACGGACGGGCACACATTAGGGTACTTATGTGGCTAATATTTAACATGTGATAAGCCACATAAGTATAGTACTGTAAGAACGTCCATCCGTCCGTGCATCCGGGCACACATTAGGGTACTTATGTGGCTTAGGGTACTTATGCAATTGCACGGATGGATGCATTATTGTTGTCATTAGCGTGGGAGGAAACCAGAGTACCTGTTTATTCCAGAATACCACATTTTAAATAATTCTGGATTTTGCTCCTTGCATATTCACACCGTACCATTACAATTTGTTATACCCCTCGCAACGAGTTGTGGTGGGGTATACTGGAGTCAGGTTGTCCGTCCTCCGTCCGTCCGGGCACACATTAGGGTACTTATGTGGCTAGCCCCACAGGGTTATGGAATTGGTAAAGGATAGGGTTGGTTACAATTAGCCACCTAAAAAATCCTTTTATGTGGCTAAAAATCGTTTTATGTGGCTAATATTTAACATGTGATAAGCCACATAAGTATAGTACTGTAAGAACAAAGTCCGTCCGTCCGTCCGGGCACACATTAGGGTACTTATGTGGACTAGACCCCACAGGGTTATGGACTTAGTAAAGGATAGGGTTGGTTACAATTAGGCCACCTTAAAAAAAATAAAAAAAAAAAAAAAAAAAAACCTTTTATGTGTCTAAAAATGTGGCTAATATTTAACATGTGATAAGCCACATAAGTATCCATTTGTAAGAATGTCCGTGCGTCCGTCCGTCCGTCCGTGTGTGCATGCGTGCGTCCGTGCGTCCGTAAACTTAACATCAGAGAAATATTGTTATAACTTCTATTTTCTTCATCTAAAATGCTTAATATTTCACACATGCATTCCTGTAAGGCTTTATTACCATGCTGTGCCAAATCCACGACCGTCCAACCCGCTGATCCAAGGTCAAGGTTAAATACTTAGTCTCTTTACAAAACTTAACATCAGAGAAATATTGTTATAACTTCTATTTCCTTCATCTAAAATGCTTAATAGTTCACACATGCATTCCTGTAAGGCTTTATTACCATGCTGTGCCAAATCCACGACCGTCCAACCCCCGCTGATCCCAAGGTCAAGGTTAAATACTTAGTCTCTTTACAAAACTTAACATCAGAGAAATATTGTTATAACTTCTATTTCCTTCATCTAAAATGCTTAATATTTCACACATGCATTCCTGTAAGGCTTTATTACCATGCTGTGCCAAATACTTACTAATCTGCACACACGGCGAGGTACTTATGTGGCTAGAGAACAATGGGTGACTGTAAATGCTATTCATTCCGTTCTCTTACGTAGCTACTTTAAACAAAAGAAAAGCCACATAAGTATCCATTTGTAGGAACGTCCGTCCGTCCGTCCGTACAAACGAGAGCTACATTGTGAGGTTAACCACACAGTGATGGACTTGTTAAGAGATGCTTATTCCGTTTTAACCCCGTTATAAATTGCTCTTGTGGGGTTATTTTGTCTTATGGGGTTGTTTTTTCTGTTTGATTGATCTTTATGGGGTTTGATTTAGGATAGGTTAGGGTTATGAACCCCATAGGAACCCCGCAATGTACGTCTGTCTCGTAAGTACGACCGTCCGTCCATATTTTTGCGTTAAAGTTTTCAGTGCTGCATATGCTCTTGCCACTTGATCCACAGACTTGAAACTTCACAGACATGTTCATCATCATCCATATTTTCATTTCCCGCCCCACCCATACGGCCCATTACAGAATTTGCGTTAAGGTTTTCATGTACCTTTATCTCTGCCATCGCATGAACAATTAATTCACTTGAAAGTTCAAACAAATGTTCATCATCATCCATATTTTCATTCCCCACCCCATCCATGCGGCCCAATTACTTTGAAATTTACATTATCATCATCCATATTTTCATTCCCTGTCCCATGTGGCTCCCATGCCCAAGGTCAAGGCCAAATTACTTTGAAATTTGTGGCCCAAGGTCAAGGCCAAATTACTTGCGTTTACAGAATTTTCGTTAAAGTTTTTATGTACCTTATATCTCTCCCATCGCATGAATAATTGACTTGAAACTTCAATGTCCGCATTAAAGGTTTTATTTGTCGGTCCGGGTGGCGGGCGGGGTATATGTGAGTCCCTGCTGACTTTCTCTAGTGCTAATAGCATTAACCCTTAGACCGCTACTCACAACAATTGTCATCTGCTGTTGCTTTTATATCTTGCCTTATTTCTCAATAAAAACATGGTTTGACAGCACTTCAGAATCATTTCCAATGGAAATGATTCTGAAGTGTTGTCAAAGCATGTTGTAAATTATTCTAAAGTGCTGTCAAAGCATGTTTTTGATGATAAAAATGGAAAATAGAAAATAAACAGCAGACGACAAAAAAAATAAGATAGCAGTCTAAGGGTTAAGGCTACTTCAGTGTCAGACTGATCACTCTGTGGTTGTGCTGGCTAATCTTGGGTTTTGAAAATGTTTGCAACTTTAGACTGAACTATTCTTACAAGGAAATGAAAAGAGTAATATATTGCATCTGTAGAATTACTATAACACTTGACCTTTCGTGCTGCAGCCTCGTTACAGCCGGCAATTAATGGCTGGGTAATGTCATCTAGTCGTTACTTACCAGGACTGTCATCTTGAAGCATCGGCTCCAGACATCCGCATGTTCCTGTAACCCATTGTGAACAGTTTGTCTGGAAGTTTGTAATTCACCTGTCACACAAATGTATTACATCTTGATCCTGGATGGATGGGATGGGCTGTGGCTCAGGGGTAGAATATACAGGACTTCATTACTGAAGGTTGTGAGTTCAAAACCTGTCCTGGGGCATGAAAAATACTTTCATAGTGTTTTCATCCCACTAGTTTGTCGAATTAGACTTTAAACTGTGGTGCCGTCCGTCCCTGTGGAAATGATTCTAAAGTGCTGTTGAATTATGTTTGTTATGGAGACATTCTAAGGGTTTAAGGTGTGGGAAGCATTCATATCACTGAATTGCAGTGAAATCTCACCGGGCCAGACACCCTGGGAAAATCATTGACATACAGCTTCAGTGTATGGTGCTGTGGTTATTATGCCTCCCGGCATACAAAGTATGTCAAGTGGTATATAGTTTTTGTAATTCCGTCGGTCCTTCCGTCCGTCCATTTGTGTGTCGATCCGTCCGCCCACGTTAAAGTGTTTGGGTAACCATTATCTTTGTAACCGTCAGTCGGATTGACCTCAAACTTCATATACTTTCTTAATATCATCATCCATAGTTTCATTCCATACCACACTAATGCGGCCTTCATGTCCAAGGCCAAGGTCAAAGATTTCCGTTAAAGTTTTTGGGTACCCGTTATCTCTGTAACCTTAAGTCGGATTGACTTCAAACTTCACATACTTTCTTATCATCATCCATATTTTAATTCCATACCACACCCATGCGGCCTTCATGTCCAAGGTCAAGGTCAAATTTGCGTTACATTTTTTTAAATATTTGCGTTAAAAGTTTTTTCGTGCAGGTGGCTGGGGGTATACGTAAGCCCCTGCTCACTTTCTCTAGTTCACTTAGTAGAATCTAAAAGTTGAAACGAGGTTATGCTATGCAATCAGTAAACTCATTGAACAAAGTTTTTATGCCCCACCACGATAGTGGAGGGGGCATTTAGTGCTGCTACCCTTGTCCGTCCGTCCGTCACCAACCTTGTAACTCGTAACACTTTTAAACCCTAATAGCTACATTCCTGAAACTTGGTATGTAGCTTCCTTCTGATGAGTAGATGTGCAAAGTTTATTTTGATTTTTGATTCGACCTCCGGGTCATGGATTAACTCCCCCTTTTCAACTTATAATTTTGCCTCATTTACTATCAAAGCGATATGTGGGGCATTTGTGTTCTATGAACACATTTTATAGTTCAATCAATTCATCAACATATATAAGTTTTCACCATTTTCAACTGTTTCATCAATATGGTTCACACATCTACATGTACCACCAGTCATGAATAAAACCAATATTGTAAACAATTGTATATTCTCAGCATGAAATGGGTTAGGGTGCCGACAAATCTAGTTAGAATTGGAGATTTATTTATGTAACAATTCTAGGTAAATTTGGTTAACCCTTAGATCGCTACTCACAACAATTGTCGTCTGCTGTTGCTTTTATATCTTTCCTTATTTCTCAATAAAAACATGGTTTGACAGCACTTCAGAATCATTTCCAATGGAAATGATTCTGAAGTACTGTCAAAGCATGTTGTAAATTATTCTAAAGTGCTGTCAAAGTGATTAAAAAAAAATAAACACCAGAACATTAAGATGCGGAAGGTACCGACTTACAAGTTGCTCGTTGCTTTTATTGCCTTATTTCATAAAAACAGGTTTCAGACACTTCGACATTTCCAATGGAAAATTCGATAATGTCAGCTGTTGATTCAAAGTGCTGTCAAAGCGTGAAGGTAAAAATATAAACAGACCAAAATTAGTACGCTGTAAGGTCTACACACTCAACAACAATTGTTGTCTGCTGTTGCTTTTATATCTTGCCTTATTTCTCAATAAAAACATGGTTTGACAGCACTTCAGAATCATTTCCAATGGAAATGATTCTGAAGTACTGTCAAAGCATGTTGTAAATTATTCTAAAGTGCTGTCAAAGCATGTTTTTGATGATAAAAATAGAAAATAAACAGCAGACGACAACAACATTAAGATAGCGGTGTAAGGTCCTTAGACCGCTACTCACAACAATTGTTGTCTGCTGTTGCTTTTATATCTTGCCTTATTTCTCAATAAAAACATGGTTTGACAGCACTTCAGAATCATTTCCAATGGAAATGATTCTGAAGTACTGTCAAAGCATGTTGTAAATTATTCTAAAGTGCTGTCAAAGCATGTTTTTGATGATAACAATAGACAATAAACAGCAGACGACAACAACATTAAGATAGCGGTGTAAGGGTCCTTAGACCGCTACTCACAACAATTGTTGTCTGCTGTTGCTTTTATATCTTGCCTTATTTCTCAATAAAAACATGGTTTGACAGCACTTCAGAATCATTTCCAATGGAAATGATTCTGAAGTACTGTCAAAGCATGTTGTACATTATTCTAAAGTGCTGTCAAAGCATGTTTTTTATGATAAAAATGGAAAATAGAAAATAAACAGCAGACGACAAAAAAAATAAGATAGCGGTGTAATAATGTTGGGTTCACAGGGCTGAATGGTGTAATGTATCCCAATAAATTGTGAAAGACTGATAAAAATGTTTTTATAGATCTGTATTTAGATTGGATAAATATTTAGTTTTCATTCTTATCTTTTAATACCTTGTGTTCTGATAAAGAATTTGAAAACCTTTTTAAAATAATTTGTGAACTCTAAACAGTAAACCTTGGCTTTATGAGGGCGATTCCAAAAGTTCTTTAAATTAAGGCAGCATTATGACTAACATTTGAGAAACACCATGTGATTTTGTACCTAAGAACATGTGCGATTTTTTATGAAAAATATTTAGAAGGTTTAAGACATTTTCCGTAAATAATGTCGAAAGTTGACGAAATTGTCATAGCAAATGCGGAATATAATTCCAAATTTGCTGTGAAAGTGTTGTTGAACTACCAATATGACATAATATGACATATATATTGTGTGGCGTTAAATGTCCATATTTCATGTGTGACAATATGGAATGGTGATTTGAATGAATATTCATAACTTCTATATTCCTTGAAGGATTACTTAAATAGTTCAACACAACATACTTGTGGACCAATGCCACACATCCATGCTGCCCTTAATATGACCATGATGTTTTGACCTTCACAACTTTGAACTTTTTCCCACATTAAGAAGTTCGCCGGAGTTTCTAAATTCTGTATTAACTTCTATATTCTTTGAAGGATTACTTTAATACATTGTAGTTCAATACATATTACTTGTGGACAAATTTCAAACAATTTGCATGCTGCCCTTAATATGACCATGATCTTTTGACCTTGACAACTTTGAACTGTTTCACACATTGATAAGTTCGCCAGAGTTTCTCAATTCTGTCATAACTTCTATAACCTTAGACCGCTACTCACAACAATTGTCATCTGCTGTTGCTTTTATATCTTGCCTTATTTCTCAATAAAAACATGGTTTGACAGCACTTCAGAATCATTTCCAATGGAAATGATTCTGAAGTGCTGTCAAATCATGTTGTAAATTATTCTAAAGTGCTGTCAAAGCATGTTTTTTATGATAAAAATGGAAAATAGAAAATAAACAGCAGACGACAAAAAAAATAAGATAGCGGTGTAAGGGTTAATGGATTACTTTGATATTTCAATACACCAAACCTGTGGACAATTTCCACACATCCATGCTGACATTGACCGTTAACCGTCACACTTTAACTTTTTCACACATTAAGAAGTTTGCCAGAGTTTTTCAATTTTGTCATATCTTCTATATTCCGTGAAGGATTACTTCAATATTTCAATACATCATACTTGTGCACAAATGTCGCAAATGCTGCCCTTAATATGACTCTTTTCCATTTGACCTCACAACTGTGTCGTTACGAGCCGTCTCATCTGGATCTGCAATGTTTGCAATTGTTTGATTATCGGTTGGTATGGGTGAAAGGTTTAACCCTTAGACCGCTACTCACAACAATGTCATCTGCTGTTGCTTTTATATCTTGCCTTATTTCTCATTAAAAACATGGTTTGACAGCACTTCAGAATCATTTCCAATGGAAATGATTCTGAAGTGCTGTCAAAGCATGTTGTAAATTATTCTAAAGTGCCGTCAAAGCATGTTTTTGATGATAAAAATGGAAAATGGAAAATAAACAGCAGACGACAAAAAAATTAAGATAGCGGTCTAAGGGTTAATAACGTCATGCTGCAACATTTGAGCGTTTTCATCAAACAATTTGAACAAGTTCATTATATGACTTGTAATGGGAAAAAAAATGACCTTAGCTGTTGATAGGCTGTTAAACACAAATAAACAAACAAACAAATGAAAAGTCATGCAGAGCATGATGTTATTAGCCGATCAAATCAGGGTTCAATATATGTCCACATTTTAGTAGTTACGGAATCTCAGGGAAAAATGAGAGAAGTGTTGATTTCCTCCCCAACCAAATTCTGAAGAAAAAAAATTGAATTCTATTAGAAAAATTGGGGCCCCGAAAAAAATATTAATAGGAAATAAAATTTGAAAAAATTGAAGAAAAAAAAATAAACATTTGAAAAAAACAACATCATCCTATATTTACCGATATTTTTAGCTCACCTGAACGAAGCTCATGTGAGCTATTGTTACCGCAATGTGTCTGTCGTCCGTCGTCCGGCGTCCGGCTTCCGTCGTCGTCCGTGAACATTTTCAAACGTCTTCTCCTCGGTAACCATTGGGCCTATAGTCACCAAACTTCATGGTCATGGTCCTTAGGTAGGGGATTACAAAATTGTTAAAATGACGTCATTACGTAATCCAAGATGGCCGCCGTCTAAAAATAGCACAAATTCTTAAAAAATCTTCTTCTCAAGAACCGCCAACCGGATTTCGACAAAACTTGGTAGGAATGATCGATGTACATTGCTCTTTCAAAGTTGTTAAAATGGTGACCCCGGGGTCAAAAATGGGCGTGGCCCGTGGGGTCAAATTAGGGTCAAATTTTATTTTTGACTGAATATGGTCATGTCATATATCAAATTGAAGTTATCAATGAGGCGATCACTCTGGTGCATTTTTTGTCGAAATCGGATTGTTATGTCATCCAAGATGGCCGCCCGAAAGGTCCATAGGTCGTGCTTTTATTTGAGATTTCAAAAAATCTTTCTTCTCATGGAACCATTGGGCATGGTAGCCAACTTAAAGTTATGGTCCATGGGTGGAAGCCTTTTCATTTGTTAAAATGGAGGGTCATCGTAATCCAAGATGGCCGCCGTCTAAAAATAGCATAAATTCTTAAAAAAAAACTTTTTTTTCTCATGATCAGCTAGCGGATTTCGACGAAACTTGGTAGGATTGATTGATGTAAATTGATCGTTCACAGTTGTTAAAATTAGTGACCCCGGGGCTGGTCAAAAATGGGCGTGGCCCGTGGGTTCAAATTGGGGTCAAATTTTATTTTTGAGCCGAATATGGTCTATGGTATATATTAAGTCGAAGGTTTCAATGAGTCCGATCACTTTGGTACATTTTTTGTCGAATCGGATTGTTATGTCATCCAGTTGGCCGCGCGTAAATGTTCAAATGGTCGTTATTTCATTAGAGATTTCAAAATTCATCTTTCAAATGAACCGTTGGGCCCATGGTAGCCTACTTAAAAGTTTTTGGTCCTGGGGTGATGAAGCCGTTTTCAGATTTGTTAAAAATGGATGTTAATCTCTAATCCAGTGGCGCCGTCTTAAAAATAGCTCCAATAATTCTTATAAAAATCTGCTTCTCATGAACCGCTGCCGGATTTCGAGGAAACTTGGTAGGAATGATTAATGTTACAAAATGCTCTTTCAAAGTTGTTAAAATGGTGACCCCGGGGTCAAAAATGGGCATGGCCCGTGGGGTCAAATTTTATTTTTGACCGAATATGGTCATATTATATATCAAATCGAAGGTATCAATGAGGCGATCACTCTGGTACATTTTTTGTCCAAATCGGATTGTTTTGTCATCCAAGATGGCCGCCAAAATGTCAAAAGGTCGTTCTTTTATTAGAGATTTCAAAATTCTTCTTCACATTAACCGCTTGGCCCATGGTAGCCAAACTTAAAAGTTATGGTCCATGGGTTAAGCCTTTTCAAATTTGTTAAAATGGAGGTCATCGCTAATCCAAGATGGCCGCTGTCTAAAAATAGCATAAATTCTTAGAAAATCTTCTTCTCATGAACCGCTAGCCGGATTTCGACGAAACTTGGTAGGAATGATCGATGTACATTGCTCTTTGAAAGTTGTTAAAATGGTGACCCCGGGATCAAAAATGGGCGTGGCCCGTGGGGTCAAATTGGGGTCAAATTTTATCAAATTTTTATTTTTGACTGAATATGGTCATGTCATATATCAAATTGAAGGTATCAATGAGCCGATCACTCTGGTGCAATATTTGTCGGAATCGGATGATTATGTCTTCCATGATGGCCACCAAAAGGTCCATTTATTCAAGATTTTTAACAACTTTTTCTCAGGAACCACATGGCCGATGCTAGGTGAAGCATTTTCAGATTTTGTAAAATGAGAGTCATCGCTTAATCCAAGATGACCGCCATCTAAAAATAGCACAATTTTTTTAAAACACATGAACTCAATGTCACATTCTCCTCTGGTGTTCATGGAGTCAGGTGAGCGAATTAGGGCCATCATGGCCCTCTTGTTTTTTAACTTGACCCATTTTTTCCGCGCAGTCGACTTAGCCATTTTCAATGTTAAGTTTTCGCGTTTACAATGTTAAGTTTTCGTGTTTAAGTCCATTTCTTTGGTACTGTACCACCTAGGACCACCAAACTTTCACAGCTTCATAATCAAGGGGTGCCCACCACATATCACTATCCAACATGTTACTTTTTTTTTAACATGACCCATTTTTTCCGCGCTGTCGACTTAGCCATTTTCAATGTTAAGTTTTCGCGTTTACAATGTTAAGTTTTCGTGTTTAAGTCCATTTCTTTGGTACTGTACGACCTAGGACCACCAAACTTTCACAGCTTCATAATCAAGGGGTGCCCACCACATATCACTATCCATCATGTTACTTTTTTTTTAACTTGACCCATTTTTTCCGCGCAGTCGACTTAGCCATTTTCAATGTTAAGTTTTCGCGTTTACAATGTTAAGTTTTCGTGTTTTAAGTCCATTTTCTTTGGTACTGTACCACCTAGGACCACCAAACTTTTCACAGCTTCATAACCAAGGGGTGCCTACCACACACAACTCTCCAACATGTGACCATTTTTTTTACCTTCACCTATTATTTCTACGTAATTGACTTAGCCATTTTCAACGTTAACTTTTTAACGTACGTCTGGTTAAAGTTTTTTGGTTAAAACTTTTTCGTTATACTATATCTCTGCAACTGCTTCGCCCATTACCTTGAAACTTCACATGGGTGTTTATCATCATTCATATTTTCATTCTAACCCCCAACCGCGCGGCCCCTGTGGCCAATGTCAAGGTCAAATTACTTTGAATTTTTTTGTTAAAGTTTTTTCGTGTACTTTTGCAACTGCTTCACCCATTACCTTGATACTTCACATGGGTGTTTATCATCATTGTCGCACCCGCTTGCGGAAAGCGCGATATTGTCGTCATTTCGGCATATGTCCGTCCGTCCGTCCGTCCGTCCGTCCGTATGTCCGTGTGTCCGGTTAAATTTTTTTTTTCGTTAAAGTTTTTCCATCTACTATATCTATTTTTAGCTCACCTGAGCAAAGCTCATGTGAGCTATTGTTACCGCAATGTGTCCGTCGTCCATCGTCGTCCGTCATCGTCCGTCGTCCGTCGTCCGTCGTCGTCTGTGAACATTTTCAAACGTCTTCTCCTCGGTAACCATTGGGTCTATAGTCACCAAACTTCATGGTCATGGTCCTTAGGTAGGGGGATTACAAAATTGTTAAAATGACGTCATTGCGTAATCCAAGATGGCCGCCGTCTAAAAATAGCACAAATTCTTAAAAATCTTCTTCTCAAGAACCGCCAACCGGATTTCGACAAAACTTGGTAGGAATGATCGATGTACATTGCTCTTTCAAAGTTGTTAAAATGGTGACCCCGGGGTCAAAAATGGGCGTGGCCCGTGGGGTCAAATTTAGGGTCAAATTTTATTTTTGACTGAATATGGTCATGTCATATATCAAATTGAAGTTATCAATGAGGCAATCACTCTGGTGCATTTTTTGTCGAAATCGGATTGTTATGTCATCCAAGATGGCCGCCGAAAGGTCCAAAGGTCGTTCTTTTATTAGAGATTTCAAAATTCTTCTTCACATGAACCATTGGCCCATGGTAGCCAAACTTAAAAGTTATGGTCCATGGGTGAAGCCTTTTCAGATTTGTTAAAATGGAGGTCATCGCTAATCCAAGATGGCCGCCGTCTAAAAATAGCATAAATTCTTAAAAAAAATATTTTTTTTTCTCATGAACCGCTAGCCGGATTTCGACGAAACTTGGTAGGAATGATTGATGTACATTGCTCTTTCAAAGTTGTTAAAATAGTGACCCCGGGGTCAAAAATGGGCGTGGCCCGTGGGTTCAAATTGGGGTCAAATTTTATTTTTGACCGAATATGGTCATGTTATATATTAAGTCTAAGGTATCAATGAGCCGATCACTTTGGTACATTTTTTGTCGAAATCGGATTGTTATGTCATCCAAGATGGCCGCCGAAATGTCAAAAGGTCGTTCTTTCATTAGAGATTTCAAAATTCTTCTTCACATGAACCGCTTGGCCCATGGTAGCCAAACTTAAAAGTTATGGTCCATGGGTGAAGCCTTTTCAGATTTGTTAAAATGGAGTTCATCGCTAATCCAAGATGGCCGCCGTCTAAAAATAGCATAAATTCTTAAAAAATCTTCTTCTCATGAACCGCTAGCCGGATTTCGAGGAAACTTGGTAGGAATGATCGATGTACAATGCTCTTTCAAAGTTGTTAAAATAGTGACCCCGGGGTCAAAAATGGGCGTGGCCCGTGGGGTAAAATGTTATTTTTGACCGAATATGGTCATGTTATATATCAAATCGAAGGTATCAATGAGGCGATCACTCTGGTACCATGGGTGAACCCTTTTCAGATTTTGTTAAAATGGAGGTCAACATCGCTAATCCAAGATGGCCGCCGTCTAAAAATAGCATAAATTCTTAAAAAATCTTCTCATGAACTGCTGGCCGGATTTCGACTAAACTTGGTAGGAATGATCGATTTACAATGCTCTTTCAAAGTTGTGAAAATGGTGACCCCGGGGTCAAAAATGGGCATGGCCCGTGGGGTCAAATTGGGTCAAATTTTATTTTTGACCGAATATGCTCATGCCATATATCAAATTGAAGGTATCGATGAAGCGATTGCTCTGGTGCAATATTTGTCTGAATCGGATGATTATGTCATCCATGATGGCCACCAAAAGGTCCATTTATTCAAGATTTTGAACGTCTTTTTCTCAGGAACCACATGGCCGATGCTGGCCAAACTTCTTAGGAAGTTAAGATCCTTGGGTGAAGCATTTTCAGATTTGGTAAAATGAGAGTCATCGCTTAATCCAAGATGACTGCCATCTAAAAATAGCACAATTTTTTTAAAACACATGAACTCAATGTCACATTCTCCTCTGATGTTCATGGAGTCAGGTGAGCGAATTAGGGCCATCATGGCCCTCTTGTTAGTTAACACGGAGCTACGGTCATGATATTAGTTAGGCATGCAGAAACATATTTTTAGCAAAGGGATATCCCATTCACCAGTCCAGTCGAATACAAATCTTACTTAACAAAGTGACTATTAATTAACGTACTCAACAAAATGTACCAGTCGAATTGACGTCATGCGTATTCAGGCACATGCCCAGATTGGCCTTGATAACGTTGTCACTTGTTTATCCCTTGTTTATCGATTTAAATGGTTTAAATCGACTCGAAGCTTACGTTCAACGGCCGCACAAACTCGATTGAACTGCACGCCTTCCAATGATTTAAATACGCAGCGCGTTTAAATAGTCAATTACGTTTTTTTAATGTGCGCACTGGTCATTTAAAAAGGGGCCCATGCGTGATTTTTTGCGCGATGTCGAGCGCAAGACAATCAATAATTTGCGGCATTGACAATAATTAAGGGGGATTGCCGCAATCGCGCGTGCTGGATGCATCCCTCCCATCCCTGCATGATACGTAAACAAATCAAAGTTCGCTATGAAGGGCAATTCTTCGTTTTGATTGGTGGAAAATTTTGTGAATATTTGAACTAGCGTCAAATGATGCGCATACGCGATCCAATGGGATAAACCCGAGATGCTGGGGTTGCTAGTCGGAGGAGATTTTGAGCAGAGGTTGATTATAAATTAGCCGAATAAACACATTTTACGCGATTATACGTGGCTGAAACTTGTTCTGTTTAATAAATAAAAGCTTTAAATTAGCCCAATAATCGGCGTATGTTGGCGTATATGGCCATTAGAGCCAACTATGGACTTCAACAACAACAACTTCCGGGTTGAATCTCTTCCGGCGTTCAGCTCACTACGTATTCAAAATTGTGTTATTTGGCTATATTTAAAGTTTTAAACGGAGATAATTGCCAAGAATGCAAACTTTATCGGTTGATGCAATTTGGAAGTGATACAGCAAAATTCGCGTTCGTAGATTACCGAATAGCGGAGAAAAGGGTTGCTACAAACTTTTTCAGAATTCGATGGATGACCAATATATTAGCCGATCTATAAATAGATCGGCTAATAACAAACAGATCATGCTCACAAACGTTATTCATTAGGTATGTTTTGCCAGCCAGTGACCCATTTCTGAACAGGAAGGGTACATAACAGACATTGATAGGAATTGCCTGTTTATACTGTGGCTTATCAGCCAGAGTTCACAGTGATTGTGTTTTATAGCGACTTTTTTCTATAAAAAAACAACTGTTGCATCTTTTCTTAGATTATCAGTTTGATAGTGCTTAACCCTTAGAGTGCGGGAACCGAAAATAGTCGTCTGCTGCTGTGTCATATTTTGTCTCTTCTCTCAGTAAAAACATGGTTTGTCAACAGTTTAGAATCATTTCCATTGGAAATGATTCGAAAGTGCTGTCAAACCATGTTTTTGATGAGAAAAATGGAAAATAAAAAATAAACAGCCGACGACAAATTTTAATTCAGCATTGTAAAGGTTAAACATTAGCATGAGCGAATAGTCAATACAGCGCTGGGTTAAAAATCACACATGTGTGGCTGTGACTGGATGACTGGGGCTTATTGCGTGTGTGACCAGTGTAGACTCACACCAGTGTAGAGCCACATTAGCCTGCACATCCGGGTGCGCAGTCTGTTCAGGGACTGCACTGTTCACCATTCAATCTGTGATGTAAAACTAAATTCAACCAATCAGCACTCACTGGAGCTTTAACCCTTACACCGCTATCTTAATTTTTTGACGTCTGCTGTTTATTTTCTATTTTCCATTTTTGTCTCGCCCGTGAAGCGGAAAGCGAGACATAGGTTTTGCTTTTCCGGAGTCGGAGTCGTCGGCGACGGCGGTGTCGTCGGCGGCGTCGTCGTCGTCGTCGTCGTCATCATTCAATGTTAACTTTTCGTGTTACGGTCATTACTTCAACACCTTATCAGCTACAGTCATCAAACTTTATACATACCTTTACTATGATATGTAGATGAATATAGCACTATTAAAAAAAATTCCGGGCTCCAGGGTCAAGGTCAAACTCTATTTCTTTCTATGCTACAAACTGAACATTAATGCATGAAGACCCGTTTTCTCATGCGCTCTGTACACCTTACCTGTAGAGAGAACAATAGCCTTCTCCAGTTGAACACTTCTGCATGTGCAAGCATGTGCAAATTTCCAGCTTGACCACTAAATGTCCAGCTAAATTATTACAGGTAATTTATACAGGTAAATTATTATACCTGGGTATTACATTTCCGTAAACTGTATTGACAATATTGTGGCAATATGTGGACCTGTGCAGATATGATATGTAGATAAATATAGGACTATTATAAAAATTCTGGGCTCCAGTAGCGAGCATTATTTTTTTGTTAATTTTTAATAAAAAAAAATTAAAACTTTTTTTCCATTTTTAGCCAGGTTTTTTTTAAACTTTTTTTCCATTTTTAGCCAGGTTGTTTTGGAAAAAAAATCCACGCCATTGGATTGGCGAAAGCCAGGCGGGCAGGCGGCATCCACAATCAATGTTAAGTTTTCGTGTTTCAGTCCATTTCTTTGTTACTGTAACACAAGGACCAACAAACTTTCACAGCTTCATAACCAAGGGGTGCCCACCACATATCACTATCCAACATGTTACCTTTTTGAACTTGACCCATTTTTTCCGCGCAGTCAAGTTTTCCGCGCTGTTAAGTTTTCGCATTTACAATGTTAAGTTTTCGTGTTTAAGTCCATTTCTTTGGTACTGTACCACCTAGGACCACCAAACTTTCACAGCTTCATAACCAAGGGGTGCCCACCACATACAACTATCCAACATGTGACCATTTTTTTTACCTTCACCTATTATTTCTACTTAATTGACTTAGCCATTTTCAATGTTAACTTTTTAACGTACGTCTACCCCCCAACCGTGCGGTCCCTGTGCCCAATGTCAAGGTCAAATTACTTTGATTTTTTTGTGTACTATATCTCTGCAACTGCTTCACCCATTACCTTGATACTTCACATGGATGTTTATCATTGTCGCGCCCGCTTGCGGAAAGCGCGATATAGTCGGCATTTTGGCATACGTCCGTCCGTCCGTCCGTCCGTCCGTCCGTGTGTCCGGTTAAAGTTTTTCCATCTACTATATCTCTTTTTTTGTTAGTGTCCATGCCTCGCCCCAAGGCACGACATGCAGGCCACGGCCATCTAGTCTACAAAAAGTGGCCTCGTTTCTTGTTTTTTTTTTTCAACTTCTTTTTCCATTTTTGTCTAGTAGCATAAGGTCGTAAGTGCTATATACCGACTATTATCATATACTAAAACAATTATTGACTTGTGAGCCATAGAATATAATCTGATATTCTATGGCTCACTAGTCAATAATTGTATAATATGTTTGGGCCAGTGAAAATTGCTTTCTGGCCCAGGCTCGAGGTGAAGGCGGCGGGACAAGGCGAGACATTTGATTCCGCGGAATTCTTGTTATCATCAAAAACATGCTTTGACGGCACTTTAGAATAATTAACAACATGCTTTGACAGCACTTCAGAATCATTTCCATTGGAAATGATTCTGAAGTGCTGTCAAAACATGTTTTTATTGAGAAATAAGGCAAGATATAAAAGCAACAGCAGACGACAATTGTTGTGGGTAGCGGTCTAAGGGGTAATGGATGTTTCATTGACAGAATTGCGAGCAGTGAAGATCCTGATCAGACATAGCAAATGGGATTTCCAGTACAGGTTTTGTGTTCTCAGACAAAATCTCTGATATACACTTTAACCCTTGGCATGCTATAATAGTGGTGAAAATAACATCCAACAAATTATGAGTATGTTTCTTATTTCTCTCTGTAAATATGTCTTGCAGTTTAATTAGAATTGCGTCCGGACTCAATTCTAATGAAATTCCAAGACATATTCATGATATTTATGGGAAGAAATATAAGAAAATATAATGAACTGTCATCTGCTATTTTTGAGCTATTTATAGCCCACAAATTTCCCAGCATGCAAAGAGTTAATCTTAGTAAGAAGTGTATATCGCACAGTATTCAGATAATTGGACAGATCTTACCTGGAAGACTGAGGACCTTAATTATGTTCATCGATCAGTCAATGACCGGCCAATGACCCTCAATATTATCAGTAAAACATGCATTTATTTACTCACTTAATTGTCTATTTGATTGATGATAAAGACAAAAAAACATCAGGGAACGGCATTCTACATGATGAAAGACGATTAATTATGTTCTGGTGATGGCTTGATGTCCAGGAGTAGAGCATTGGACTTCAATACCAGGGGCCTATTTCATCAACATTGCAAAGTATACTTTACTAGCAAAGTATACTTTGAGGGAGTAATCATTTATTTTTCCTGAAATGCATTATTTCATATAGAACTAACAAATGCATATATTTCATGATTAAAAGTATGCAGAATTATTATACTGAATTTATTACATTATCACAGCCATTAAATGGCTGTGATAATGTAATAAATTCAGTATAATAAAAATTAATAAATCTTTCAAAAAATTGAAAATTTCTCCCTCAAAGTATACTTTGCTACTAAAGTATACTTTGCAATGTTGATGAAATAGGCTACAGAGGTAGTGGATTCATTCCCCGCATAGGCATGCAAAAATACATTCATATTACATGTATTAGCATCCCACTGGTATTTCTGATGATGAGACTTTCTATGTGACATTAAATGTTCATGGGACGTTAAACCCTTTCACATGTCGTAGCATTTCCATCCCACTGGACTTTCGGATGAGACTTGAAACCATGGTTCCATCTCTAATATGACCTTAAATGTTCATGGAACCTTTTCACATTTCATCGTATTTGCATCCCACTGGTGAAACCTGAAACCAGCACTTTAGAACCATTTCCATTATAAAAGATTTAAAATTGAAATTAAAAAATTACCAGCAGGGAACAACAAAATTTAATTTTGTATTGACATTGTTCAAATTCTGCTAATGTTTTACCTTGCATGCTTAACCCTTAGACCGCTACACACAACAATTGTCGTCTGTTGTTGCCTTATTTCTCAATAAAAACATGGTTTGATAGCACTTTAGAATCATTTCCAATGGAAATGATTCTAAAGTGCTGTCAAACCATGTTGTAAATGATTCTAAAGTGCTGTCAAAGCATGTTTTTTGATGATAAAAATGGAAAATAGAAAATAAACAGCAGATGACAAAAAAAATAAGATAGCAAAAAAAATAAGATAGCGGTCTAAGGGTTAAAATTTGTCTAAGAACACCACAGGTCTGTATAGTGGTATTTGCAAAACTTGTAGATCCAGATGCCCTGGCTCATGACTTCTAGTTACTTAGGGGTGAAAGGGTTAGTGATTGATTCATTGTGATACAAACACGATGATCAGTATCTTCATTGGTGCTTCAGCAGTTGTGCCGCTAATTGACTGACTAGCTATTCTGACTTTACCTGGTTTCCATTCAACATTTGCTTCGAAGATTGATTGATCTGACAAAACATGACATGCTACGTTTCAGGCAGATGTTGAACGCGGTTAGTCTAGCCACACACCCTTGAAGCCTGTGAGCATGAGTAAAGTGCTACTTGTGTTTTACATAAGCTCTGTATTTTTATTTTGTCCGCCAATATGGTTTCTGTGGGTATCGGTGCACGTGTACGACACCAGCTCTGGTTCATTCATGTGGATGGCAGAATGTGATGGATAATTTAACGATCAGGGTTCATCCTTACCGGAATTCCGACTGGAGACCTGGTTTGGCCCTCAGATACGTCTTTGGCATTTTGTATGTGACAGTTGAATCTGGTTATACCCCTTATGTGAGTATTATGATTATTCGTAATCCTATTTTAGGGGAAGGGGCCAAGTGTGGTATATATGGACCTGGCACCAGGTCAGGTTATTCTAATTTCAGGGCTGAATATATTTTTTCTTTATGTAAATATTCCATTCTGATTTGGGGATTTTCCCCCCAATGCAGCAGGTTAAAACAGGATCGAACCCGTTTGCCCGGCCTTACATGACCTTAGCTGTTGATAGGCTGTTGATAGGCTGTTAAACACCAATACACAAACAAACTAGTTCATTCATGGCCTGTATAGAGGATCTGACCCGAGTAATTTATAATGATATTTATTAACCCATTTCAGTCTAAGGGTACGACTCGTCGAGACCTTTCAAATGAGTGGTAACAACATATGCTTTCGAGATAAAATATAGAAAATATAGAGAATATTCCATCGTACATTTTGAATAGCGGGAACTAATACACAAGTGTCTATTTTTGAGATTATAACCAATGAATTGTGATATGCGCATGAATAGTTATACAATGACGTGTTTTCCAGCATTTTGATGTTACGTTGTGACGTCATGTAAACTTTTTGAAATACATGTACAAATTATGCAGCTGTTTATATGAACCAGATATATTTGAGTGCATGTTTGGAATGTGTTCACATTAACATTCTATATTATTCGAGACTAATTTTCCAAATTTTCAAATAGCTTTATTTTGACTAATAAAAATTAAAACATTTTGCATCGTATAGCTCGTGGTTTCCAACTAAACAGGCGTGCAATTACGGGTGTTGTCTTCACGGTGTATTATTTGTAAGGAGTTGATTACGGGTTTTATCTGACAGTGAAACCCATGCAAATAATTTGCAAGAGTGTAATAAAGGATTTTTTTCCATAAAAATGTTCATACTACTATAATTGTATCCGGTCTTTAATGGGTTAAACAAGTTTATTGATTTCATACGAAGGCCTCATTTCTTACAAAATCAGTCAACAAGTTTAAGAATTATGATATGAAATCAACACAAGTGTTAGATTATATTTATTGCATAAGCAATTAAATCATCATACATTGCAGCTTTACTGATCACATAATTATGTTTTCTGTAGCGGTCTCATTTGTATATTAACCCTTACACCGCTATCTTAATTTTTGTCCCGCCTGCTTTAGCAGTAGCGGGACATAGGCATAGCTTTTCTGTCGGCGGCGTCGGTGGCGGCGGCGGCGGCGGCGGCGTCAACATTTTACATTAAGTTTTTGCGTTTAGGTCAGTTTCCAGAAAACTATAACACCTACGACCTCCATACTTGGTATACATCAACACTGTGGTGTAACCATCTCACACAGAGGGAGCCCATGTGACCTTGACCTAGTTTTCATGGTTGATTGACCTACTTTTCACATGCATTCAACGTTAAGTTTTTGCGTTTAGCTCTGTTTCTAAAACTTAACGCTCAGGTTAATTCATTGTAACTTCTGTTTCCCTCAATGGAATGCTTTAATATTCCATACATGCATTTGTAACAACATCCCGCATCATTCTCCAGAAAGCCCATGGTGCCCGCTAACCCCAAAGGTCAAGGTCGCTGACTTAGAAATTTCCGTGTTTGCAAAGGTTAATGCTCAGTTTATGCTTTAATATTCCATACATACATTTGTAACAACATCCCACATCATTCTACAGAAAGCCCATGCTGCCCGCTAACCCCAAAGGTCAAGGTCACTGACTTACAAATTTGCGTGTTTGGAAAAGTTAACGCTCAGTTTATGCTTTAATATTCCATACATGCATTTGTAACAACATCCCGCATCATTCTACAGAAAGCCCATGGTGCCCACAAACCCCAAAGGTCAAGGTCGCTGACTTAGAAATTTCCGTGTTTGGAAAAGTTAACGCTCAGTTTATGCTTTAATATTCCATACATGCATTTGTAACAACATCCTGCATCATTCTACAGAAAGCCCATGGTGCCCGCTAACCCCAAAGGTCAAGGTCACTGACTTAGAAATTTCCGTGTTTGGAAAAGTTAACGCTCAGTTTGTGCTTTGATATTCCATACATGCATTTGTAACAACATCCCGCATCATTCTACAGAAACTTTAGAATAATTTACAACATGCTTTGACAGTACTTCAGAATCATTTCCATTGGAAATGATTCTGAAGTGCTGTCACACCATGTTTTTATTGAGAAATAAGGCAAGATATAAAAGCAACAGCAGACAACAATTGTTGTGAGTAGCGGTCTAAGGACACTTACACCGCTATCTTAATGTTGTTGTCGTCTGCTGTTTATTTTCTATTTCTACTGTGTTAAATGGTGTTTATGGGATTATATGACAACCGGTTACATTGGATAAGGTATATATCGAGTTATTATAGGAATGAATGGCCTTTTTGTGGAATTTATCGGGGTATAAACTTGGAAAAGTCGCGGGAATACTGGACGAAGGCCGGAAATATAATTCCAGCATTTGAAATAAATTCATCAAGAAAATGTGTTTATTTTCCATTTTCTTAAGAATTATTTTAACTGCGCCTCATGGTTACGGAAAGTAGTTTGGCGTGAGAGTTTACTGGGATATAAATTTTGGACAGAGACTTGCTACGGGCCAATCAAATGTTAGGGAATTGTGTAAATATTTTTGTGCTGGAATTTTTACAAAATACAACATATATTTGATGCACATTTGTTGTATATAAATGTCGTTGATTATACATATATTAGCTAGATACAATGTAATAGACAGAAAGCCTCTTAACCCATTACATGCGGTGTGGGTGGCAGGTGGGAGCATGCGATGGGTAATTTAACGATCGGGGTTTATCCTTACCGGAATCCCGACTGGAGACCTGGTTTGACCCTCACATACGTCTTTGGCATTTTGTATGTGACAGTTGAATCTGGTTATACCCCTTATGTGAGTATTACGATATTCGTAATCCTATTTTAGGGGAAGGGGCCAAGTGTGGTATGGACCTGGCACCAGGTTAGGTTATTCTAATTTCAGGGCTGAATATATTTGTTCTTGATGTAAATATTCTGTTCTGATTTTGGGATTTTCCCCCCAATGCAGCAGGTTAAAATGGGATCGAACCCGTTTGCCCGGCCTTACACGACCTTACCTGTTGATAGGCCGTTAAACACTAATAAACAAACAAACAAACAAACCATTACATGCGGAATACACATTTATGGGTATGATTTTTTGTCGCGCCCGCTTGCGGAAAGCGTGATATAGTCGGCCGTTTGGCGTACGTACATACATACGTACGTGTGTCCGGTTAAAGTTTTTGGTTAAGTTGTTTGGTTAATTTTTTGGTTAAGTTTTTTGGTTAAAGTTTTTGGTTAAGTTCTTTGGTTAAAGTTTTTGGTTAAGTTTTTTGGTTAAGTTTTTTTTTGTTGGTTTTAAGTTTTTTGGTTAAATTGTTTTTGGTTAAGTTTTTTGGTTAAAGTTTTTTGGTTAAAGTTGTTGGTTAAATGTTTTTCGTTATACTATATCTCTGCAAACCCTGCTTTGCCCATTACCTTGATAAATTCACATGGGTGTTTATCATCAATTCTATTTTATTTCATTCTACCCCCCTCCCTTGCAAGGCCCCTGTGCCCAATGTCAAGGTCAAAATTACTGAAAGGCGGGTTTTTGGTTAAGTTTTTTGGTTAAAAGTTTTTGGATAAGTTTTTTGCATTTAAGTTTTTTGGTTTGTAAAAGTTTTTCGTTTTTATATTCTCTATGCTGTGGCAACTGCTTTGTTCGGATTTTACCTTGAAACTTCATATGGGTGTTTTATCTTCATCTTTTATCTTATTATTTTCATTGTACCCCTCCTGTGCGGCCCCTGTGCCCAATGTCAAGGTCAAATTACTTTGATGTTTTTGGTTAAATTCTTTGGTTAAAGTTTTTGGTTAAGTTTTTTGGTTTAGTTTTTTTGTTAAAGTTTTTGGTTAAGGTTTTTGGTTAAGTTTTTTGGTTAAAGTTTTTCGTTATACTATATCTCTGCAACTGCTTTGCCCATTACCTTGAAACTTCACATGGGTGTTTATCATCATCTATATGTTCATTCTACCTGCCTCCTGTGCTGCCCCTGTGCCCAATGTCAAGGTCAAATTACTTTGAAGTTTTTGGTTAAGTTTTTTGGTTAAAGTTTTTGGTTAAGTTTTTTAGTTAAGTTTTTTGGTTAAAGTTTTTGGTTAAAGTTTTTGGTTATACTATATCTCTGCAACTGCTTTGCCCATTACCTTGAAACTTCACATGGGTGTTTATCATCATCTATATTTTCATTCTACCCCCCTTTCCGTGCGGCCCCTGTGCCCAATGTCAAGGTCAAATTACTTTGAAGTTTTTGATTAAGTTTTTTGGTTAAAGTTTTTGGTTAAAGTTTTTGGTTAAGTTTTTTGGTTAAGTTTTTTGGTTAAAGTTTTTCGTTATACTATATCTCTGCAACTGCTTTGTCCATTACCTTGAAACTTCATATGGGTGTTTATCACCATCTGTATTTTCATTCTACCCCCCTCCCGTGCGGCCCCTGTGCCCAATGTCAAGGTCAAATTACTTTGAAGTTTTTGGTTAAGTTTTTTGGTTAAAGTTTTTTGGTTAAGTTTTTTGGTTAAGTTTTTTGGTTATAGTTTTTTGTTATACTATATCTCTGCAACTGCTTTGCCCATTACCTTGAAACTTCACATGGGTGTTTATCATCATCTATATTTTCATTCTACCCCCCTCCCGTGCGGCCCCTGTGCCCAATGTCAAGGTCAAATTACTTTGAAGTTTTTGGTTAAGTTTTTTGGTTAAAGTTTTTGGTAAGTTTTTTGGTTAAGTTTTTTGGTTATAGTTTTTTGTTATACTATATCTCTGCAACTGCTTTGCCCATTACCTTGAAACTTCACATGGGTGTTTATCATCATCTATATTTTCATTCTCCCCCCCTCCCGTGTGGCCCCTGTGCCCAATGTCAAGGTCAAATTACTTTGAAGTTTTTGGTTAAGTTTTTTGGTTAAAGTTTTTTTTGGTTAAGTTTTTTGGTTAAGTTTTTTGGTTAAAGTTTTTCGTTATACTATATCTTTTTTTTTAGTGTCCATGCCTCGCCACAAGGCGCGACATGCAGGCCGTGGCCATCTAGTTTTTAAATATGTTACTTTTATTTTTTTTATTTCTCAATGAAAGTATATGTTGTGACCACTCATTTGAACCGTCTCGATGAGACGGTTCAAATGGTGAACTTCTAGGCACATTTAGAGAATTTTTTTATGATTTTTCCACAATCAAAATGGCATATCCTCGGCATGAAATTGGTTACCGGTAATGCTGTTAACAGAAAACCAGAACTGCAAATCGGTCAATTACCTATACATGCTCTTGTAGACATTGGAAGTAATTAGATTCCTCCGATGCCTCCAAGCACAGTTATAATACGGCTGTGATATTTGGCGCACAATTTTGACATTTTTGAAACACATCATTACGTTCGAAATCCACATCGATCATTTTACCTTACCACAAATCTCGAGACCTAAATTATTCAATAACACAGTATTTGGTAGACTTTTTCAGTTAATTGAAATGAACTTCATGTATTAGTCTACGGTAATAAGTATTGAGTATTAATGAGTATTAACCCATTACATTCGGAATACACCTTTAAATATTTCATTTTTATTTTTCTTATTTCTCAATGAAAGTATATGTTGTGACCACTCATTTGAACCATCTCAACGAGATGGTTCAAATGGTGGTCACGACATATACTTCTAAGAATATCTAAGGAAAATATTTAGAATTTTTCACAAACAAAATGACATATCCTCAGGATTAAATGGGTTAATACTGTACTTGTCTCTTTTTAGCACACATTCAAGTACATGTACATGTATATGGAGAATACCAGTCTATGGAACGTGTAGGAAATCAAAACACTCTATCATGGTATTCTATTTATCAGGCAAATACTCGCCGATGGTCAACTGTAACATGGTTTTTATTGAAAATAACGCGGACTTGTTACATTGTGTCATTACACTGACGTCATTCGGTAACGTTATGCGCCGTTTGACCAATGGAACGTCAGTTTTCAAGACGTTGTAACAAGGATATTTGTATCAGATCAATAAGTCAGTACATATTCGGCCAATACAAAGCGCGGTACTTGTAGCCGATTGTACCAAAAACGCGAAGTTCACATATCTTGCTAAATATACTTTGAGGGAAAAGTGAAAGGGTTTAACGTCCCACCAATAGCTAAGGTCATATAGAGACGGGATCACAGTTTAAAGTCTCATCCGACAGACCAGTGGGATGGAAATACTATGAAAGTATTTTTGATTCCCTAGCTAGGCGAGGTTTGAACCCACAACCTCCGGATTGGAAGTCACATGTTCTAACCCCTCAACCACAATCCATCCCTATAATTTTCAATTTATGAATAAATTAATTATTTTTTATTTAATGAAATAAAATATTTTCTAATGTTAATGTAGAATAAATTACTGTATAATACTTTAATATCCATCATTGTAATAATATGTAGCCTACTGTATAATACTTTAATATCCATCATTGTAATAATCTGTAGCCTACTGTATAATACTTTAATATCCATCATTGTAATAATCTGTAGCCTACTGTATAATACTTTAATATCCATCATTGTAATAATCTGTAGCCTACTGTATAATACTTTAATATCCATCATTGTATAATCTGTTAGCCTCTGTATAATACCTTTTATATCCAATCAATTGTAATAATCCTGTAGCCTATTGTCTTTTTATACTTTAATCCATTTAACAATAATCCTTGTTCGCCTACTGTATAATACTTTAATATCCATCATAATCTTGTAGCCTACTGTATTAATAATTTAATATCCATCCTTGTAATAATCTGTAGCTATGTATATTAACTAATTAATCAATCATAAATCTTGTAGCCGACTGTAATTAATACTTTAATATCCTTTATAATCCCTGTAGCCTTACTTTTGTAATAATACCTTTAATATTCCAATCATTGTAATAATTGTAGCCCTACTGTATAATACTTTAATATCCATCAATTTGTAATAATATTTAGCCTTCTGTAAAAACATTAATATCCATCATATCTTAGCCTACTGTAGAATACTTTAATATCCATCCATAACTCTGTAGCCTACTGTATACTACTTTAAATATCCATCATGTGTAATTAAAAATAAATGAAGCCTACTGTATAAATACTTTAAAATCCATCATTAATTTGTAGCCCTACTGTATAATACTTTAAATGCCCATACATAATCTGTAGCCTACTGTATAATACTTTTTAATTCCATCATTGTAATAATCTGTAGCCTACTGTATAATACTTTAATATCCATCATTGTAATAATCTGTAGCCTACTGTATAATACTTTAATATCCATCATTGTAATAATCTGTAGCCTACTGTATAATACTTTAATATCCATCATTGTAAAAATCTGTAGCCTTACGTATAATACTTTAATATAGCCTATCATGTAATAAATCTGTAGCCTACATCTAATACTTTAATAAATTATCCACATTGTAATAATATCTGTAGCCTACTGTATAATACTTTAAATATCCATCTTGTAATAACTGTATCCTACTGTATATCATTAATATCCACCTACTGTATAATCTGTAGCCTACTGTATAATACTTTAATATCCATCATAATCTGTAGCCTACTGTATAATACTTTAATATCCATCATTGTAATAATCTGTAGCCTACTGTATAATACTTTAATATCCATCATAATCTGTAGCCTACTGTATAATACTTTAATATCCATCATAATCTGTAGCCTACTGTATAATACTTTAATATCCATATAATCTGTAGCCTACTGTATAATACTTTAATATCCATCATAATCTGTAGCCTACTGTATAATTAACTTTTAATATCCATCATATGAGCCTACTGTATAATACTTTTTATATCCATCATTTTTAATAATCTGTAGCCTACAGTATAATCTTACCTATCCCAATCATAATTCCAATAATCGTAGCCTACTGTATAATAACTTTAATATCCATCATAATCTGTAGCCTACTGTATAATAACTTTATCCCCCACCTCAATTTAATAAAATCATAAGTAGCCTACTGTATAATACTTTAATATCATATAAACTGGTAGGCCTAACTGTATATAATTTTAATCTTTTTAATAATCTGTAGCCTACTGTATAATACTTATCCATCATTTTAATAATCTGTAGCCTACTGTATAATACTTATCCATCATTTTAATAATCTGTAGCCTACTGTATAATACTTATCCATCATATTTTTAATAATCTGTAGCCACTGATAATACTTATTCCATCATTTTAATAATCTTAGCCTACTGTATAATACTTATCCACATTTTAATAAGTGTACTACTATATATTTTAACTTATCCATAAACTATTACCAAATAATAATCTGTAGCCTACTGTATAACTATCCATCATTTTAATAATCTGTAGCCTACTGTATAACTCCGTATATACTTATCCATCATTTTAATAATCTGTAGCCTACTGTATAATACTTATCCATCATTTTAATAATCTGTAGCCTACTGTATAATACTTATCCATCATTTTAATAATCTGTAGCCTACTGTATAATACTTATCCATCATTTTAATAATCTGTAGCCTATTTCACCAACATTGTAAAGTATACTTTGAGGGAGACATTTTAAATTTAAGGATAAAATTATTAATTTTTAGCCAGGTTTTTTGAAAAAAAATCCAGGCTATTGGATTGGCGAAAGCCGGGCAGGCGGTGGGCGGGCGGCGGGCGGCGTCCACAATCAATGTTAAGTTTTCGTGTTTGAGTCCATTTCTTTGTTACTGTACCACCTAGGACCACCAAACTTTCACAGCTTCATAATCAAGGGGTGCCCACCACATATCACTATCCAACATGTTACTTTTTTTTTTAACTTGACCCATTTTTTCCGCGCAATCGACTTAGCCATTTTCAATGTGAAGTTTTCGCGTTTTCAATGTTAAGTTTTCGTGTTTAAGTCCATTTCTTTGGTACTGTACCACCTAGGACCACCAAACTTTCACAGCTTCATAATCAAGGGGTGCCCACCACATATCACTATCCAACATGTTACTTTTTTTTACCTTCACCTATTATTTCTACGTAATTGACTTAGCCATTTTCAACGTTAACTTTTTAACGTACGTCTGGTTAAATTTTTTGGTTAAAACTTTTTCGTTATACTATATCTTTGCAACTGCTTCGCCCATTACCTTGAAACTTCACATGGGTGTTTATCATCGTCCATATTTTCACTCTAACCCCCAACCGTGCGGTCCCTGTGCGCAATGTCAAGGTCAAATTACTTTGAATTTATTTGTTAAAGTTTTTTTGTGTACTATATCTCTGCAACTGCTTCACCCATTACCTTGATACTTCACATGGGTGTTTATCATCATTGTCGCACCCGCTTGCGGAAAGCGCGATATCGTCGGCATTTTGGCATACGTCCGTCCGTACGTCTGTACGTCCGTGTGTCCGGTTAAAGTGTTTTCGTTAAAGTTTTTCCATCTACTATATCTATTTTTTTAGTGTCCATGCCTCGCCCCACAGCCATCTAGTCTACAAAAAGTGGGTATAATTATGTTATCCAAGTGTCCATGCTTGGAAAAAACCTGGCCTTCGTAGCTTTGCCTCGTTTCTTGTTATTATACTGAATTTATTACATTATCACAGCCATTTTGGCTGTGATAATGTAATAAATTCAGTATAATAATTCTGCATACTTTTAATCATCAAATATGTACAGTGGTTAGTTCTATATGAAATAATGCATTATGGGAAATAATAAATGATTACTCCCTGAAAGTATACTTTGCTAGATAAGTATACTTTGCAATATGTATATTAAATAATGCATTCAGTACAAATAAACACTTATTCCTACAAAGTGTACTTAGGTAGATGCAGAATTATTACACTGATATGGCTGTGATAATGTAATAAATCAATATAATAAAAATTAATAAATATATCCTTAACTCGTAGACCGCTATCTTATTTTTTTTTGTCGTCTGCTGTTTATTTTTTATTTTCCATTTCTATCATCAAAAACATGCTTTGACAGCACTTTAGAATAATTTACAACATGCTTTGACAGCACTTCAGAATCATTTCCATTGGATATGGTTCTGAAGTGCAGTCAAAATCCAGGCTATTGGATTGGCGAAAGCCGGGCGGGCAGGCGGCATCCACAATCAATGTTAAGTTTTCATGTTTGAGTCCATTTCTTTGTTACTGTACCACCTAGGACCACCAAACTTTCACAGCTTCATAATCAAGGGGTGCTCACCACATATCACTATCCAACATGTTACTTTTTTTTTAACTTGACCCATTTTTTCCGCGCAATCGACTTAGCCATTTTCAATGTTAAGTTTTCGCGTTTTCTTGTTGAGAAATAAGGCAAGATATAAAAGCAACAGCAGACAACAATTGTTGTGAGTAGCGGTCTAAGGGTTAAATTAACAATTTCTCCCTCAAAGTGTAATTTGCAAGATAAGTATACTTGGCATATTTGGTGAAATCTGCTACTGATAAAAATGGTAGATGGTATAATCACCAGGGGCCCCGTTTCACTAAACGTAGTATGACTAAAATGTTTGTAAGTGCAAATTTAGAATCGTCTGGAAATTTCAATTAATGGATTTACATTTATTGAGCATAGGCTGCATATGCTCAATAAATGTAAATCCATCAATTGTTTACAAGAAAACATTGTTAATGTGAAATTTACAGACTATCATAATTTTGCACTTACAAACGTTTTAGTCGTACAAAGTTTAGTGAAACACCCCTCAGGCCCTGAATACACGCGTTCCAAGTTGCTACATGGCACACCTTGTTAGAACCAGCTGGTAGAGCGGGAAGTACAATTATATTTCACACATTCAAGTGCCGGGATCGGGATTCGAACCTTGGCTTCTGGAGTGACTGTGAATCAGAGATCTTAACGTCTCGGCTACAACTCAACTCTGACGCCACTTCATCTGGGGGTTTTTTCCTTAAAAATATGAAAATTTATTGCAAAAAGTGCAGATCCTGATGAGACGGCTCGTTACGAGCCGGCTCATCTGGATCTACACTGTTTGCAAACACCGCTATAGAAGGTTTAAGGCAGTGGATGTCAGATATGAGCAGAAAGTGATGAAACAAATTGGTAAAAAAGTTATAGACTATAAGCGTATTTCTGAATCTAATATGAGTCGCTAATTTTAGAAAAAAATGCTTTATAACGTAATTCTCAAAAATAGCTGTCAAGTGCAGATTGTTGATTATAATAATACAACTTTCTGAGTATGTACTCGGTTCTCATTCAGAACCAGGAAGTTCCCCTAGTCGAGGTAGTGTCTCAGCCAATCAAACTACATCATTTTAAATTTGTGATTTTGAGCATAAATTTCGAACATGCTCAGAAATGTTTGTACACACGGGCTGAAAATTTGTATAGGAAGTGAAAAGTGGAAGGGTTTAACCCTTAAAAGGCGGGAACCAAAAATTGTCGTCTGCTGCTGTGTCATATTTTCTCTTTTTTCTCAAGAAAAACATGGTTTATACAGCACTTTAGAATGATTTCCAATGGAAATGATTCTAAATTGCTGCCAAACCATGATTTTCTTGAGAAAACTGGAAATTAAAAAATAAACAGTATCTATAGACAGCAAAATTTAATTCAGCATGGTAAGGGTTAATGTCCCAGAAACAGCTAAGGTCATATAGAGACCTCGGTTCCAAGTCTATTAATCCGACAGCAGGATGGAAATACTAATGTACTGTATTTGTCTTGCCCAGCTGCAGGACGGGATTGAACCCACAACCTCCAGCCCAGTGCTCTACCAATAAACCAAGTGCTCCAGATAAGCTGCGTATTTGATTAAATACCCAATTAAAATTGCCAAAAAACCCTATTGAAATCAGTAGTAGCGAGTATCAAAAAGCAATAAAAAAATTTATCATGCTGCAGAAAACAATAAACAACACATATAGCATATTTTTATTATTTTCGATGAAAACACATCTTGGTATTTCATTCGATGAAAACACATCTTGGTATTTCATTAGAATTGTCTCCAAGGAGACAATTCTAATGAAATGCCAAGACATGTTTTCATTTTGAAGCAAACTATTCAATAATTGCGGTCTGTTGATGTTTAAACACGTGATTTTATTTTACCCAATTAAAATTTTGAAATACCCAATTGCTTCAGAAATGATGGAGTGACAATACTCAATTACTAATTCCTTATCTGGTGCCCTGATACCACAACCCATCCATGGCTGATCACTGAAACAATAAAACTGTTTTTGTCTTCCAATTGCTCAGTTAATATATCAGGCATGAAGGCACAATGTTTTGCTGATAATAAATGTTTTCCCCACAAAAACACAAGTTGGGATGGATAGTTGCTCAAATAATTCTATATCTCGGTGAATTGATGTTTTTGAATTTCAGTAGTTATTTTTTGCCGACTCATTTTTGTTCGTGACAAGCCGTCTCATCAGGATCTGCAATTTTTGCAAGTACATGTAATTTTCATATTTTTAAAAACAAAAACACCCCTTTTTCATAAATGGACTAGTCTGGAAATCATTTTGTGACAGTTGGGTTGGTTGCCAAATTGGAAAATTTGGTTACAAGTATAAATTTTATGAATAATTATACTTACCCGATACGGATATCACCCAACCTCCTCCCCACTAATATTTGATGATCGAAATTCGGTCGCCGGATATTACTGAGGAAGCAGACTGATTACCGAGTATATATAGATGATCAACCGGAAGTCGGTTAGACACTTATTAAATTCGGTTGGTTGCAAACGTAACACGGACAATATATCCTAATGTACTTTCCGTATCAGGTAAATATAATTGTGAAATAAAATTAACATACAATGTACAGTCGAACCTCTCTACAACGGCCAGCCATGGGGAGACTGAAAACTGGCTGTTGAAGAGAGGTGGCTGTTGAAGAGAGGTATATCATATAGAAATCAGAGCTACATTTAAGGTGCATATTTTTTCATTTCTTCGCCAAAACTGGCAATTTGGAAGTGCTTTAGAATCGTCTCAGTGAGACGATTCTAAAGCACTCCCAACTTGCCAGTTCTGATGAAGAATTAACAAAATCCCCCACAAAGTTTATAAAATTACGTACACTAACTGTGGTCGCAATTCATCACATTGCGTTTTGAAATTTTGGCCGTTGTAGAGAGGTGGCTGTTGTAGAGAGGTGGCCGTTTGTGGAGGTTCGACTGTATTATCAAAATCCATTCTCGTTACTTAGGGGTGAAAGGGTGAATAAATGTTCACCTCGTCTGTCTGTTTATCTCATTCAGGTAGTGCATTTATCTATGATAACCTAACACACGTATATCCTGACATTCATCAGCAAACCGAATATCATTGCCATGTATACATAGTTACATGAATGTTTAAAATGGATGAGCTGCAGATAGCTGGTCTGAATGTACGTTATAAATTGACAGGGAAACCAATTCCCAATTCCCAATTTGTACGATTGTCGTGCTGTTTTCTTCCATAAGGAAGAATAATATGCTCTCAGTCACAGAACAATGGAATTCAATGGAGGTCATCATTGCTGATGCACATGTGGCTGTTGTGTGAAGAAATGAGGTGTATGACAGTTGTGGCAAGTCTGGTTCCTGAGGCCATTTCACTAAACTTTGTACGACGAAAATGTTCGTAAGTGCAAAATTATGTAAATTGAACATTAATAACAATGTTTTTTCTTGTAAACACAATTATTGGATTTACATTTATTGAGCATAGGCTGCCTATGCTCAATAAATGTAAATCCATCAATGTCAATTTCCAGACGTTTCTAAATTTGCACTTATAAACATTTTAGTCGTACAAAGTTTAGTGAAACGGGCCCCTGATCTGCTAGCAATCTCCTGTTTGTTGGAAGCATGACTTGTGTTTTCACTGACTGAATGCAGATCAGTGCAGGTCTCAATCAGACTGCGCAGTTACGCAGCCTGGTCTGGATCGACAATGGTCGTGAATGTCATAAGCCCCATTTTTGTCGAGCCCGCTTGCGGAAAGCGGAACATAGTGATCACAATGACGTCCGTCCGTCCGTCCGTCCGTCCGTCCGAAATACCTTATACCTCTGCCGTCCTAAGTCACATTGACTTGAAACTTCATATGCTTATTAGTCATCATCCATATATTCATGCTGTATCCCACTCATGCGGCCCCTGTGCCCAAGGTCAAATGACTTAGAAGTTTGCGTTCCGAAATCTGCGTTAAAGTTTTTAAATACCTTATATCTCTGCAGTCCTAAGTTACATTGACTTGAAACTTCATATGCTTATTATTCATCATCCATATATTCATACTGTATCCCACTCATGCGGCCCCTGTGCCCAAGGTCAAGATCAAATGACTTAGAAGTTTGCGTTCCGAAATCTGCGTTCAAAGTTTTTAAATACCTTATATCTCTGCAGTCCTAAGTTACATTAACTTGAAAATTCATATGCTTATTAGTCATCATCCATATATTCATGCTGTATCCCACTCATGCAGCCCCTGTGTCCAAGGTCAAGATCAAATGACTTAGAAGTTTGCGTTCCGAAATCTGCGTTAAAGTTTTTAAATACCTTATATCTCTGCAGTCCTAAGTCACAATGACTTGAAATTTCATATGCTTATTAGTCATCATCCATATATTCATACTGTGTCCCACTCATGTGGCCCCTGTGCCCATATGTCAAGGTCAAATGACTTAGAAGTTTGCGTTAAAGTTTCTGTCAAAATTTGCGTTAAAGTTTTCACTTACCTACTATCTCTGTAACTGTAAGTCAGATTTGCTTAAAACTGTGTATGCTTATTGGGCATCAAACTTCAAATAAATACACTCTGAAGCCATCAAATGCCTCGGCGGGCTCGACATGCGGGCCGCGGCCATCCTCGTTTTTTGTTGCAGCCACATACAGGTTAATTACAGTAGCTGAAACCTCACTTCGGTGGAGACGGAAATTGTCGTCTGCTGTTTTTTATGCGTGCCTTAATTCTTAACAAAAAATAAAAGGTTTTGACAGCACATGAGAATCGTCTACAGTGGAAACGATTCTCATGCGCTGGCAGGCAAAACAGGTTTTTGTCAAGAAATATTGAAAATAAAACATTTCCGGCAGACGACAAAAATTTAATTCAGCGTAGTAACGGTTAAAGGTTTCACTGCAGATGTCAATTTTGCAATCTGACTGCTTTTCCCAGAATGCTCCTCTAATTGTTAGATCAATCCAGGAAATAAATACAGATTCTAATGCACTCTATCAATATCACACAATCTGATGGCTGATGGTCATACATTACAGGTAATATCTTGTAATTGTGTTGGAACTATTTTCTTCATAGAAAATATTATTTGTGTGATCCGTCCGGTATGACCTGCTCAACCAGCTTGCAATCCGGTACGATTTTCAACTAGATTCGATAAAGTTTGCAAAACAGTAAAGGAGTGCATTAGAAATAGGTTAACCGCATTGTAATTTTGAAATTTGCGGCTTATATCAGAAAATGATAGGTCGGAAAACATGTTTAACTAAACAGATTTTTCGACCTATCATTTTCCGATATACGCCGCAAATTTCAAAATTACAATACACAGTTAACCCTATATTGAAATTGAATAAAATATTTCAACAGACACTCAAACTGAAAATTATTATAAAATTACTGAAAAAATTGATCACTTCACTCTACCGTATATACATATTCACCTGGGGGCCGTTTCACTAAACTTTGTACTACTAAAAAGTGCAAAATTATGATAGTCTGTAAATTTCACATTAACAATGTTTTCTTGTAAACAATTATTGGATTTACATTTATTGAGCATAGGCTGCATATGCAGCGTATGCTCAATAAATGTAAATCCATCAATTGAAATTTCCAGACGATCCTAAATTTGCACTTACGAACATTTTAGTCTTAGTACGAAGTTTAGTGAAACAGCCCCTGAACACTCAAGGTCAAGGTCACTGAGGACTTGCGTTCATGTTATTATCAAGGCTGCCAGTGAAACAGCCCCTGTATTCTCGTGTCTTCTGGCTCTTTCCGATTGACCATTTACACTTACATTTCTTGGAAGTGTCTAGAACAGTAATTACGGGATTGCATGACAAGCGTGCCTCGGATAATGGTAGCAATTAGTGATGTTTCCTTTGTTTATAAGGATCAATGGCCGTAATTATGAAGAACATTCTGTACTTGTACGAGAAATACTTAAGTTTCTAACTCGAAACTCGAGAATTCTTAAGATCAAGAATCCTAACTTGAAACTCGAAGTTTTGAACTCAAAATTTTTTTATATTTTTTTCTCATTTCTACTTGAAAGTATATGTTGTGACCACTCATTTGAACTGTATAGACTGGACCATTCGATGAGTGGTGACAACATATACTTTAGTTGAAAAATAAACAAAATGGTTATATTCTTGCACGTGCTAAATTGATATGTGATCTTGACGTCTGGGAATATTCAGATTGATCCCAAGGTCAAGGTCATGCAGAATTGAATCCATTGAAGCTGAGAATTTGGTAAATGTTTTACATCAGATTTTTAATATCAATATCTGAGCTCATATAATACGGTTTGAATGTGATATATGTTACAAATTAGTTGATAAGATATTTCACAAAGACTCAGACACCATACAACTGCTAAATGGCAGCTAAATGGCAGTTATCTCTTCTTAGATATCAGGAAATAGTCCACCTCTTTGTTTGGTCCTTCCGTGACGTTGTCACTTTTGTTGGCATTTCATTGGATGACTGATATCTATATATGTTTTGCTTACAGACTGTGTCCTTGATATGTGGCTGTGACTGGAGAAATGGGGTTTATCATATTTGCGACCAGTGCAGATCCAGATCAGCCTGTGCATCCGCACAGTCTGATCAGGATCTGCACTGTTCGCCATTCCATCAATGAAACACCCGTCAACAAGTAATATAGATCAGTATCCGGCTGCTGAAGTGTGATGTTTGATCTACACTGGGCACAAATCCCATAAGTACCATTTCTCCAGTCACCAAGTGATCATCCAGGAGATTAGGATTATGTCTTCTGTCTGCTCAAACATGTTTATCTGTTTTAGAACCAATATGTCTCATCACTCTCATGCATTGGTTGCGTGATCAGTGACACACGCATGCTGCTATATCTGAATATCAGTCTCCAGGTGAATATCATATATGTCCACAATCTTGTGACGCGAAATTGGACAATCTCATTAGTTGAACTTGTCAGACATATAATAATATATATTATGTCTCTCATTTCAGTGGATGTACATCGTTCCGTTCGTGATCATGATGTTCGTTATGCAGTCGATGGACCAGGGTGGTGGTGGGAGATAACAACAACAACAATAACAACAACAACCAGTGTCAAGCCAGCACATGTACATCTCACAACTTGGCAATTACAAACATTAATGCTGCACAGAACCTGTGACTTAACCCGCTCACCCCTTTGTAACTTTCATGGATTCTTCCATGTTAGCTTGCTAACTTCCATGTTAAGTTTCAGACTAATACAGTTACAAGAAAAGGGGTGATTTTGTAAAACTGCAGAAAAAAAACAGTGTAGATCCAGATAGTCAGATCATTACGAGCCGGATCATCACAGACATCTGGATTTACACTGTTTGCTCAAAATCAAACAGTTCAATAGGCTGAAAGATCAAGCTCAGCAATTCAGATTGATTTTCACTATGAAATTAGAGAATTATGCTCAGGTTCTATAATCATACTACCTATTGTGGAAGTCGACTTGACGTATCACTAGTCACGTGAGCCGATATGTTTGGGGGTAAGTCGATACATTTTGACATAAAATACATCATGTTTATGCCAGAACTACGAAAATACTAAATGGTGATAAAAATTTAATGACCATTTAACATTATAAATCTGCATTTAAATTTGATTTAGCGATTGGAATTTAGTTGTCTGAAGCGTTCAAAAATGATTATATAGGAAACGGGTCAGATTGCCCCCTGCGCTCCTCGACAGGAGAGATAATTATAGCCTGCAGGTGCACGAAATGGACGAAGTCCGACTTCCAGAACACATTTTAACGCTTAGACCGCTACTCACAACAATTTGTTGTCTGCTGTTGCTTTTATATATCGCCTTATTTCTCATTAAAAACATGGTTTGACAGCACTTCAGAATCATTTCCAATGGAAATGATTCTGAAGTGCTGTCAAACCATGTTGTAAATTATTCTAGAGTGCTGTCAAACCATGTTTTTGATGATAAAAATGGAAAATAGAAAATAAACAGCAGAAGACAAAAAAAATAAGATATCGGTCTAAGGGTTAACTGATTGTGAGAACCATGTTGATTATAGTGTGTGCTGTGCTGGTATTTTTTATGTCCTCGGTCTCGGTAAAACCTGGAGGCATATAGTGGTTGGACTTGGTGTTTGTATGTCCGTCTGTGTGTCCGGCTAAGAAGTTTCTCCAATCTGCCATCGGGGGCATTTATTTGCACAAAATCAGGGTGGATATGCGCCACCCTGTCCATCTGTCGTCCGAGATTTGCGGTAAAGCTTTTCAGGTGTACATCCAGAAGTGTTACTTGGTGCTTGTCTTTTTATTACAGTGAAATCTCTCTTAAGCCGGACACCCTGGGAGATCCCCAGGGTGTCCGGCTTAGAGAGGTTTCACTGTAAATCAGGCATTTCATCATTCTGAGCCATAGCTGTGTGCTATGCAACAGTATCACCGGAGGTAAATGACCAAAAATAAGATCATAGGTGTTTTCTTTGTGTCGGGTTTAGAGAGGTTCAACTGTAATATATAATGGTGGATAAACACATTCGAACAAGTTTTACTACTGAGCCACAGAACATCAAAATGTTTAACCCTTTCAACCCTAAGGAACTGGAATGGACTGTGATATACTAATGTTCCGACCAATCCAATGGTCACAAAATTATTTTCAGATTCGTCCATTTATGAAAAGGGGGTGTTTTTTGTTCTCAAAAATATTAAAATTACTTACAAAAAGTGCAGATCCTGATGAGACGGCTCGTTACGAGCCGGCTCATCTGGATCTGCACTTTTTGCATAAACTGATATAGCGGGATTTCGGGTTGAAAGGGTTAAAGGAAGTATATCATGTCCAGTTTATAACCGTTACCAGAATTATTCAAATGGTGGCCACATTACAACATATTGGCTATGTAATTTTCTCCCTTATCACATTGCTGTTTTTTCTCATGTTAATTTTGAACATCATCTCTATTTTCTATTAATTACACCACATGTTGAGAGTATACAGCTGCCATGCAGAACTATATGCTCTGATATTTCTGTATACTTTTGATGCTGTTTACAGGAAATATTACAGGGGCCAAGTGACTTTGGTGTGGTATGGACCTGGCACCAGGTCAGGTTATTCTAATTTCAGGGCTGAATATATTTTGCTCTCGATGTAAATATTCCGTTCTGATTTTGGGATTTTCCCCCCAATGCAGCAGGTTAAAATGGGATCGAACCCGTTTGCCCGGCCTTGCATGACCTTAGCTGTTGATAGGCCGTTAAACACTAATAAACAAACAAACAAACATTATGTTTTTAAAAATCATATTGGCAAAAACTGTGATGTGATAAAGGTGTTTTTTCCAGAATTCCAGAGTAGGGTGTTCATATACATTCTATGAGGAATACATGTACATATACAGTGAAACCTCTCTAAACCGGACACCCTGGGGACCTCCCCAGGGTGTCCGGTTTAGAGAGGTTCCACTGTAATTAAGCACTGCATGAATGCACTTTTTTGTCATTTTCAATCATGAACAGACATGACATTATGGAATCAATTACACTGAAACAACATCTAAATTAAGCACAATGTGATACACAGGGTGTCCAGTTTAGAGAGGTTCCACTATACATGTACTTAATTTTGAGTGGGTGGCAGGTGGGAGCATGTGATGGGTAATTTAACGATCAGGATTCATCCTTACCGGAATCCCGACTGGACTCCTGGTTTGGCTCTCAGGTACGTATTTGGCATTCCTGTATGTGAGAGTTGAATCTGGTTATACCCCTTATACAATCGAACCTGTGCTAAAGACGACCTCCGAATAGCAATTACCTGGCTGTAAAGACCACATTTTTGTTGGCACAATTCTATACATTACAGGCATGGGAAATTTTCGGATTAATCCGGAAATCCGGATTTGAGGTCCCAGGGACCACTTTTGTGAATCTTGTAAATCCGTTGAGAATGGCGATACAAAATTACAATTTTCGAAAAAAAAAAAAAAGTGGCGATTAAGTGGCGATTCTTTTATTTTCCCCAGCGGAATCCCTGTTATACATGTACTGACTTCTTGTTGAAAGTATTATTTTAAATTGAAATGGATTATGTTGCTAATTTTTCCTAATTATAGCATATTTTTTCAGGAGAAAATGTGATCTATTTCAGGCCCGTAGCCAGGGGGGATCGGAGCGGTCGTCGACCCCCCCCCGCCCAGCCTTGAAGTACACTTTTTTAGCATCGAGGTCCACTTTTTTAGACCCCCCTATATACCTCAGGCCCATTGGGCCTTCGAAACGACCCCCCCCTTCAAACAGGTCTGGCTACGGGCCTGTATTTAATGCTAAATATACCTCAGAATGAAGCACAGAGCATCTAGAATTGAAAAAATATTATGGGGGGCATGCCCCCAGACCCCCCTAGCAAATCGCAGTGCACTCCGCTGCTCAAATAAATTTTCAGGATTTGGGATAGTGTTCCACTCCCATGCCCGATATAAATGACCCTGCGAATATAGACCACCTGTGAACAAAGGCCAGATTTTTTTTACTTCCCATGGCTGGCCTTTATTCACAGGTTTGACTGTATATATGAGTAATATGATTATTCCTAATCCTATTACATTTAGGGGAAGGGCCAAGTGACTTCGGTGTGGTATGGACCTGGCACCAGGTCGGGTTATTCTAATTTCAGGGCTGAATATATTTTTTCTCAATGTAAATATTCCGTTCTGATTTGGGGATTCCCCCCCCCCCCCCCCCTCCCCCCCCCCCAAAAAATAAACTAAACTAAATTTCGTAAGGAAAATGGTGTACATATTTATCCCGAGATGTAAAGTAATGTAAGCAGTGATGTTGTCTTTGTATTGTTCATACCATGCTCATAATTATATACAATGTACATGTATTCAATGTTTTGTGTCCGTAAAGATGATACTGTTTAGCTTGTCACTTTGAATATAAGGTTAACTGTATTGTAATATAGGGTTAACTGTATTGTAATTTTAAAATTTGCGGCGTATATCAGAAAATGATAGTGGGTGGTGGTCGGGGGAACGACACGGCGTAAATTAACGGTAGGGGTTCCTCCTTATATAATAGGAATCACGATTTTCCTGGTTAAGCTCTCAGGTACATTTTTATCTTTGGCTCTTTTGTTACCTGGGAGTTGAATTGGGTTATTGCCCATTATAAAAGTAGTAAGAGTATTACTAATCCTACTGCTTTTGGGAGGGGCCAAGTGATTCTGTGTGGCAAGGACCTGGCATCAGATCAGGATTATTCTGATTTCAGGGCTGAATATATAGTTTTGTTATTGTAAATATTCAGTTCGGATTTTGGGATTTTCCCCCCATTTGTACATGTACTTGAACATGTACTTGTACAGGTAATATATGGGATTTAGTACTAAACCCATTGACCCGGCCTTAAATGACCTTAGCTGTTGATAGGCCATTAGACCCCAACAAACAAACAGAAAATGATAGGTCAGAAAATCTGTTTAATGGCGACGCGCTAGCGGAGCCATTAAACATGTTTTCCGACCTATCATTTTCTGATATACACCGCAAATTTCAAAATTACAATGCAGTTAACCTATTTCTAATGCACTCCTTTACTACTGGCGTAGGAATACATATTGAAATAATTTGCAACCGTTCATCAACAATGATATACCTGTAATGTATGACCATCAGCCAATCAGATTGCATTATATTTATAGAGTGCATTAGAAGAAGTGTTTGGTATTGCCACATAATATTTATCCCCTCGCTGATAGTCCATTTACATGTATGGATGCGTGCGTTCGTGCATGCATGCATACGTTAGTAACACCTTTCATTTTTCAATAACATACGAACCGCTTCACCAATTTTGATAATATTTGGCCACAATGTGTCGATATAAGGATGGTGCTTTGTTTTGCATACGACCCATGTCCAATCGCCCAAAGTCAATGTAACTGAGGACTTATGTTCATATTGTTTGTCAGGCAAATGCGTTGAAGTTATTTTCATTCATTTATTCAATAATTTGTCTTGTTATCTAGGCTGCCAGCGAGGGGATTAGCTTAGTGACAACAATGCCCTTGTTGGTATTGCGTCAATGTCACAAACGGGTCAGTTGTTTGTCTATTCTGTACAATTAACATATGACCTCCAGGGGTCATACCAGTTATCCGGACAATCAGTTTATCGGACAAATGGAAATACCTGTTAATTAAGCGCATTCATTTGATCCGATTATGCTACAAACACATCTAAGTCACTCAGGTGCTTGCTGTTTCCATGTCAGTGTGAAGAATAAATCGCCAAGGTAAACATTTTAGTAAAATTTGTTGAAAACATTCCTCAACTCTGTCCACAAGTTGTTTACAATGTCAAAAGTCGCGCGGGGGCTTCCAATCGAGTGCGCCCATTACTTCATTTCAGAGTTGTTCTATAAATACAATAAATTCTATAAATACGATGTTTTCCAAGAAGCGAATGGTGATTGTTTTTTTTCTGCAAAAGTACATAATGCTGTTTACACTGATTTTCAGGCGCAAAAATTATGATTTTAAGATGGGAATACAAGTTATAAGATGATTATACATTTGTCCGGATAACTGATTGTCGATGTTAATTTTGGGGCAATCTTACGACTGATGATCTGACCCAATTTTAAGTGAGAAAGATGGCACAATTTGCTAAATAGTTTGCATGCGTTGAGAAAGCGAGAACCGACGATTTTTCTGTGAAAATTGTATGCCCGTAGCTGCTATTTTAAGAAAAATCTCTTAAAAAAACTGCCATTTTTGTCCGATAATCTAGAGGATCCCTGTAGTTCTCTCTGTTTATCCTGTAGTTGTTTCATTAACTCTTTGCATGCTGGGAAACTTGTGGGCTATAAATAGTTCAAAACTAGCGGACAAGATTTCATCATATTTTCTTGTATTTCTCCCGGTAAATATCAATGAATATGTCTTGGAATTTCATTAGAATCGAGTCCTGAGGACTCAATTCTAATGAAATTTCAAGACATATTTACAGAGAGAAATAAAACATATACTCCTAATTCGTTTGGCGGATATTTTCGCCGCTAGCATGCAAAGAGTTAAGCGTCATACAATATTATGTTCCAGTCATTATCTGTGTACAAATCCATTAACTTTTAGAATTCGGGAGACAAGAACTTTTGTCTGCTGTTTTATGTTTTTTCTCAATAAAAATATGGTTTAGCAGCACTTTAGAATCAAACTGCTGCCAAACTATGTGCATGATGATAAAAATGAAAAATACTGAAAAAACAGGCAACAAAATTTAATTCAAGCATTGTAAGGGTGAAAAATTTACCCACATCATCTGTCAGTGCCAATGTTCACAAATTTTAATTTTCCCCTACGAACGTCTTAGACTCGTAGACGTAGGAAGTTTATTGAAACGATCACGTGCTATATTCTCTCCATTGCCGATTGTGCCACTTATGAATTTTATATTTATTGCATAAAATGGCACGTGTAATAACACAGGGTATTCAATTCATATTACATAATTTATGTGGTTATGCAGAGCTCCAGATAAGCTGTGTGTCTAAAGAGTATTGTACCCTGATTTCAAATTAAATGCTTATTTTTACGAATGGATTATTGATTATTGATTTTCTTCCTTATTAAATAGGGAACAAATTATCAAAACAAATTTAAACATTCACTTATTTTGAGTGTATTATTACTTATTCACTTATTTATACTGTAATACACTTGAAAGGTTACTTAGTTGAGTTGCAAAAAGCAAACAGCTAGCTTTTTGCAACTCAACTAAGTAAATTTTCAAATTTATTACAGTATTTCCACTACTCGATTTGAAAATCAATGTGTATTTTCACATTGCTGTGAGTATTTTGTACTCCCACTGTTGATAATGCGTATTCAGCTAAAATAAGTGTGTACAATATGCCCCTTATCTGGAGCTCTGGCTATGTAATAAACATACGGTAATGTTGCATTCACAGTGGTGGGTGGCAGGTGGGAGCATGAGATCAGTAATTTAACGATCGGGATTCATCCTTACCGGAATCCCAACCAGATCCCTGGTTTGGCTCTCGGGTACGTCTTTGGCATTCTTGTATGTGAGAGTTGAATTTGGTTATACCCCTTGTATGAGTAATACAATCTTTTTATAATCCTATTACTTTTAGGGGAATGGGCCAAGTTACTTTGGTGTGGTATGGACCTGGCACCAGGTCATGTTATTCTAATTTCATGGCTGAATATGTATTTATTTCAATGTAATTATTCCATTCTGATTTTGTGATTTTTCCTCCAATGTACCAGGTTGAATGTGGGAATCGAACACGTAGGCCCGGCTTTAAATGATCTTAGCTGTTGATAGGCCGTTAAACACCATTAAACAAACAAACAAACATTCACGGTGATTTATTATCATATTCAGTGGCATACCCAGGTTCTTGCGAATTGTAGATCAGGGGCCTTCATACGACTAAAATGTTTGTAAGTACATATTTAGGATCGTCCGGATATTTTAATTGATGGATTTACATTTATTGAGCATAGGCTGCATAGGCAGCCTATGCTCAATAAATGTAAATCCAATAATTGTTTACAAGAAAACATTGTGTTAATCTGCAATTTATCGACTATCATAATTTTACACTTACGAACATTTTAGTCGTACAAAGTTTAGTGAAACGGGCCCCAGTATCCTGCCACGGAAAATAAAAAAGGATTTCTACATTCAATTTCCTTGTTTGTAGTGTGTTTGCACAATTGCACCCCACCCGCCTGGGTTTAATAAATAAATATCATATTCAATGATCACTGTTGTTCTATATATGACAAACTGTGTAGTGAACTGGGTACTAATGTACCCTGATACACCCAGCTGACAAAAGGAAACTTTTCATCCTTGTGATTCTGAATTAAATGTTGTTAGCTGCTACATAATGTATTTTCAAATGTCATTAAAAACCTGGTGAAATTGACAGGACTTTATAATTATTTCCAATATATAAGATTCTAAAATGCTATCAAACCATGTCTGTATTGAGAAGGAAGACAAAATAAAAAACAACAGCAGACGACAATTTTCTAAGGGTTAACAGGTGTAGATCCTAAGACCAGTCTAGACTTATGTTGTTGTATCATGATTGACCTTAGAAGGCGGGAACCGAATATTGTCGTCTGCTGTTTCTCAATTTCATTTTATTTCTGAACAAAAAAAACATGTTTGGGCAGCACATGAGAATCATCTGCATGCAGATGATTCTCTTGTGCTGTCCAAACATGTTTCTATTGAGAAAGAAATGGAAAATAAAACAACTTCTTGTTTTAAAGCTATGGAATGAATGTTCTGGTTGGCTTTAATTAAATGCTCAAATGCTTACCTTAGACATTCAATATGTGTTGTTGTTGTTGTTGTTGTTGTTTTTGCTGTGAACATCATGTGCTGCAACAGACCTATATGAGACACGCCATGTAATATTGTAGCTAAGAATATGTGCAAACAATTTTTTTTAAATTTACAACATTTCCCGTAAATCCCATCGAAAGTTGACAAAATTTTCATCGCAAATTTGCGATGTAAATTTTGTCCTCTTTCAACGTGATTTACAGAAAATATCACAGTTTCTGTAAATGTATTTCATGATAAATCACACGTGTTCGCAGGTACAAAATCACAGGGCGTGTCTCATATTAACCAGTGGGCGGTTGGTGGGAGCATGTGAAGGGTAAATTGAACAGTAGGATTCATCCTTACCATAATCCCCATATCCTTGGTGTTAAACACCATTAAATAAATTAACAGTCCATTAAACACCATTAACTCTTAGACCGCTACTCACAACAATTGTCGGCTGCTGTTGCTTTTATATCTTGCCTTATTTATCAATAAAAACATGGTTTGACAGCACTTCAGAATCATTTCCAATGGAAATGATTCTGAAGTGCTGTCAAACCATGTTGTATATGATTATAAAGTGCTGTCAAACCATGTTTTTGATGATAAAAATGGAAAATATAAAATAAACAGCAGACGACAAAAAAAATATGATAGCGGTCTAAGGGTTAAATAAATAAATATATCCACCAAATGCAATCAAATTATTGTGATCGACTATATGGTATCATAGACAGCGATAGCAGAGGAGATAGCCTGTACAGTGAAACCTCTCTAAACCGGACGCCCTGGGAGGTCCCCAGGGTGTCCAGCTTAGAGGGGTTTCACTGTAAATCAGGCAGTTGATCATTCTGAGCAACCGTTGTGTGCTATGCGATCACGAACAGACATTATCACCCGAGATAAATGACCAAGAAACTCATCAAAAATAGCATCACTTGTGTTGTATTGGTGACCGGTTTAGAGGGGTTCCACTGTATATCGCCCACTCAGTGAAAGTGACACATAGTGGTCACAATTCCGGCTTAGGCGTCGTCTTCAACAATTTTGAGGTACATGTGCATCAGAAGGTTGCATATCCCGGTATGTTTGTTGGATCTTACCAGACTTCATCTATAGCTTCCTCCCATTGGTGGCTAACCTCCCTGTGTCATTCGGGTGACCTTGACATTTACCATATTTATTCTAATAAATGCCCTCATGGCTATGCAATTTGTGGGGATCAAAACGTGGAAAATAGGATCAAAATATGTTATTTTCACATACAAAAGCCATTTAAAACAATGTTTAAACAATGTTTTAAATGGCTTTTGTATGTGAAAATAACATATTTAAAATGCAAACATGGGTTACTATTAGAGGGGGGTTACCATAAATACGGTTTGTGCGAGACGTTTGTGCCAGCAATCGTCTTCTTCAATTCATTTCACCTATTTCTGTTACTAGACACTGGTCAACTTCACTCTTTGCATGCTGGGAAATTTGTGGGCTATAAATAGTTCAAAAATAGCAGATGACAATTCATTATATTTGCTTTTATTTCTCCTTATAAATGTCATGAATATGTCTTGGAATTTCATTAGAATTTTGTCCGGAGGACACAATTCTAATGAAATTTCAAGTCATATTTACGGAGAGAAATAAGACATATACTCCTAATTCGTTTGGCGGATATTTTCGCCGCTAGCATGCAAAGAGTTAATTGAAACAAAATTAAAGTGGATTGCACAAAAACTAGCATTCACAACGCTATTTATTTTCAGTATTATAAACATATTTTGACAAAGCCTAATGTTTTACTTGCGACTCGATGTATAATTGTGTTCAGAAATAGGATACAAATTTACAATTACATAATTTTGTTTTTTTACCTATCTGTTTCCTCAGTGTCTGCACATATCCCGACACAGTGACTTCAAGATAGCTGAAAATGAAAAGATAGCATAAAGTGGATTTGATAACAGAAACTAGACAATAACGCACGTGCAAGATGAGGTGTTCAATGTGTACAAGTAGGTCGTGGTTGGGCAAAAATAAAACAGCTGTGGTGCGGGCAATAGTCCAGACGGTTCAAATTAGCGGTCCCAACATATATGTTTATGGAGATATTACTGCAATGAGTTAACCCTTTCAACACTACAGACCTCTTTAGCGGTGTTTGCAAACCGTGTAGATTCAGATGAGCTGGACTGTCTCATCAGGTTCTGCACTTTTTGTAATTTTCATATTGTTTAAAACAAAACACGCCCTTTATAAATGGCCTAGTGTAATAATCATTTTGTGATTATTGGACTGGTCCTTATATTAACATAACGTGAACGCGATCTCTCGTGTTCGGCTTAATTCCCTTTGCCATTCCAACAGGCATGCTTTCGACACACGCATGTGCAAAATGTATTTCCAAAAGCGGACGGCGAGATCGCGATGCGAAGTCGCGAAACGAATACAATACACGCAATCTCGTGCATAGGTGGAGATCGCGAAAATGCGAGATTGTAACATGGTCCTAAGAGGACATCATATAATCGTCTTAGGAGACGATTCTCATATACGGCCAAATCAACAAATGTGGGCAAACACCAATATTACAAAAACATAGTTTGACAGAACACGAGAATCGTCTTGGGAGACTATTAAAACATGAACATCATCTTAGGAAATGATTCTCATATGGCATATGCAGCCATGTTTTTATAAAGAAATCTAACACATGTTGAAAAACATCAATGTTTCTTTAAAAAAAAACATATTTTGACAACACATGAGAACCGTCTTTGAATATTCAAAGTTATCGTTGTGCATGCATGCTTTGAAAGTACACCTTTTTGGTTACGCCTGCTTTCTTGGTGAACGCACTACATCGATAATCCGCGATATATATCGTGGCATGTCTCGATTGGTCACTATTTATTTCGCCGATCAGCGAGGGTCTAATCGTGGCCGTCCCCGCTGGATTCGAAGCATATTCCTGGTTCAACGTGATCCACGAAACATCGCAGACGTTCCCGATATAGCGAGGCCGTCCCCTATATAGCGACACATTCCGCGATATAGCGATGATTCTGGTAGCAAGCTGGCATTGTCCGCGACCACCGGAGTTGTTGTTTTTTTTTTCACGAAAAAAATAATTGCCTACCTGCCTACCCATGTTTGTAAAGTAGGGTCAGCTTGGGCAAATCTAAAATCGTTTAATTTTATTTCACGGTTACATGATGGTGTAACATTTGTTAACATTTGTTACATAGCCATTTTGGCTGTGATAATGTAATAAATTACAGGGACTGTAATATTATCACGTTCAGTTAACAAATGTTAACACTGTACCTGGTCCGAAACACTTACGTCCGTAACACCTGTAGCCGATTTCACCAACATTGCAAAGTATACTTTTCTAGCAAAGTATACTTTGCGGGAGTAATCATTTATTTTTCCCAAAATGCATTATTTCATATAGAACTAACCACTGCATATGATGATTAAAAGTATGCAGAATTATTATACTGAATTTATTACATTATCACAGCCAAAATGGCTATGTAATAAATTCAGTTTAATAAAAATTAATAAATTTGTCCTTAACCCTTTCCCTGATAGAAACGACTTTTCACGCCTCTGCAGAAGATGTCTTTTGAAAACATTGTGGGAAAAGGAGAAATTGCTTGTAACAAGCAATTTCTCCTTTTCCCACAATGTTTTCTACTCTATCAGATAATTTAACCATCATTTGACCCAGCATTTGATTCTTTTATTCAGATGTTTTCGATTTGGAAGAGTCGAAATATCGCAAAACAGGGAAAGGGTTAAATTGAAAATTTCTCCCTCCAAGTATACTTTGCTAGAAAAGTATACTTTGCCATGTTGGTGAAATAGGCTACAGGTGTCAGATACGAAACACTTACGTTCGAAACACTTACGTCCGTAACACCTGGAAATCAACAAGACGTGCACCTGCTACTTCAGTCTGGGAGCACAGGGAGACTGATGTTGATATATTCAGATAATAAGTGTGCAGTTGTAAGATTGCCACCATTGAGAAGATAAGACAAGGCAGGTGAAGAGGTGGGAGATTTAGTATATATTGATTGAAGAGCAAATATGTAATGCACCATGGAAAAAAAAAGGCTAATTGCCAATGAGTATCGTAGATCTTCAACATGAACATTCTCTAATATAACTTGGAGAGGAATCTGTAGCTACTCAGCAGGGGCGGATCTGGAGGGGGAGGAGGGTTCCGGGGTTGCAAACACCCCCCCCCCCCCGTTCAGCCACGGAGTTTACATAGATCACAGATCACAGTTTACCATCAGTTGGAGTCTGCATTTAAATGCCGTAAAACACAGGAAAATGCATTTCAAAGAGCTTGAAAATCGGACAACCCCCTAGTTGCGAACGATAGCTCTTGCAATTTTTCACGTATCGTTCTAGCTACGGATTGCAAGAGTTACCTTCGCAACAAGAGAACCCCCCTTTCCCGAAATGCGGGATCCGCCCCTGCTCAGAGACGCCCTATTTTGATGAACGGTTCATATTTCGCTATTTTTATGGTTATTTCAGTATTGGGTTTGTGTGCATTGTTGCCAACATACAATTTACGTCACCTCCCGCGAATTACACATATAACTAGAAGTACTAGAGTCTTTTGACAGTATAAAAGGGGCCGGAAAGTTTGGAACGGTGCACCGGGTATGGAAGGTGTTCCGAGCCAATTCCCACCCTTAAATATAAGCCGAAACAAAATGGAACAGTGAATGTGTAGATAATTGACGATTTCTGTCGTGTGTAATGATTGAGCATTAGTAGTTGCACAAAACTATGTAAATTACCCAAAACCAACGAAATCCACCCAAATCTACCCAAATATGTTCAAACACCTGTGATTTTGGTTCATTGTTTCATAACTGTACACCACATGAGCTCTAAATGTTTGTCAATTTCAATGTCATTTAGAAAATAAATGAATGATAATGATGCAAGACTGGATGGCAATGGATGACAATACAGTAGCATAAACATTCCGTCGGCATTTGAATGTCAGATGTTCCTAATACATTGTATTATTATAAGCAATTTACAGGAACGAGGGAACGAATTGTTAATTCGTGGGAACGAATTGTTAATTCGTGGGAGCGAATTGTTAAATTGAGGTAACAAACTGTTATTTCGTGGGAAGAATTAATAAAAAAAAGAATTCTACGTCCCCTGCGGGGCTCCGTAGCATACACTGTACTGTCTGATAGATTGAAGTTAATCAATAACCTAAATATAGCAGAATTCGGTTAAAATAAAGCCAAGTTTGCTCGATACTACGGAAGCCCATTAGGGCCACTTCACTTTTTTTTAATTTCCATTTATTCAAGAAAAGATCTCGAAAATTCAAGAAAAGATAAAAAAAAGTGAAGTGGCCCTAATGGGCTTCCGTACGATACATCACCGGCTCACAAGATTGTTTGTGGCTGTGACTGGGGAAATGCGGCTTATGGGTTTTATGACCAGTGTAGGATCCAGATCGTCCTGTGCATTCGCACGGTAGGATCAGTATCTGCACTGTTCACCATTTCATCAATGAAACACCTGTCATGCTTCTGTCAAGCAATACACAAATATTGTCAACAGGCTACAGGAATGTGCTATTTGATCACCAATCACATAAGCCCCATTTCTCCAGTCACAGACACATATGCTTATAATAATCACAAATTAATGCAACTTATTATCATCATTATTTATGCAAATAAAGTGTTTGTGAAACTCTTTGCATGCTGGGAAATGTATGGGCTATAAATAGTTAAAAAATAGCACACGACAAGTCATTGTATTTTCTTTTATCTCCCTGTAAATATCATGAATATGTCTTGGAATTTCATTAGAATTGAGTCCTCTGGACTCAATTCTAATGAAATTCCAAGACATATATGTTTACAGAGAGAAATAAGAAACATACTCTTAATTTGTTGAATGCTATATTCACCGCCAGCATGCAAAGAGGTAAAAAAGTTGGAGAGGATTTCAATAAGTGTTTGCTTTCAATGTAATCAAAATTACCATTAGTTTTGTACCATTGACAGAAAAAGATATGCTTGATTTTCATGAGTATTAGCGCCCTGCCGAGAATCGGTGGTGCGCTATAGGTTTCGCCCTGTCTGTCTGGCTGTGTGCTTTGTCTTCAGCTAATATCTTCATATTGCACACATGTATTACTTAGTAATGCTTCATCCTTCCACATTAAAGGTACATACCCACTCAGTAGGCACAACATGTTATTTATATCAGAGACATCATCTGAGACATATTCTGGCAAAATAAACATTCATTAAACATTACCACACGTATTTATTGGCATTATTATACATTTTATATCAGACAATAACTTTCCACACTGATATCAGGGGCGATAACCGTGTTTCCTTAACATGTTAACGGACATTAGTATAAATAATTAAAAAAGACCATGCCTCATTTGCATGTGAAAATATCCTGATACCAACGCGCGTCACTATCAATAAAATAAATATTACTAAATGATTATATCTGTATAGCGGCCGCTCGTAATGTTTAGAACTGGTGGAATAGTGACACAATTATACACTTATTTAATTCCTATAAAGAAGAATTTGTGTCTATTGAGTGGGCATGTACCTTTAATATAATTACCCGTATGTCTGTTGTTTTTTTTTTTTAAGTTTTTGTAAGCGTTTCTCAAATCACCTATGATTTCTGTTTGCCGTCAGCTACTATCTTCATATTGCACACATTCATTACTTAGTAACTATACATCATTCCACATTAATACAATTACCCTCGCTACTGATTTTACATCCGTCCGTTCTTATTTCACCCGTTTAACAAAATAGAAATGTCACCCGTTGTCTACATATTATTACTATTTCAATTGTATTCTACTAGCACACATCGCTGTAGATGTTCTGGTGAAGAATTATATTTTATAATTATTTAAATTATTAAATGGGTTGCCTAAATATATAGGTAGTGTTAACAAATAGTATATATTATACTGATGTTTTATTGTTCCACAGCAAAAAGTAAATGGAATGAATACTGGTAAATACTGTTGTTTTAGGGAACATCGATATCGCCGCTGGTCACATGAATAGAAATTCACATTTTTATGTGATTTATTGTCAATAATTATATTTATTAATGAAAAAATAACTTATTCTTCTTTAATTTGTTGACATGCTTATCAGAACATGTTATTTTATCTTAATCTGAAAAATTCAGACAGTCACTGCAGATTCTGAAGCACGACTGATAACCAGTTGGCTTGACTAGAGAGTTGAATACTAGATCCCATATTGCCAGTGCTGTATGTCATGATACATGCAAACATGATTCATGCTTCATTTGGCGTGCATAATATTTACAAGTTCATACAGTTTACAATATGTTCATGTTACATGTTACATGAACATATTGTAAACCATAAGAACTTGTAAATATTATGCACGCCAAATGAAGCACAATGTGTTTACTTTCCTTGTATGGTCTCCAATGCAGACAGGTTTAATGTTGTTATCTTATATTCGGATTGTCATACAATTACCACTGTTAGGTAATGAAATTAAATCAAACAAGACATACAATGTCCAAATCCCATCAAAGCTGTAAATAGCTTCTGCAGTGTATGGTATTTTGTCATCAATGGCATTTTGAAGTGAGCCTACACAACTACCGGCATTCCTGTGGGATACATACTTTATTTATTACAATACTACTATAATCAACGCCAATCAGTGTAGACCCTGATCAGCCTGCATTTCCGTGCAGGCTGATCAGGGTCTACGCTGATTGTCATAACCAAATTCTAACATTGTGTGTGCATTTATTTATATGTTGTTCTTTCTTCATGCAATTCATTCTGTCTGGGGCTGCATGACCAGAAATCTCCAGTGACGGTGCAAACATGTGAGACATACGAGTATTGCCTCCGAATTGCAGATTTCGTTTGTCTGGATGAAATTGCAATTGGCAACATAATGACAATGGGCCAGTGTAACGTCCTGATATAGACGCGACCTATGGGCCAGTGTAACGTCCTGACATAGACGCGACCTATGGGCCAGTGTAACATCCTGACATAGACGCGACCTATGGGCCAGTGTAACGTCCTGACATAGACGCGACCTATGGGCCAGTGTAACGTCCTGACATAGACGCGACCTATGGGCCAGTGTAACGTCCTGACATAGACGCGACCTATGGGCCAGTGTAACGTCCTGACATAGACGCGACCTATGGGCCAGTGTAACGTCCTGACATAGACGCGACCTATGTAAACTTAAGGTCCAGTGGGTCCCCTGATCATCATTTGATTCAAAAATAATTGGTTGTTAAATGTGATGGGATATATGTATAACATATGTGAACATTAGCTTGTTACTGTATACTATACGACGCATGGGGTTGCTATGTCGACCATATGTATACAAGCCATCGGTCAATGTTACCTCTTTCGCATTTGACACATACCACAGATGATATGACATACATACATACTGTTTGGTAGAATCTCTTGGAAAGACGTGAAACAACAATGTCCTATGAGTTGTTTTCATCACACTTTTATACAAGGTTTGATTTCTGAAGAGTTTGTTGACCCGTTGATATTTATTTTGGAGAATCCAGTAATAGCTGTGTAACAATCATATAAGTACACAGTGCTGTTGATATATACCTGTATTACCATACATACTGTGTCCAATCCAGTGACATGTAAGCAATTCTTTGAGTGTATTGTCACTGGTGAAAAGTTTACACATTGAAATTTATATTTGAGATTGATGGGAGACATGCTCAGATAGCTCGTCTTTTGTATAGTTTAATGGCATCATATTTATAGAACCCTGTTGTCATATCTGTCTATGATGTATTGCACCAAATTGCATTAGTTGTACTCTCATATTATTAGTGTATGTGTCTAACGGTCGAAGTGGTGAAACTGTACGATGACTTGTACATACACAGATAGCGGAGATGGCAACTCAGTCTACCATATAGTATACAGTAACAAGACAATATTCACATATGCTATATTCATATATCACATAACTCTTACGAAGCAATTATCATTGAAGTCAAGTGTATCTTTCTATGAACTATTTCCGTAACCAACTGTAGCCGATTTCACAAACATCGCTCGTGTACTAATTTGTCGTCAGGCAGGGGTATCTGTGAGCCTCGACTCACTTGCTCTGGTCTTCTATTAAATAAATTAAATGCATTTTAGCACAAATAAATAATTACTCCTGCAAAGTGCACTTGGGTAGATAAGTGCACTCAGCAGTCGGCTACTGATACCGTTGTCACAACAGACGGAGATAATATTAGCTGCATATTCACACTAGTCCTGCCGAACTACCATCGGACCCGGACTTTGCGTATATACAATGGGTTTTTGGCCATTTATCACATACAGGACCTATATTATTGGAATCCGGTGGATGACACTCTATCACCCTTGAGCATTTTCCATAATCCAAGATGGCGCCCAAAATGGCTGCCAGATACACTACCCAATATTTGACTGTTAATATGTCGAAATAAATACATGTTTTTATTTTGTGTTGTTATATATTGAATGAAATCACGTTCTATAAATGTTAAAACTGATGTTTCAGAATACAAAATGACATTCCAAATGGCCGCCAATACCGTACATAATGTCTCCAACGGCTTGAACCAGTCCAAATCTGGATTGGAAATTCAATATGTGTATTGACATCAAGTTTGAGTTTAATTGTGTGGTGTATAAAGTCTTTTATTAACACAACCATATGCTATTTGAAGTATATTGCATTACTATCGGTATATCAAGATATGGAGAAAAAACACACTACATCTAGCTTCATGCTCAATGGAAGTTGTTTATTTCATTTTCCGTACTGGAACAATGTGTTCTACAAGTTGCATTCAGGATAGCTGTGAAACTATAGAATATATTACCCTATAAATAACAAAATATGATGAATATGTTTACTTGCACAACGTCATGATTATGCTTATCGTGAAAGACACGTAATAACTCAAAATGACCTTAGCTGTTGATAGGCCGTTAAACCCCAACAAACAAACAAACAAACAAACAAATAAAATGACCCATGCAATTAAAGGTAAGACAGAACATCTATTACACATTTTGATATGCGATCCCATCACAATCAGTGACCACAATGCTATTACATGATCAGGCATTTCTGGTCCAAAACTAGCAGCACATGGGTTATTTAACTTTACATTTATGTTGATCAAGGGTAGCCTGAATGTTCCTCACCGAATCTCAAGAGCTTCTATTTGCATTTTATCCCGTCAGCGTATGTGCCGTTAAACATTTTTGATATCCTGTCAATACGACCTAATCACTGCGTATGAATATGTGCGGTTGTCATACTAATAGATTCTCTGATTTTGAGGATGCGGCTGGTGTTATTTTTTTTGCATTTTAAATCTTATTCTTTTGTCGTCTGCTGTTTATTTTCTATTTTCCATTTTTATCATCAAAAACATACTTTGACAGCACTTTAGAGTAATTTACAACAATGCCATTGGAAATGATTCTGAAGTGCTGTCAAAGCATGTTTTTATTGAGAAATAAGGCAAGATATAAAAACAACAGCAGACGACAATTGTTGTGAGTAGCGGTCTAAGGGTTAATATATCCAAAATTCATGCACATGGACAAGTAACAATGAACTATCTACAATACGTCGACAGTACATATATACCAATGCATATAATGAGTACACTATATTTAAAAGAGTACGTATGCTACCATTGAGATTGTGTATGTGAAGTGTAATGTATGTATTATGTAATATGTCTTCGGAAATGTTATCTGTATCATTATATATTACATGCTACTCAGTGGCGTACAGTGATTCTGGAAGGATTTATTTCCTTGAAGGAAATATTTTGTCCTTGACGTCACGTTTTGACTTCATTTCCAGCGAAGAAACAATTCTTAAGCTATCGTCAATATTGTCAATTTTGACTACGTTATAAGCCAATGAAGAGCAAGTTTCACATTTTTCGAAGATCATGTAATACACAATTTATTCCACAAGTAGCGGATTTATTTCCATTGACATCTGTAAATCCGACAGAGAAACGTTTCTTTGTCGGATTTGCAGATATCTCTGGAAATAAATCCGGTATTTCAAAATGGCAGTTGAATAAACTGTATATATCTTTGATAACACGGCGAGCATTGTCCTCATTAACGTAAAAGAAGCACATATTGACTAGCATACAAAAATAGCATATGCACATAATTCGTCAATAACATATCCACCACAATCAGTACATTTGGCTAACAATCTTATCGTTATTAAAATGGTTGTGCTTTATTGCATATGCTGTAGCTAGCCACACAGGTTGAAGTAACGGACCGAGGTCTATAAATACATTAAATATGAAGAAAAAAAACTAAAAATTATTTTTTACTCCCTTTACTCCCTCCATATATATAGACTCCAGTCTATATGGAGGGAGTAAAAACAAAAATTTAACTCTTTTTTTTCCCATTTATTGATGCTTTTGGGCATATTTAATGTATTTATAAACCTCTGTCCGTTACTTCAACCTGTGGCTAGCCAGTGAGTTATGGGGCGTCGTTTTGGACTTTAATAGCACTTTGTGATATCATCACTTCAAATGGATGATATCACCTATTCAAATTGATGATATCACCTATTCAAATGGATGATATCACCTATTTGATTTGAAGTGATGATATCATTAATTTGAATGCATGATATCATCACTTCAAATACATGATATCACCTATTTGAATGGATGCTATCACCTATTTGAATGGATGATATCACCTATTTGATTTGAAGTGATGATATCATTAATTTGAATGCATGATATCATCACTTCAAATACATGATCACCTATTTGAATGGATGCTATCACCTATTTGAATGGGTGATATCACCTATTTGATTTGAAGTGATGATATCATCCATTCGAATAGGTGATATCATCACTTCAAATACATGATATCACCTATTCAAATGGATGATATCACCTATTTGATTTGAAGTGATGATATCATGCATTTGAATAGGTGATATCACCCATTTGAATACATGATATCATCCATTCAGCACAAACTGGTGATATCACCAATTTGAATGCGTGATATCATGTATTCAGAACAAATAAGTGATATCATCCTTTCGAATAGGTGATATCATCCTTTCGGAAGAAAGATTATGTTTCAAAATGAAGGATTTCTCCCTGCGAACAAAAAAGAGAAAATAATCCTAACGTTAAAAACACTTGCTAAATATGCTAACAAAAATAGTAAGCATGCAAACGTGTTAATATTATAATTCTATGATGAAATTATTCTGCAATAAGATATTAAATTATGAACAAAACAATAATAATCCCGCAGTAAAGTCGCGTGCTTAAATTTTTGACTGGAAGTCCTGTTTCTGCGAGACTACTGTAAACAGGGAGTAATAATTTTCTCTTTTATCATTTAAACGAATGGGTGATATCATCTATTCGAAAGAATGATATCACCTATTCGTCCTGAATACATGATATCATGCATTCGAATTGGTGATATCACCAGTTTGTGCTGAATGGATCATATCATGTATTCGAATGGGTGATATGATCACTTCAAATGCATGATATCATCACTTCAAATCAAATAGGTGATATCATCCATTCGAATAGGTGATATCATCCATTCGAATATGTGATAACATGTATTTGAAGTGAGGATATCATGCATTCGAATTGATGATATCATCACTTCAAATCAAATGGGTGATATCATCCATTTGATTTGAAGTGATGATATCATCCATTCGAATAGGTGATATCATGTATTTGAAGTGAGGATATCACCTATTTGAATGGATGATATCATCACTTCAAATCAAATAGGGGATATCACCCATTCAAATAGGTGATATCATCCATTCGAATAGGTGATATCATCCATTTGAAGTGATGATATCACCAGTTCGAATGCATGATATCACCATTTCAGTGTCGAATATGTGATATCACCTATTCGAATAGGTGATATCATCACTTCAAATTGGTGATATCATCCATTCAAATGGGTGATATCATGTATTTGAAGTGATGATATCACGAAGTGCTATTAATGTCCAAAACGGCACCCCTTAGTGAGTATGCATAGTAAAACACGTTAAAGTGTGATGCTCTGTGGATGACATGGCCACACAACAATACATACATGTTCATAGTATATGTGATTACTATGATAAACCTTATTTATTATACAACGATTACAAACAAGCGCGAGAGCACTTGTACAAATGTTTTCGTTGGCACAGAGGAAGACGTAGGGGCGGCTATTATTGTCGGGGGAAACCGTACTGGAGGAAACCCACTTGTCCAACCTGGCGACCACCATGCCATCTCACATACTGCCCCTGCCGAGGACCGAACCTGGGGTAGCATTGGTGAGGAGCGCGCTCGTTACAAATTGCGCTAACCGGCACGATATTGGCACGATCTTGTTTTTGTTTTGTATATATTTATTTCATGATTCAAGTTCACGATTGGGTGCATAAACATAGATGTAATAGTGACATGATACAGTGTAGCTGTTGATGGTTAGGTTATTACGATATTAACCATTGGATCACTTTGTTATGAAACAGCAGCATATATATTGGCTTTAACAATACCTATCTAAATTTGGCACACTTTATGACACCTTTCACTTGCTATGATATGTTTCCCTTGGTAAGAAGAGCGCTGTTCATGCTGTATTAACGGTTGTATATTGAAAACATACACCACATGTCTTCATCATTATTTTCATCGCAATGGTTGCCACTTGTCACTGGGTTAACGCACACATGGTGAGACTATATTTTACAGTTGTTTTACTTCCCGATATGTGAAATGGCTTTTTTAAAGCCATTTCACATATCGGGAAGTAAAACAACTGAAGTAACATTCATTGTGTACAAGTATGAACAGACATACTTCAAATCCCGTTAGTTTATTGCAGAGTTTTGATTGTCATCCGGCGTCCGAGTTACACACAGGTTAAAGTATTTTTACAGCACTATGTCTTTGTTAATTCATGACCAATATGTTATCACTACTCCAGCAGCTCTTGTAACGTGAAGCTTGTAATATCATGTGATATTTCAATATGCGATGTTTATTCCGCATGTACTGCACTGATGAAGATGATGGGAGATGTTTATTCAAAATACAACACTTTAAGCCATATGGCCCATGAAGCAATACGATAATGGCAAACTATAAATCAAAACATATCATAGTGACAAAGACAACAGCAGGACTGGTGTAAATATAAGTAGAAAGTCGTTTAAGTGTATTACCCGTGGTGGAATGCAACAATTGTGCTGGGGATTCTGAATGGCATTATAATCATGCTGAATTTACTGCACAACTATATCTTACATAATACCACAGACAAAACAATTAAGTTCATTTCTTTCACATACAAAACGTCAGGCATATGACCACAATTATGTAATAACTATGTGTGACAATAATTTGACCACTATTATCAGTGTATACGTTAAATATCAAGCATATCGAGTTAAATGAGTATTCACGTATATCGTGGGAAATTATACTGTTTGGTATGTGTATAAGCATTAGATGCGTTGGGAGAAGATGATCTCAATTATGTAAATATAAATTCTCGTTTCTAATATTGAACGCCTGATATAAATACATGCCTAAATTGTTGACAGTTTTTGAATTTTCTGATTTTATTAGTTCTATAAACTTAATCATGTTCGGTCTCCTCAAATAATAAGTATTTATATATGTTTTTCTAATACATGTATCTGTATACATGTTACATTCTATAATAAAGTGATATTCATCTTCTAAGCAATGGCATAATGTGCATTTTCTGTTTTCTATCGGAGTTCTATTCCATCTACCGGCTTCTACCTCTAGGCGGTGAGATGATACTTTTAATCTCGAGAAAGCGTTACGAAATGTTGGTAGTGTGATGTCTTTCAAATAATACTGAAGTTTGAAGTCGCATACCTGGCGATAGAATAATGCACGACTAGATTCGTTAAGTCGTGTTTGCCATTCTTGTATAGTTGTCAGTTAATCTTTGCTTGAACATTGATAAAAACGCATCTATATTGCCGACACCCTGACTTAGCCAAACATGAAAAAAGCCATAACGTGCTAGCATTGTTTTGACAAGTGATGCCCAATTTGGTTTATTCGGAAACGTTTGTATGTCATCTAACATCATATTATATATATGTTTGATATATGTATGGGGTTCTGACTCAATAATTTTAAACCAATACTTAATAATTATCATATATCTTCTAATAAGGAGTGGAGTTCTGCCAACTTCACCATAGACAAAATCGTTTTGAGTACATTTTGAATAAAAAGGGAGATAAACAATCGCCTTGACGTACGCCCAAGGTGCAAGAAAATTCTTCGCTTAGCATTTTATTGTTCTTTACCCTCGATTTAACGTTACAGTACATGGATTTTATTACATTCAAAATTTTACCGCGAACTCCCATCTTTATTAATTTTAACCACAAATTGTCACGCACTACATAATCAAAGGCTTTTGAAAAATCGACGAAAGCACAATACAACTTTTTTCCCGAGTTGATTATGTGCGAAATAAGACCATGTAAAATGAAAATGTTGTCTCTAGTACCCATTCCCTTTCTGAACCCTGCTTGAGCTTCAACGTAAACATGATAATCTTCTGCCCATGCGGATAGCCTATTGTTTAATACCCGCGTGAATAATTTTCCCAGTGTACTCAAAAGTGTTATACCCCTATAATTGTCCACATTATTTACATTACCTTTTTTATGTAACGGGATAATATGACCTTCTGTCCACGAATCTGGAAAATAGCCTATATCAAATATTTTATTAAATAGTGTAGTAATTATTGGTATTAAGACACGACTACCATGTATAAAGAATTCATTCAAAACCATGTCCGGCCCTCCACTACGACCCGCTTTTAATTGCCTGATATCTGTATTTATCTCGTCACTAGTCAGTATGATTGAGTCTAGTTCCGCGAACATTGTATGCAATTCATTATTTAAATATCTTTCATTGAAATGAATCACATCTTCATCAGGTGAACAATATCGGTCAGATGGATTATTAACGGCTTTAAAATAGTTCGTGAACGTATCTAGTGAAATAGTAGATGTGCGGATGCCAACAGATTGCTTTAACATATTCCAGTACATTTTTGCATTTTTGACACGAGCTTGCTCTAATATTTTCGTTTTCTGTAGATCATGCTGAAATTTACATTTCCGAATTATCGATTTGTAGACTGATCTAGATTTAACCATTTCCTGTCTATTTGATTCCGAGGTGTTGTTTCTATATATACTAAGTTTACGATAAAATGCGGTTTTCTTACTTTCACACTCATCATTAAACCATGTATTATCACTAGAATTAACTGGTCGGATTTGCGATTCAACATCAAACCCTGATAAATGTTGATATATATACAAGCCTCGTTTTCGTCAGAAATGATCCGTTGTGTGGGATGGTTGGCAGATACACAGTCTGTGTGTAAACCGCTAGTTCGGAACTGATTTCATGAAACCGTCTACAACCAACTAAGACTGGAATAAAACACGTACACCGGTGATATTTGCACATCGAGATCGTTTGTTAGCAATACACAACACAATGCATGTACATGTACAATATTGGTTAGCGTAATATTATGGCAGACATATTTAATGAAATTTATCAATACACATTGACGTTTCATCAACGTGGTATAACATTACAGAAACAATACAGCAATGCGTAATTTATTGTATTCATACTGTGCAGTACAGATCAGTGTTAAATGAAAATGAACCATGTTTACATTTCTACATTATGTTGGTGTCCATCTTGGAGACCATTTGAATAACACGTATATTTTGAACGATTGTTCATCAAAACGATAAATATACTCTAATGGACACAACGTATACCCAACACAGAATTGAACATTTCCAAGCAACTATGATAATGTTATACACTACTTGTTGTTTTGGCTGCCATCTTGGACGCCATTTCGGATAACACAATTTCTGACTTTAAGGTAAGTGTTTGAAGGTATTACATAAGATGAGATGACAAAACCTATACATGTATATGTCAGACTTTTGCGAGTCAAATAGATGGATTACTTGTTTTGGCAGACATCTTGGACGCCATCGTGCATTTTGGGAAATGCTCAAGGTTTCCGATAGGGTCTGTAGATACAAAATCACCGAAAACCCATTGTACATACGACAAGTCCAGGTTCCAACACCAATCTCCCTGATTGATTGAATGCTTGATTGATTGAACGATCAATCGATTGATTTTTGATTGATTGGTTGATGTTTACGTCCTTTTAACAGAACGTGAATGCAGTTGTATATGGGGAGCATCGTACTTTCAGCACTGAAGTACAATACAAACATTCATTTTGGACGCCACCTTGAATTATAGGGGAAATTATCAAGATTCAAGATGGACACCCTTGATTTTCTTTCGTCTCATTTGTGGCTGTGGTTGGAGAAATGGTGCTTATGGGATGTGTGACCAGTGTAGCTCCTGATCAAATAGAACACCACTGTAGTCTGCTAATCTGCATTGCCATTGCTGTTTAGAAGAATGACACGTTTGTGTTTCATTGATTGAATGGCGAACAGTGCGGATCCTGAGCAGACTGTGTGGATGCACAGGTTGATCTGGATCTACAGTGGTCGCACAACTCATAAGCCCCATTTCTCCAGTCACAGCGACATATGATCCCACTGCATGAATCCAGTTAGACATTTCGTGGACGTAAAAATGGACACAGGACTATCTCTGACGATTGACAATACTGGGAACTCCTTAGTGCCAAGTGACATAACTATGCTATCGTCTCTTGTAGGTCGTCCATACCAGTTGCCTCCCATACTTTATCATATTCGATTTTTAGCTCACCTGAGCCATAGACATATAATGTATTCTATGTCTATGCCTGAGCCAAATGCTCAAGTGATCTACTGTTACCGCTTTTCGACCGTCGTCGTCCGTCCGTCCGTCCGTCCGTCCGTCCACAGTTTTAAACGTCTTCTTCTCCCTAACTGCTGGGCCAATGTTGGTCAAACTTCACAGAGATGATATATCGGTTTGGGGACCGTGCAAGGGCGTTGTCAGCATTTCAGACCGGGGATTCGAAAATCAGAAAATCATATTATACGGCGCAATATAAAACAGGAAGTCATTCAACTATTCGATGACCCAAAGTTAACCTATACGCATCTCACAAATCGAGATATGAGCAAAAATAATTTTCGATTTTTGCCTTTTTTAAGCCGTTTTTTTTCTTTAAGAAAAAAATCCCGGGTATTGGCTTGGCGAAAGCCGGGCCGCGGGCAGCGGCGTCCGATGTGAAGTGTTCGTGTTTCGGATCATTTGTCTGTTACTGTACTACCTAGAACCACCATTCTTGCACAACTTCATAACCAACGGATGCCCACCACATACCACTATCCAACACGTGACCTTTTATTTACGTTGGCCTATTTTTTCGCCTAATCCAAGATGGCCGCCATGGAAAAGTAGGCCAACATTCTCACGAACCGCCGGACCGAAAGTTTCAACGAAACTTGGCAGGAGTGATCGATAATGAATGCTGTTGTGAGATTTGTTAAAATTGTGGTCCCGGGGTCAAAATGGCGGGCCCGGCGGGTCAATTAGGAGTCAAATTTCACATTTTACCAAATTTGGTCATGTTGTATATCAAATGGAAGGTATTGAGGAGATGATCGCTCTGAATCGGTTTTTATCTAAATTGAACGATTACAGCGTCCAAGATGGCCGCCAAAATGTCAAACCAGTATATTTGTATTACAGCTTTCAACCAGCCTTTTCTTACTAACCGCTGGACAGATACTGGCCAAACTGCATAGTTATTGTCTTTTGTTGAAACATTTACAGATTTTTCAAATTGGAGATCGTCACATAATCCAAGATGGTCGCCGTATAAAGTTGGAAAAACTCTTTAAACAATGTTTTCCCATTATAATCACCAGACTGGTTTCGATAAAACTTCGTATACAACTCTCTTAGATTTACTTGCATATATATATAGAATATCCAGGTGGGCTACATAGGGTCAGAATGGTCCTCTTGTTGCTATACATGTCTGCCTATAAACTTACCTATTTACCACACGTTTTACTATTTAGCAATTTTGGTGAAATCGGTTACTGGTTCTGCAAGTAAACTGTGGCTATGGCCGTAAACTTCTGGATAATTTGTTAATTATCACTTTTCAATGTTCCCTAATTGCAATAGAAACGAGTGGGTGGCAGGTGTGAGCATGTGATGGGTAATTTAACGATCGGGGTTCATCCTTACCTGAATTCCGACTGGAGACCAGTAGCCGATTTCATCAAAATTGCAAAGTATACTTATCTAGCAAAGTATACTTTGAGGGAGTAATCATTGATTTTTCCGAAATGCATTATTTCATATAGAACTAATGATTGCATATATTTGATGATTAAAACTATGCAGAATTATTATACTGAATGTATTACATTATCACAGCCAAAATGGCTGTGATAATGTAATAAATTCAGTATAATAAAAATTAATACATTTATCTTAAAATTGAAAATTTCTCCCTCAAAGTATACTTTGCTAGGAAAGTATACTTTGCAATGTTGGTGAAATAGGCTACTGGAATGGCCCTCACATACGTCTTTGACATTTTATATGTGACAATTGAGTATTACGATTATTCGTAATCCTATTTTAGGGGAATGTGCCAAGTGATTTTGATGTGGTATGGACCTGGCATCAGGTCAGGTTATTCTAATTCCCCCCCCCCCCACACCCCCCATTGCAGCGGACCGTAGCTGTTGTGCCGTTAAACACCAATACACAAAAAATAAATAACAAACAAACATAAGAAACGATGTTATGCCAGACTCGGCATGACCTCGTTTGATATGAAATCAGTAAACTCGTTTAACAAAAATATGAATTTAATTATGCACGTTCCAAACGGACAAAGGATACAACTGTATTCGATATCACCCGTGGATGGCATATACGGAGAATTAGACATCTACAACATCCAAGCGTCGGGAATTTGACGACGAACCAATCCCGGTGTTGGAATATTAGACTCAGAAGCCAGTCTATGTTCCTACTGTCGTTTATGTTACCCCTTTCACCGCCAAATATCCGACATGTATGGTTCTATTTTATGGGTTAGACTGACAATTCCATTCATTCATTACGAGCCGGCTCATCTGGATATGTAGTGTTTGTAAACATTGAATTATGGCCTGTGACGCTGAAACAAAACGCCACCACACCGTCGGGAAAAGGGCACTGATTTAATTATGAGCTTCAGGAATTAGACTCGAACGTTTCTAATTCCCAGCTATTTTGTCCGTCGCTCCCCCGGGGAAGGAAGGCATTGCCATGTGCATAACTGTTCATACTGTCAGATACGCATCTGCATAAACTATTCACGTCAGTATGAATACCAGTTACGTTCAGACCGGGGGGGGGGGGCGTTTCACTAAACTTCGTACGACTAAAATGTTCGTAAGTGCAAAACTTTGTAAATTTCACATTAGCAATGTTTTCTTGTAACAATTATTGGATTTACATTTATTGAGCATAGGCTGCATATGCGGCCTATGCTCAATACATGTAAATCCATCCATTGAAATTTCCAAACTATCCTAAATTTGCACTTGCGAACATTAGCAATGTTTTCTTGTAACAATTATTGGATTTACATTTATTGAGCATATAGGCTGCATATGCAGCCTATGCTCAATACATGTAAATCCATCAATTGAAATTTCCAGACTATCCTAAATTTGCACTTGCGAACATTTTAGTCGTACGAAATTTAATGAAACTGCCCCCAGTTTTCTCATCTGGCTCATTTAGATGCGCAAGTTGCTTACAAAGTGAAACACATGTTTACAGTCTAGATGTCTTGTATCAGCAGCTCATTAAAACATTATTGCATGTAACTGCCATCTGAGCTATGTAGGGCATCCACACAAACATGGTTGTATAATTAAAGGTACATGCCCACTCAGTAGGTTCACACTATTAAATAAGTTTGTATAACTGTGTTACTATTCCACCAGTTCTAAAAATTACGAGTGCCCGCTATACAAGTATAAGCATTTAGTAATAATTATGTTACTGATAGTGACTCGCGGTGGTATCATCTATTTTCATATGCAAATGAGTCATGATAGTTTTTTAATTATTTATGCTAATTAAACGAGTCACCTGAAAAAATAATATTTTCGACACATTATAAAGTATGATCATTGCACATCAAGAAATAAATACAGAGAATAGATAGTAATGTCTGTTAACATTTTAAGGAAACACGGTTATCGCCATTGATATCAGTGTGGAAATTTACGTCGGATATACGTGTATAATAATGTCAATTAACACGTTAGGTAATGGTGAATGAATGTTTATTTTGCCAGAAAATGTCATATTTACAGAATATACAAAACTATCTGATTTAATTTACATAAAGAACATTTGGTGCCTACTGAGTGGGCATGTATCTTTAATGTATAGAAAAGTGGCATTGTAAATACTGACTACGTGTGTGTATCCCATGAAAACATGTCCACATATACAGCAGAACCCGTTAAACCGGACTCAAATAAAAGTTAGTTATACTTAATGGTAATCGGGTTAATTGCCATTTTTCTCCGCTGAGTATGTATATCCGCGCGTGTCTTGTAGTAGTTGTCTGTTTTACAATGGAACCTCTCTAAATCGGACACCCTGGTGTGTCCAGTTTAGAAAGGTTCCACTGTATTTAATATGACCTAAATATATAATTATTACCATAGTTAGACATTTCATAAACAGAGAAACATAGCACATACCGTTCTATGTCCGTCTATTTATGAAATGTCTAATTACAGTAGAACCTCTCTAAACCGGACACGCAGTCAGTCTCTGTATCCTTAGTTGTATGGGTTTGAGTGTCATCTATCGCTGCTGATAATGCCTGTTCAAGTTCGCAAAGCACACCCACATGCCTTGGTATAGTAATATATCTGATTTACAGTGAAACCTCTCTAAACCGGACACCCTGGGGACATCCCAGGGTGTCCGGTTTAGAGAGGCTCCACTGTATAATAGTTTAATACGCCTGTGATCCCACGGTGACATACCTACCCACAAACACATGCACGCACGCACACACCTCCCACGCACGCACGCACGCACGTACGCATACAGGTTCATACAGGCTCTTGCAGAGTTGTACCAAATGCTACTCTAATCTTCCTTAATGTTTTGTTTTCTTGTGACCGCTCCACTCAATACAGGAGATAGGTGAATAAACGGATAAAGTGTGACAGGGATGGTACAATGGTTACACATTTCCCAATCATGTTAAGAAACTCAGAGAAATAAAAATTGCCACGAAATAAATTAAAAAGCCTCTAAAGACCAATTATTAATAATAATCTTTAAGGGGTATTTTTCATGGCATTTTTTATTTCTCTGATTTTCTGCTAGCTTCTAAACATAATTAGGATTGTTTTTAAATCATTTTACCAGCCCTGTCACGCTTTATCTATATTCACCAATGATGTTTACAGGACGAGAACCTATGTAGCAGGCCGTACGCAGGAATTAATTTAGGGGGGTGCGTTATCGACGGCGCGAACGGCTAAACATTGTTTGTTTGCACATTCACGGACAGACCTCGGCAGATTAATCATTTCACCCCTAAATAACTGGAATGGATTTTGATATGTTAATTTTGCAACCCATTCCAATCATCGCAAAATGATTTTCAGACCAGTCCATTTATGAACATGAGGTGTTTTTGTTCTCAAAATTATGAAAATTACTTGGAAAAAGTGCAGATCCTGATGAGACGGCTCGTTACGAGCCGGCTCATTTGGATCTACACTTTTTGCCAATACCACTATACAGGCCTGTGGTGTTGAACGGGTTAAGGGGGGGGGGGGGGGGGGGGGGGGGGGGGGGGGGGGGGGGGGGGGGGGGGGGGGGGGGGGGGGGGGGGGTGCGTACGCACCCGTTGCACCCCCTCTGCGTACGGGCCTGTGTAGCTTGAGCCAAATTCTTCTTCTTCTGCTTCTTCTTCCTTCTTCTTCGCTAGATATACGTGGCGTGGCTGTGACGAAATGGGGCTTAAGGGTTTGCGATCAGTGTAGATTAGATCTGCATTGTTCACCATTCCATGAATGAAATGCCCGTTATCACTATATAGCTCGTTATCAGGCTACAGGCGTGTGCTATTTTACCGAGAGCTATGCTAGTCACAAATCCCATAGGCCCCATTTCTCCAGGTACAGCCACATAACATATGACGTCGGTTTTCGAGTCAGCTCGCAGACTGTTAAAATGGGCATGGCAGCTTATACTGTTGATAAGAAAATGTCCAACGAAGAGCATACAAAATAGTGTGATAAAACGTACAGTGAACGGGTAAAGTTGCTGGTATGGGTCTACCTGCCTTACAATATAGAAGAGTAAGGGCCGACAGGGTAGAAGTTTTTAAAATCATAAACAATATAGGCAAAGTTAACACAGTGAAAACAACGACATCGGTCCTATCAAGAGCAAGAGGTCACCAATAGCAGTAGCCTATGTCATCAACATTGCAAAATATACTGATCTTGCTAAGTACACGTTGAGGGAGAAATTTTCAATTTAATGATAACTTTATTAAGTGTTATTGTACTGAATGTATTACATTATCACAGCCATTTTGGCTGTGATAATGTAATAAATTCAGTATAATAATTCTGCATACTTTTAATCATCAGATGTATGCTGTCGTTAGTTCTATATGAAATAATGCATTTCGGGAAAAATAATGATTACTTCCTGAAAGTATACTTAGCTAGATAAGTATGCAGGAAAACATGCATTTATTGAACGCATGGTGAACTCTTGAAACAGTCTGCCAGATAATATAATGGTGTAAACTGTAAACATTTTCAAGAGCAGACTAAACACTGCATGGAAAAAGATAGTCCAATAAAATTTGAAATTTGAGACATATTGTTATGAAAACAATGGGTAGTGGGTTAGCAGGGATTCTAAAAAAACTGTTGATTTCCGATAAAGTGGCGAGGGCAAATGTCACAGGAAATTCCATATTGAACCATAATAGGTAAAGTAGGTGTGTCATAACTGCAAAACCGACATTAGCATGGCGGTGTAGCATGTATGTGATCAGTTTTGACTCGAAATATATTCAAACACCGTTCAGATATATTCTGAATCAATTTGACAGGTGTATTGCAACGTATTTGCTAAAAAAGAAAATAGTGAGCAGAGGCACTTAAATCATACCTGTATCACACCACCACGTCAAGCACTCCATGGGAAATGCATGCATGAACACGTCAATATTAATCGATAACAATGCACCTGTGATTTCATTATCTAATTTTCGAAGATATAAACATTTTTATACATGCGTGCACCTATATCAACCTGTGGCCAAGAGACATATTTCGTATCTGGTCCATCTAGTGTAGTGGTTACAGTTATCTTTTTAAAATTTATGTTTCGTTGAGGGTTGTGGGTTTGACACCAGCACTGTGTTATTGTTTTTTATCCGAGCTATTAGCTCGGATTTAGTAGCTATATGAAAATTCTGTCATTACAGATATGCTAATGAGTTAAGTGGCGGTCGCAGTGTCACTGTTTGCGGGTTTGTGTGTTATTGCAAAAGTTTGTGTATACTTTATAAACTATTAACTGTTATGTACTAATATGAGTTCTTTGTTATGTATGTTGATATTTTGCGCAATGATATAGTAGGGGGTGGGATTTCCCTGTGACGTTTTTCTTGAATGACCAATCAGATTAAAGCTTACATTCTGAACTTTACATAGGTCAATGGCTCGATAAAATCCGACATTGGACAGCGAAATGATGACAATTTAAAGCAGAAACATTGTTTTTTGACAGGCAATTTTTTGATAATTACACGTCGTGTGTGTTAGCGCATACGCTGCATGAGTGTGGTGTGGAATGAAAATATGGATGATGATAAGGAAGTATATGAAGTTTGAAGTCAATCTGACTTACGGTTGCAGAAAACTTTAAGGCAAATCGTACGGATGCAAATGTCTAAGTAATTTGACATTGACCTTGGAAATGAAGGCCGCATGAGTGTGGTATGGAATTAAAATATGGTTGATGATAAGGAAGAATATGAAGTTTGAGGTCCATCCGACTTTCCGTCACAGAGATAATGGGTAACCAAACTCTTTAACGTGGATGGACGGAATTACGAAAACTATATACCCCTCGACATACTTTGTATGCCGGGGGGGGGGGGGGGGCGGTATATCTATAGTTTTGTATACACAGTTTCAACTTTATATATGTTACAACAATTACAAACAATTGCGACTTGACGTTACACAGCATATACAGTATGATACACTTCACAAAGAAAACGTTGTCTTGAATTTGAATAAGGATAATAATTATCTAGATTATTTGTATTATGAATTAAAAAAAGTATATTTAAATAATTAGATATTAATTTAAATAAATATTTTGGCATCATTTACTCAATAAATTAAAATTGAATGTGTAGCTGAAATGAAAGTGAAAGTAGAACGTCTTTGTTATATCCTCCGGGTTACAAATCGCTGAGGATTCCTATTTGAATTGGAAAATGATATGAATTTTAAATTTAGGAGACTGTGTCAGGAGAAAATGGACTGATGACATATGTCACCAGTCTAGTTCCTGAGCTATGACTGTGACAGGAAAAAAGGGACTGATGACATATGTCACCTGTCGTGTTCCATGCATGACTGCTCACTTTTGTTTGTAATTGTTGTAACATATATAAAGTTTAAACTGTGTATACAAAACTATAGATATACCCCCCCCCCCCCGGCATACAAAGTATGTCGAGGGGTATATAGTTTTCGTAATTCCGTCCATCCACGTCGGATGGACCTCAAACTTCATATACTTCCTTATCATCAACCATATTTTCATTCCATACCACACTCATGCGGCCTTCATTTCCAAGGTCAAGGTCAAATTACTTAGACATTTGCATCCGTACGATTTGCCTTAAAGTTTTCTGCAACCGTAAGTCAGATTGACTTCAAACTTCATGTACTTCCTTATCATCATCCATATTTTCATTCCATACATGTACCACACCCATGTGGCCTTCATGTCCAAGGTCAATGTGAAATTACTTTGAACAATCATGTTTGTCAAGATAATTTTTTTTTTTGCAGCATTGGTAATGTATACTGATTCGACGAATATATTGATTTTAAATGGAATATATATGATTTTTTGTGTGTGAAATATTAAAATGGTCGAGCACGTACTGCGAAGGATTTCAGGACTTTCAGTCCTTTGATTATAATTCAATGTTGTCCCTCCCTTGATAGTCCCAAATATTTGCCGTGGTTAATACGTTTATTTTATTAACATTATTTAATGTACCTTACATAAGCATTCTGTTCAAAAGCTGATATATACGTACATCGTATATTGCATAATACTGTCCAGACACTGTATCTCTGCCTGGACCAAATGTATACGCGCAACCAATATCTTCCCCATCTGGGGGCGGCGGACATACGACGTGTGGGTGAGCTTAGCCAGCCAAACATTTCCAGGGGCCGGGAATGAGGAGGCCAAGAACCCCAGAGGATGTGTATATTTACGCCCCCAAGAGTCTCTCCCCCCCCCCCTCCCCCCCCCCCCCGTACATTGTACTGGTCTTATTTCACGTTTTTTATAGATATATAACTTTTATTTAGTGGATTTTATGAATTGTGAACACAGTAAGCCCTGGCCTGACTGCGTGATGTGCATCCTGATCTGTGAAACAGTGAACCCAGTTCACACGTCACAGGGACCCTTGCGTCAATCTCTAAGACATATAAACTGTGAGAAAACGTTGTATCTGTTACAATAAAAAAAAAGAACTGAACTGTGGGGACAATACTGCGTGTGTTTGTGCAAGACTGGAAACTCACAGTGAATCAACTATTGAAACATTTTACGTTTACAAATATGGCATGTATTGTGGTTTTCAATCGCCTGTTTCACTAGTCAACCGGTTGGTAATTTAAATTATCTCCCAAGCTACCTGGAGCATATATTTTCAAGCTCAAATTTGTCTAGATAATGCGTCGATTCGTACGGGGCGCCGTTTTGGACTTTACTAGCACTTTGTATCGAAATGGTGATCACCTTTATCACCATTTCGAATCAGTGATATCATGCTTTCACAACAAATACTATGTTCCAAAATAAATGATTTCTCCCCAGATTTTGTTTATCAACAACAGGGCACCATTTCGATACAAATGGGTGATATCACTCATTCAAATAGGTATTATCACCCATTATTTCTGGAATAGTGATATCACCCTTAATAATAGGTGATATCACTCATTGGAATAGGTGATATCACCCATTCGAATGGGTGATATCACCTATTTGAACCTGCGAGACTACAGTAAGGGAGTGATCATTTACACTTTTGATATTTAAACAAATAGGTGATATCACCTATACAAAAGGATGATATCACCAGTTCATTCTGAATGGGTGATATCACCCATTTGAACAAGTGATATCACTTATTGGGAGCAAATGGGTGATATCACCTATTCGAATGGGTGATATCACCTATTCGAAATGGTGATATCACCGATTCAAATCTGACTAGGTGATATCACCCATTCAAATGGGTGATATCACCTATTTAAATGAGTGATATCACCCATTCGAATGGGTGATATCACAAAGTGCAAAACGGCGCCCCATAGATTCGACCACCTAAACTGGCTGCAAACGGCTACATCCCTAGAAAGCTAAAGTAGACACAGTCCGCTGATCCGTGACGTCACGTGCCCTTCCCAATTGATTGGAATTCAACAGAGTCCTGTCACCCATGTGTAAATATTGTTTTTAATAGATGCGCAGTCCGAAAGTATGTTTATGTCGACAAGAGATACATCTAACTTTAGAAATTGAATGGCTTACACCGACGTTGGATACAGGTAAATACAGTAAATACAGGTAAAAGATTAACGGTATTTTTGTTTCCAGTATCTGTGTATCTCAAAACTAAAATCGCAAACATTCACTCCAATGATGATAGTATTTGGAATACACCGAGTGAGACAATGGCAGTACAGTGGGCAGTACACATGGCAGTTCAGTGGGCGGTTGACCCTTGGCCGAAATAAACACAGGTGGAAGACTCGGACCTAGAACCTGATATATGGCTCATTTGTAAACCATTACCCCACCAACCAATGTCCGTACACGAGACACTATAGCGTTGATTTAAGGCTATACTGTATATTGTAAGGAAATGGGTGGGTGGGGTTTTTCAAATGAGTCATTTAGTTGGTACTATGTCCGAGTCTTCCACCTGTGGAAATAAATGGTCCGGTCTCGGCTTGACTTTCATGCATTGAACAACACGTAGTTTAGGCATATAATGTGGACACTATCGGAGGGCATTTTCTGTCGTGTACGAGGTAATGTATAGAGTATGATGTGGTTACTGTACGTATAATTCATGTTTCCGGAGGAATTCATTCAGATTGACCATGGCATGGACACATGATCCTCTAAAATGGAGTTGGTTTTACCTGAGCGGCCATATTCCTTAGATGGAATAATCTAGATAAAAGGTACTTATATTAAATGAACCCTTGTGACAGTTGTATGCGCCCGCCCGGGAATGGTGAGGGTGGGGGGGGGGTGGTGAAATGGAATAGTGTTACCGGCGTCCGTACGTCCCGTCCCGTAAGTCCCGCTCGGGTAAATTTCTTATAATTTCAGTTTCCTTGCACGGATCTGCTTGATATTCCACACACACATTGATAGTATGGTCCTCAACCACCCTGTGACAAATCAACGATCGTCCCGCCCTTGCTAAGCCCATGGTCAAGGTTACATACTTGGTGCGTTCGAAACTCTGGTAAATGTCTTATAATTTATGTTTTCTTCCATAAATCTGCTTGATATTTCACATACGCATTGTGCTCGGATTGTCTGCTTCCATGCTATGACAAATTCACGCTTCTCTGGCCCATTGTGTTTTCAAATGTGCCTCATTTTCTTTGGCTGTCAGCGGGGGCATTCGTGTGCCGATAGGCCACATTTCTAGTTATTATTGTCTAGTTTTGGAGAGAAACGCATTGAATTGTACGGATCCCCGCAGGGGACATGGATTTTTTATTGTTAATTCATTCGATCAATTTAACAATTCGTTCCCTCGAATTAACAATTCGTTCCCACGCTATAACAATTCGTTCCCACGAATTAACAATTCGTTCCCGTGGGAACGAATTGTTATTTCGTGGGAACGAATTGTTAAATTGAGGGAACGAATTGTTAATTCGTGGGAACGAATTTCTAAATTGAGGGAACGAATTGTTATTTCGTGGGAACGAATTGTTATTTCATGGGAACGAATGAATACCTCTGTGGGGCTCCGCAGAATTGCGTTTATCAACATGCAGCGCAAATAAACTGAAGGTCTTGCCCACATTATGGGTAGTTTGGTATTTATGATGAGGTATGTGAATACTGGCATGATAGTACTATTACGATGAATTATGTACACAATGAGGCGGCTTTCGTGTTTCTGATGAACATAACCACAGTTCGTTTAGAGAACAATTAACCTCAGCTATTGTGTACATATTTACGTTTTACATATCTTTCCGTCACAATGTTCGAGCATTTGTCATAATTAAATACCAATTATTTCGTTGTTAGTGTCTTCCAATTTTCCAATTTAGCGCAATTAGCAATACAGTCCTCGCACAAAGTAACTCAGCCCATGTTGTTAAGTGAAACTTTATATTGTCAGTCGACGAGAAGGGCGTCACATACAAGGGTGCAAACTGATGAGGCGTACCATTGATCGCAGGCGCGGATCCAGGATTTCGGGTTAGGTGGGGGGCGTAACTATTTTACAATGTTTGACTATATTATCGAACGAGCATAGCTCGTTCGATAATATAGTCAAGTATTGCAAAATAGTCGACCAATGGCGGTTCGGGATAGCGCTAGGGGGGTCAACATGCAGGGGTCCCCCCCCCCCCCCCTCGGAATCTTTTTTGAAATCTAAATCGCTTTCCTGCGTTCTGGTGCATTTTGGAGCAAAAATATTGACACTGTCACAGTATGTTTAGACATGATTTTTGATTGAAAACGTTTAAATTTTGAAACAATAAGACAACGACCGAAAAATGCATGGAATACATGGCACTTGGCATGGAACGTGCCTTGTAACTTGTAACAAATCTTTACTCGGCGAATTTTAGGGGGGAGGGGGCGCGCCGGGCACCCCCCCCCCTGAATCCGCCCATGGATCGTGATAGATTGTGGAACATGTACATACACGAAATATATGCTATTGTATAGAAAATTGTCCTTAAAGTTACCTGAATAATATAAATGTTATCAAACGCAAAGGATAAGCACCCTGTCTCAGACTTCCAGCCACATCCGGGCTACATTATTAATGCTAGAGGTAATTTCAGAAATGTTGCTCTCGCACCTGCGCATGGAGGAATTGTTGAGAAGTGGCGAAGGTCATTACATACTGATATGAACTAACAATTAAAAGGCACTTCGTTACGTGGTCAATCCCAGGGGCGACACCCCCCCCCCCCCCCCCTCCCCGTTCAGCGACGGAGTTTACATAGACCACAGTTTACCACCAGTTGGAGTCTGAATTTAAATGCCGTAAAACACAGGAAAGTGCATCTCGAAGAGCTCGAAAATAGGACAACCCCCTAGTTGCCAACGGTAATTCTTGCAATTACTCCCATACCGTACGGACGGTACGGGAGTAGATTACAAGAGTTACCTTCGCAACTAGACAACCCCCCGTTCCCCAAATGCTGGATCCGCCCCTGAAGTGGCACATTTCCATTCCACATTTGGATTGATGGCTATTAATCGTTCTGATCAACTGAACTCAGAAAAGCAGGACATCGACAAATACAGCCGGAATGATGTTACTTGAAATAGCTAGTTTTTCCAAGAATAGGACGGAAACACAAAGCAACGTAGGGACTGAAATAATACGTTCACGTATGGCTGATCTACCAAGTAACTCCTGGATTGCATTTACGGATGGCTCGTGTTTGGAAAATGCCGGTCCATGTGGTGCAGGAGTATGGCTATACGTCAGTGGGTCTACTCAAACTTAACTGGAAACAAGATTCATACAAAACCACCAATTTGAACTAAGCCTCCGATTTAAACGAATTGAAATGAGATTGGATTCATCTCTAGGACACTCAACTATAGAAGGTAACAACACAGCAGGGGCCCGTTTCACTAAACTTCGTACGACTAAAATGTTCGTAAGTGCAAATTTAGGATCGTCTGGAATTTTAAGTTGATGGATTTACATTTATTGAGCATAGGCTGCATGTGCAGCCTATGCTCGATAAATGTAAATCCAATAATTGTTTACAAGAGAACATTGTTAATGTGAAATTTACTATCATAATTTTGCACTTACGAACTTTTTAGTCGTACGCAGTTTAGTGAAACGGCCTCCAGATCACTTAGCAAAGGAAGCTGAATTGGAAGCCAGGGACCGTGAGGACTTGTCAGCTACAGTCACCAAGCAAGATGCCGAAAAATATCAAGACGTTTGATGAATACCAAATGGCAGAAGTGCTGTGATGATTGTGATGCGGGACGCAGATATCAGTTTTCATCCAAGGACTCAAATGATGTCATGTGTGAAATTGTATTGCATATTATAACTTTATTTATATTAATTCAAATTTATATTTTTCATTACTTATTTTAGGCGCAGAATATATTTTGCAATGAGGTTTTAATGAACATAATTACGTGTAGTTCCAATTTGCATAATATTTGCAGATATATTCAAACATTTGACTGGATTGGTATTAGGCGATAATGAGATTCGGCGGTGCCGTATAGGTTTTTCCCTGTCTGTCAGTCTGTCCTTTATTTTTTGGAAGATTTTATCAGAGTTTCTCAAATAAACTATGGGGGCCCTAAATGCATCGACAGACCACAGTTTCTAGTGTTCGGTTGCTGTTCATTTAAATAATACAAATACAATTTAAAAAAATTCAGCAGTTCGTCTTTAACATATGTATGCACATACGTATAATTAACGAAAACACACGTTGTTTGTTTCGGTATCGTTAAATACTCATATACAGTGCAACCTCTCTTCAACAGCCACCCTTGGGAAGACGCAAAACTGGCTGTTGTAGAGAGGTGTCTGTTGTAGAGAGGTTAATGCTGAATTAAATTTGTCGTCTGCTGTTTATTTATTTGCTTCGATAATTCTCATCAAATGCATGCTTTGACAGCATTTTAGAATCATTTCCAATGGAAATGATTCTAAAGTGTTGTCAAAACATGTTTTATTGAGAAAGAATGCAAAGCAACAGCAGATGACAATTTTCGTGCCCAGCAGTCTAAGGGTTAAATATAGAGGAAAGCATCCATTTTGGATATAATATAGCGGCTGTTACAGGGAGGGTTTTGTTGTAGAGAGGTGGCCGTTCGGGGAGGTTCGACTGTATCACCGAATCATAATGAAATCAAAACATGAAACAGGCAAAATGAACGCATTGCAGTTGCTGAGCCTACAATTGTGTTCAACGACATTTATTGATTGGGAAATACCATCACTTGACAGACGCACTGCAGAATCACAGGTGGAAGACTCGGACCAAGGACTCAATACATGGCTCATTTGAAAAACCTTACCCACCCAGTTCTTACACTATACAGTATATATAGCCTTTCGAAAACGCTATAGTGAATAATGTACGGAAAATGGTGGGTGGGGTGACGGTTTACAAATGAACCATTTATCAGGTCCTAGGTCCGAGTCGTCCACCTGTGTGCAGAATCCCTCTACTGTTCACCCACAGGTGCAAGACTCGGACCTGTAACACAAAATAAAATGCATATTGCAAAAAAACACATTACCCCACACACTTGGTCTCATACAGTACTATGTTCTATAACATAGTACTGTATGAGACCAAGTGGGTGGGGTAATGGATTTTTTGTAATGGGCATTTTTTTGTGTCACAGGTCAGAGTCATCACCTGTGTGTTCACCCACCTCTAATAGGGGTGGTGTGGTGATCAACGGTAGGTAGTCCAACAACGCAAATTGATACCATTTTACAACGTCACATGGCACTGAAATTCAGTTTAGTTGTAGAGTGGAACCTATCTAAACCGGACACCAAGTAAACACCTGTGATCATATGTTTAATGAGTTTATTGGTCATTTATATCAGGGATAAATAGAGAATAGTAGGTTAGTGCCGTGAATGGGGAAAACATATCTGGCAAGGCTTAGGAAACGGATGTGTCCGAGTAGTATATAGGGAGTCAAAATGATACCACCAAAGGTGGGAAGCGTTATTGACCCTGGTTACAGCTCCCAACAGTATCGAAAAACGTGTTTTTGGCCAAATATGAAAAGTAGTCCCCAACAAAAAACAAATGTTGGCGTTGGGTGCCGCAATACAGGCAACAAAACCACCAGCGCAGGTGATATTATTCTGACTCCGATATTTCGAAAAAGAGAAAAAAAAGGGAAAAAAAGCCTGTTTTTCGAGTGTGCTGGGGAGTACTTTTGTTTGTTGGATTTTTTTTGGGAAAGTTGTATCCACATTTGGGACGAAAAATCCACAATTGTACTACCACCTCCCAATCGTATCCACATTTGGGACACAAAATCCACAATCGTACTACCACCTCCCAATTCGTATCCACATTTGGGACACAAAATCCACAATCGTACTACCACCACCCAATTGTGGATACGAATTGCACACACATCACTTTTTGGGAAAGTAGAAGAATAATTTGTCTCCCAAGAGGCAAACAGAAATGGCCCATCCACATTTTGGACGAAAACATCCACAATCGTACTACCACCCCAAATACAAGCCAACAATTTCTGGAATACCAAACCTGTTTTCCACATGGGATGCGCCCCGATTCCAGAATCGATCCACACCCGATTTTCCAAAATGGATCTGCCATCCAAAAACAATTTCTGTTTTCCACATCCACAATCGAACGCCCAATTGAAGATATGTTTCCCATTGGAATAGACAAACAATTTTGCCAAATCGATCCAAAATGCCATACAAGGAATGCGAAACATGCGGCAAGGGTTTCGACAAGCCCGCAAATTTTCGAAGACACATGGGTCGCAAGAACCCGTGCAGACCTCCCACGAGAGAGTGTCCCGAATGTGGAGGGAAGTTTAATTTGCCACCTACAAGACTCTCTGGCAACATCGCTCGAACAGGTGTCCCGAGGGGCCAGAAGATTGTTTTTCCAAAACAACCACGGAGGGTGGGTAGCAAGAAGAAGGCTGCGACCAGGAAGAGGATCCTGGTACTGGAGAGGAGGGTGGCAGAGTTGGAGGAGGAGGTGGCTAGACTGCGGGATGGAGCGAACATCGACAGCGACGACGATGAGACCGATTGGACAGATATGTAGAGAGAGGTCGGCTATTTTCTCCCAAGAGGCGAACAGAAATGATACCACCCATTTGTGTATTTGGACACATTTGGGAAAAGTGTAGAAAAAATTCGCCTCCCAAGAGGCAAACAGAAATGATACCACCCAATTGTCCGCATTTGGACTTTTGGGAAAAGTGTAGAAAAAATTCGTCTCCCAAGAGGCAAACAAAATCTAGACCACCCAATTGTACACATTCGGACTTTTGGGAAAGTCGAAGAAAAAATGTGTCTCCCAAGAGGCAAACAAAAATGATACCACCCAATTGTCCATATTTGGACTTTTGGGAAAAGTGTAGAAATATTTGTCTCCAAGAGGCGACCAGAAATGATACCACCCATTTGTGTTTTGAAAAATTAAAATTATGCCTACTCTCCCCTTTGTGTTTTGAAAAATTAAAATTATGCCTCCCCCCTTGTGATAAAATTATGCCTACTCCCCCCTTCGTGTTTTGAAAAATTACTAGGGCGGAAAAAAAAGTTTCAGCTACCACCGTTTCGGCAACCACACGACACTCCCAACACCCACGAAAAATCGGGAACGGATTTCCAAAAAACCCAAATACATCGAACTACATCGAACTACAACGAACTACAGTATAGAAAGCGGAGATTTGGTCGAGGCTACCAAGGTTTCGGCTACCTTTTTCCCCAAAAACGGCTACTCCATGTAGAAAGGGTCGCCAGGGTGTATGGACTCGCTAGGAGTTTTCTTTTTTTCATTCGATTTTGTGGAGTGCACGAACTGGGCGTCGGGATCTGGTTTGTTCTTCCAGAGTCTACAAGCCTCTAGAGACACGAATGGGAACAGTGGTCTGCAGACCGCGTACGCCGTTTTTCGATACTGTTGGGAGCTGTAACCAGGGTCAATAACGCTTCCCACCTTTGGTGGTATCATTTTGACTCCCTATATACTACTGTCCGTGCCGCGCCAGATATTTTTTCCCATTCACGGCACTAACCTACTATTCTATTGATCCCATCAACACTACACATAGCTTTATAATGTAAAATATAACCCCAGCCGCATCCTCAAAATTGGAGAATTGAACAGCATAATTATATTCATACGCAGTGATTAGGTCGTATTGACAGGATATCAAAAATGCTTCACGGCACCGTGGTGTTTCACGGGATAAGGTCTGTTCGTGATGGCATAGAGCACAACTATGGCTCAGAATGATCCAATGCCTGATTTACATTGAAACCTCTCTAAGCCCGACACCCTAGGGACCTCCCAGTGTGTCCAGTTTAGAGAGGTTTCACTGTATAACAAAATGCACACTTGCGGAAGCTGATACCCATATATTGCGCTCTGTAGCAGATGCGGCGAAAGAAGGATGTTAACTTGTTTACGATTGCAAAGGCGGAAACGGCATGATACTTCATGAACTACTTCCTGTATACATATATGTACGCCCGTGTGCTGATACAAGATCAGATTTATTCTGAATACGAGATGTAGGCCTATGTAGGTGTTAGCTGTAATCATTTGAAGCAAGCTATGTTTGAAAGCAAGCTTGTCAATGTGCGTGAAAACGCGTTTAAACGTAAATAAAAGTTAGCTATGTCATAAGATGAATTTAAATATGAATTTAAAGAGACATGTGGTGAATTGATATTTTGAAGTGTCATTTCGTTAACAGATGAAAGCACCACTCAACGGGCTGAATTAATTTAAGCATATGATGCACACCATGTGATTTTGTACATGATAACATTGATGTGCGATACTTCATAAAATATATTTACAACATTTGCGATAGTTTCCGTAAATGACGTCGAAAGATGACAATATTTTCATAGCAAATGCGGAATTCAATTCCGCATTTGCTATGAAAATGTCGTCATCTTTCGACGTCATTTACAGAAAATATCACAGTTTTCTGTAAATATATTTCATGAAAAATCGCACCTGTTATTCGGTACAAAATCACATGACATGTCCCTTATGTGACCATGAAATACTAGACGTGACTGTAAGGTCACACATTGGCGTTTTGTCTTATGATTATTATATATTGTAGTTTTAAGACGATGTTGTTTTAGAACTGATGGACAAGAATATGTAGCTATTTCCATATTTCTGGAAGATCACAGAATCCGTTCCCGTAAATGCAATTATTTCATTGAGTCACAATATTTCATGGACGTGTTCATATACCCGGCGTGTGTCCTACCCTTGTAAACACTTATGTCGGTAAAAATATACATATTACATAAAATTCGAATGAAATCCACGGGAAGAAAATATATTTAAATATTACCTGCTGTTCCGTGTTTCATGATGTAAATAAGATGCGAATCACATTACGTTTGAATAATTACGAAGTAGTATATTCAATTTCAGAACCGTGGACAGATACTCTTAATGAAGGGGTCAGTGAAAGAATGTGGTGTGGACTTAGCCCCATTCTTCCACTGATCCCTTCAATTTAATATTAATATCCGGCAGAATTTAAGTAAAAAAGAAAAAATTGTCACACGCCGATTTTTAAAAAAAATGTAATTTTGAAGTGTCTATGCATATAAATGAATCATACAATACCATTTCATGCTCAATGGGGATGGTTGCTATGAAAATTAGTTTTTTTTCCATTTTATCAAAATTTATATTTTTCCGAAGTAAACTTTCTTGAAGAAGAGACAATGTGTATATACGTACTGAAATGTCCTTCATAAGCTCTGCCGCAATGATAATAACTGTTAACAGGTGGAAGGCTTGGACATAAAACCCAATAAAAAGGCACGTTCGGTAAAATGCGACATATTCTAACAGAAATTGGTGGGTGTGGTAACTTTATTTTTGGGATGGGCCTGTTACTGGGTCCTATGTCCTATGCTCCCACTCCACCCTTCTTTTACTGACTGCACGTGTTGAACGCGTCAAGTTGAACGCCCTGCCACCACCACTGTAATGCACGTGTGCCAAGTTGAACGCCCTGCCACCACCACTGTAATGCACGTGTGTCAAGTTGAACGCCCTGCCACCACCACTGTAATGCACATGTGTCAAGTTGAACGCCCTGCCACCACCACTATAATGCATGTGTGTCAAGTTGAACGCCCTGCCACCACCACTGTAATGCATGTGTGTCAAGTTGAACGTCCTGCCACCACCACTGTAATGCATGTGTGTCAAGTTGAACGCCCTGCCACCACCTCCACTGTAATGCACACTGAATAAGTGTCTCAAGTGAACGCCCTGCCACCACCACTGTAATACACGTGTGTCAAGTTGAACGTACTGTCACCGTTTGTCACACTCGTAATTTACGTGTGTCAAGTTTGACGCCCTGTTCACCACCACTGTATTAACACGGTGTGTCAATGTTGAACCGTGCCTGTCACACCCACACCGTAATACACGTGTGTCAAGTTGAACGTCCTGCACCAACTCTGTAATGCATGTGGTGTCAAGTTGAACGTCCTGCCACCACCACTGTAATGCATGTGTGTCAAGTTGAACGTCCTGCCACCACCACTGTAATACATGTGTGTCAAGTTGAACGTCCTGCCACCACCACTGTAATGCATGTGTGTCAAGTTGAACGCCCTGCCACCACCACTGTAATGCACGAGTGTCAAGTTGAACGTCCTGTCACCACCACTGTAATGCACGTGTGTCAAGTTGAACGCCCTGCCACCACCACTATAATGCATGTGTGTCAAGTTGAACGCCCTGCCACCACCACTGTAATGCACGTGTGTCAAGTTCAACGCCCTGCCACCACCACTGTAATGTACGTGTGTCAAGTTGAACGCCCTGCCACCACCACTGTAATACACGTGTGTCAAGTTCAACGCCCTGCCACCACCACTGTAATACACGTGTGTCAAGTTCAACGCCCTGCCACCACCACTGTAATGCACGTGTGTCAAGTTGAACGCCCTGCCACCACCACTATAATGCATGTGTGTCAAGTTCAACGCCCTGCCACCACCACTGTAATGTACGTGTGTCAAGTTCAACGCCCTGCCACCACCACTGTAATACACGTGTGTCAAATTTAACGTCCTGCCACCACCACTGTAATACACGTGTGTCAAATTTAACGCCCTGCCACCACCACTGTAATACACGTGTGTCAAGTTCAACGCCCTGCCACCACCACTGTAATACACGTGTGTCAAGTTGAACGCCCTGCCACCACCACTGTAATACACATGTGTCAAGTTTAACGCCCTGCCACTACCACTGTAATACACGTGTGTCAAGTTCAACGCCCTGCCACCACCACTATAATGCATGTGTGTCAAGTTGAACGCCCTGCCACCACCACTGTAATGCATGTGTGTCAAGTTCAACACCCTGCCACCACCACTGTAATGCACAGTGCGTATGTGCCGTGAAAAACTGTGCCGTGAAACATTTTGGATATCCTGTCAATACGACATAATCACTGCGTATGAATATGTGCGGTGGCTGGGGTTATTTTTATTGCATTTGAAGCTATTTGTAGGTGTTGATGGGATAATTAGAATAGTAGGTTAGTTCCGTGAATGTGAAAACTATCTGGCGCGGCACGGAAACGGGATGTGCTCGGCAGAGCCTCACCCATCCCGTTTCCTAAGCCTTGCCAGATATGTTTTCCCATTCACGGCACTAACCTACTATGCTCTATAACCTGTATTGTGGTGCAGGCAGGCCGACCATACCTAGAATATGCTGCCGACCCCACCTGTGTTAGACGATTGCCTTCCATGTCAGTTATTTCCTTGTACTGTACCTGACGATGGTCTGAACGTTCCTTTGTGTAGAGGTATATAAATAATTGTACCTTACGTCCGCCACACAGGGTATACACGTTCTTGTCCGGTCCATCACGTGTATAAAACTGTACATGCATAGATCACGGGCTAAATAAGTGTCACGTGCAATAATGACGAGCGTGGCTTTTTCTATGTTTTGAGTCTTCATGTTTTCATATAGCGTAAGAAACCAATACACTTTGTCTATGCTGGTTGGTTGCCTGGCTTCACCACACCATATCACATCTCTTCTCTTATCTTACATTTGTCAAATGTATTGAGCGTCATTTACTTAAAACGTTCTGAACACCACAAGTGTTTACATAACGGAAGTTAATGGTTCAATACGTGATGCATTGAAGATCAATACGATCGATAACACACCCGGTGATTTATTGGCGATCGATCAGAATAAAATTGCTGAATGGGAAGAACGAAATCTGGCTGAATGAATATCCTACTACCAGTTTCAATTGACTTATATAACACATTTAGCGTACCGGATAGCCAGTGTCTCTTTCATACAGTAAACTATTAAACCGTCCCGTATTTCATATGTTGGTACAGTGGATTAAACTTAGCCGCTTCTCACCGTACATGGTCTTAACTCTTAGCATGCTAGCGGTGAAAATAACATCCAACAAATTATGAGTATGTTTCTTATTTCTCTCTGTAAATATGTCTTGGAATTTCATTAGAATTGCGTCCTCTGGACGCAATTCTCATGAAATTCCAAGACAAATTCATGATATTTATTGGGAGAAATAAAAGAAAATACAATGAATTGTCGGCTGCTATTTTTGAATTGTTTATAGCCCACAAATTTCCCAGCATGCAAAGAGTTAATGTTTAACAAACACAAAGCCCCATTCATCAATCGATTGTCAGAAACACATAATTAGCAGTGCATTGCAATCATTAAGCACCCCGAAAGTATATAGATGCACATTTCCAGCAAATGTTACGATGCACGTTGGAATCAAAATGTGGCACATCGTTGTCTTCAGTTGTCCTCGTGTGCCATCTTAATATCGATGTCAGGTCGATATAATCGCACGAGAGTACAGTGACGATATGACGATACTACAATGCCGATCATACGATCACACAGTCGATATTACGACAGTACGATGACGATAGTACAATACCGTAGTATCGTAGTATCGTCGTCGTGCTATCGTACATTCGCAATCGTGGCATTCTGGCATCGCCATCGTACTATCGGATTATCGTCATCATGTTGCATTATATCGTACTATCGCCATCGTAGCATTGCAGTATCTCTATCGTAGTATCGTGATGTCATATTATCGATCAGATAGCAATATTACGAGGGCTTTAACACAATGCAGTAACATCCTTATTTAATACGTGATCGTTGCCGAGTGTCTCGTCCACGAAGGCCAAGGTCAGCAATGTCACGGTCATCCGGATGACACTGAGTGGATAGCTATGAATGTGAGGAAGCTAGCGATGAAGTTTGGTAATGGTCCGTCTAAGGAATCCGGAGATATTCAACATTTAGACGTAATGGTAATTTTGGATTGGATTGAAAGCAAACACGCATTGAAATCCTCTCCAAGACGCCAGAATTGTGACCGCTATATGTCTCGCTTTCCGATGACGTTGGTGAGACAATAATCTGGCAAAGATCGACCTGACATTTGAGCTTGAAGCGAATATATCTATATGCATACGAGGTGGGGGTCAACTATAACATTATAACCACGTGTGCTACTATACGTTTGGTCAAATCAGGCCTTCGGCCCTTAGATCTGAATTAAGATGACCACGGCGTGTTGAAAGCTCGACAACAACATGATGGGAACGGACAGATAACTCATTTCAATAGAATTATGCACCCATTATGCGAGACTAATTCCTATTGTCATATTGTGACTTCCCTATGGGTATATTTCAAATCTCTCGTGACTGACCACTGATTGTGTGTGGTCATGAGTGATGTATATACATTAGAATGAATTGAAATCGCAATTATTTAAAAACCGAAAACAAAACATGTTAAGCTATTGTTTTCCATGAACTTCGGAACCATTGGTGTGTGTATAAATTGGCTATACATTTTAAAACAACATGTTGTTATCAGTCAGCGTGTATGTACGGAACCCCGCAGAGACATGGATTTTTTTTTATTAATTCGTTCCCAAGAAATAACAATTCGTTCCCTTAATTTAACAATTCGTTCCATCGAATTACCAATTCGTCCCCACGATATAGCAATTCGTTGCCTCCAATTAACAATTCGTTCCCACGAAATGACAATTCGTTCCCTTAATGTAACAATTCGTTACCTCGAATTAACAATTCGTTCCCACGAATTAACAATTCGTTCCCGTGGGAACGAATTATTAAATTGAGGGAATGAATTGTTAATTCGTGGGAACGAATTGTTAAATTGAGGGAACGAATTGTTATTTCGTGGGAACGAATTGTTATTTCGTGGGAAGGAATTAATACAAAAAAAAAAAGAATTATACGTCCGCTGCGGGGCTCCGTATGTATGTGTTCAACTAACCCTATATGTCTGTCTGTTCACGTTAGTGGTCAATATGTCTCTATGCATGTCATAACTATTTTAGTCCTTTATCATGTAGGCTAATCCATCAAAATTCATTGCATGTATATTTGGTAAAAAAAAATATTGTTAGATATAATATCCATTTTTTATACATTGTAGGTATATGTTGTGATAATGATTTTGGCGGGAGTTCAACCATCATGACCTTTATTTGCTTGGACCCAGAGTTTGTCAGTAATGTTGTTGGTGGTCTATGGGTTGTAAGGTCAGAAGTTGTACCACGAAGCTTTCATTATAGTCTTCCTCAGTTGGCCATTGTGCCGCGATGGCGTTACGGTACTTATGGGCCACTGGGTCATTGTATTGCTGTACATGTTGTAAGACTCCCCACGAAGAAACTCGGATTATATTAGTCTTGTTCTTGTTCTTGTTGTTGTCAGTATTAGCTAGCATAGCTCTGGGACCAACTACGGATTTCAGTTTCAGTTAGATGCCCACCGGTCCTTGTATGTTCCGCAAATCCAATGGCTTGCATAGTAGATCCTGGCCCGGCTCAGTGTGTGTGCCTGTGTTTGATTAATGCTAAATTGTCACGTTTTGTAATGATCTGTAATGGCCGGTCACATTAACCATATGAAGGTCACCCCGGGTCAACGGCAATGAAGATGACCATACTATTGTGACACGATAACTGTTGGGTATCATTGTACACTAGCCCCACTATGAGTAACATAACTACATGTATTGCATAATGGGTGTTTACATTGCAATACACAGAATCACCAATAGTCCAAACCCGAATTTGCTGGCTGTCACACATGGTGTGTGACAGCCAGAACATTCGGGTTACAATATGTCAAAGGGAAATGGCACTATACAAATGCATGCATTCTAAAAGCAGGCTAATCAATTGTTTATCAAGTATCCGATAATCGCGTGTACCCATCATTTTCTGCAAAGCAAGCTGTAATATCGCACAATCAGACAAGAATGAGAATGGAACAACATTCACAAGGAGCCAGCGACTGGTAAATTCGATAACCGTCGCACTGCCACGCTGGCGACCCGGGTTCGATTCAGGGTTCAGTTCCAGGGCGTCGGTATTTCTGAGATACTTTGTATTTCCTGCTCTACTAGTCTTTTCGGATGGGGACTTTAAAAAAGGCGGTCCCGTGTATCAGATTTGAAGGAGAGTCTGGGCACGTTAAAGAACTAAAGGTACTATTCTAATAAGAGCTAGGCCCCCTGGGGCCGGTTTCGTCTGTATCCACCTTCTTCCTTTATCCCCTTCTTGGGAGATGACATGCAAGGTCATCGAGCCAGTGCAGTCGTTAAATCCAAGCATTTACATTTAAATTCGATGCGGAGACGCTGTACAGCGTGTGTGGCAGCTGGTGGTGGGCACACGTGAAACGAACTGCAACTGCCCGATGTGACTTTCAGAATGGATGCTGTGTTGACGTCGACATCACTATCTACAGACATATAGAGAATAGTAGGTTAGTGCCGTGAATGGGTAAAAATATCTGGCAAGGCTCAATAATTTCCTTATTTCTCATCAGAAGTATACGTAGTGACCACCATTTGAACCGTCTCGCCGAGACGGTTCAAATGAGTGGTCACAACATATACTTTGGTTCAGAAATAAGGAAAATAGATAGAGAATAGTAGGTTAGTGCCGTGAATGGGAAAAAATATCTGGCAAGGCTCAGGAAACGGGATGGGCGAGGCTCTGCCGAGCACATCCCGTTTCCGTGCCGCGCCAGATATTTTCCCCATTCATGGCACTAATCTACTATTCTATTTATCCCGTCAACATTACTAATAGCTTTAAAATGCAAAAAATAACCCCAGCCGCATCTCCAAATCGTATTGACAGGATATCAATAATGTTGCACGGCACCGTGTTTCACGGCACATACGCACTGTGTTGACGGGGTAAAACACATTTTCCGTGTTTTTTTCTTTAACCTGTATTAATGAAATCGTAGACATATGATTTGAGTAAATATGAAATATTTCACAATGTTACGTTTCTTACTGTCAAAACATCAAATTGTGTCTACTCGTTGTGTCTTTGTGTTCCACTGAACAAGCCTATTTCTTCTCAAATCAGCGGACGCGTTTCGAGGGGCTTCGTTGTATCTCGTACGACCAAAATTGTCGTCATTTTCTGTTTAGTGCATGTGCCTTGTGATACACCCTTCCGGAGCCCCGCAGGGGACATGGATTTTTTTTATTAATTCGTTCCCACGAAATAACAAATCGTTCCCACAATTTAACCTCGAATTAACAATTCGTTCCCACGATATAAAAATTCGTTCCCTCGAATTAACAATTCTGTCCCACGAAATGACAATCCGTTCCCTCAATTTAATAATTCGTTCCCTCGAATTAACAATTCGTTCCCTCGAATTAACAATTCGTTCCCTCGAATTAACAATTCGTTCCCATGATATAACAATTCGTTCCCACGAATTAAAAATTCGTTCCCGTGGGAACAAATTGTTATTTCGTGGGAACGAGTTGTTAAATTGAGTGGGAACGAATTGTTAAATTGAGGGAACGAATTGTGGGAACGAATTGTTATTTCGTGGGAACGAATTGCTAAATTAAGGGAACGAATTGTTATTTCGTGGGTGTTATTTCGTGGGAACGAATTAATAAAAAACTAATTCTACGTCCCCTGCGGGGCTCCGTACACATAGGCTTACTGTATGTCCATATTAGGGTACTATTTACTGTATGTCCATATTAGGGTACTATTTACTGTATGTCCATATTAGGGTACTATTTACTGTATGTCCATATTAGGGTATGTACTTGACGCGTTGTGCCATTACTAAGAAGCTTTCGGTATAATTATGGTAATGCTGTTCTCGTCAATCTTTTTCAGTAAGTAGACGTGTCTCGTGATACACCCATGCTTACTGTCTGCCATATTTAGTTTATGTACTTGACGCGCTGCACAAGTGCTAAGAAGCTTTTGTTTGTGCTAAGAAGCTTTCTTTGTAATCATGCTAATGCTATTATTGACAGCAATTGCAACGCCACATTCGAACACATCTAACATTTATTTTCTTCAATGATGGATTGGGGTGTTACGCCTGTTCCGTTATTGGGGAGTGCACATTTACCTATAGTCATTACAACTGCTACTGGCATTATTGATGCTTTTATGTATATTTAATGTACATGTATGTATATACCTTGAAAAACACATCATCATCATCGTGTTTCAGTAATTATAAACATCTTCCAAATAAAATATGCACGAACATGAAGTAAAAATGCCTTGACATGTTTATCGCGCACATGTGATGAATATGTTGATCAAGTTCTCGGAGCAAGTTCTACAACATCAGGATCTTTTTTTTGTTACCGGATTACTACACACATCGGACATTTTACGGTATTGTTTGCTATTTATCAGGTCACTCACAAGGCATTATAGGAATGAATGGCCTTTTTGTGGAATTTATCGGGGTATACACTTGGAAAAGTCGCGGGAATACTGGACGAAGGCCGGAAGATTTATATCCCCGATAAATTAAAACAAGAGGGCCATGATGGCCCTAATTCGCTCACCTGACTCCATGAAGACCAGAGGAGAATGTGACATTGAATGTTAATGTGTTTTAAAAAAATTGTGCTATTTTTAGACGGCGGTCATCTTGGATTAAGCGAGGACTCTCATTTTACCAAATCTGAAAATGCTTCACCCAAGGATCGGAACTTCCTATGAAGTTTGGCCAGCATCGGCCATGTGGTTCCTGAGAAAAAGACTTTCAAAATCTCAAATAAATGGACCTTTTGGCGGCCATCATGGATGACATAATCATCCGATTCCGACAAATATTGCGCCAGAGCAATCGCCTCATCGATACCTTCAATTTGATATATGACATGAGCATATTCGGTCAAAAATAAAATTTGACCCCACGGGCCACGCCCATTTTTGACCCCGGGGTCACCATTTTCACAACTTTAAAAGAGCATTGTACATCGATCATTCCTACCAAGTTTCGTCAAAATCCGGCCAGTGGTTCATGAGAAAAAGATTTTTTAATTTTTTAAGAATTTGTGCTATTTTTAGACGGCGTCCATCTTGGATTAGCGATGACCTCCATTATAACAAATCTGAAAAGGCTTCACCCATGGACCATAACTGTGAAGTTTGGCTACCATGGACCCAGCGGATAATGTGAAGTAGAATTTTTAAATCCCTAATAAAAGAACGACCTTTTGACCTTTCGGCGGCTATCTTGGATGACATAACCATCAGATTTCGACAAAACATTCACCAGAGTGATCGCCTCATTGATACCTTCGATTTGATATATAACATAACCATATTCGGTCACAAATAAAATTTGACCCCAATTTGACCCCACGGGCCATGCCCATTTTTGACCCCGGGGTCACCATTTTAACAATTTTGAAAGAGCATTGTACATTGATCATTCCTACCAAGTTTCGTCGAAATCCGGCTAGCGGTTCATGAGAAGAAGATTTTTTAAGAATTTATGCTATTTTTAGACGGCGGCCATCTTGGATTAGCGATGACCTCCATTTTAATAAATCTGAAAAGGCTTCACCCATGGACCATAAATGTTAAGTTTGGCTACCATGGGCCAAGCGATTCATGTGAAGAAGAATTTTGAAATCTCTAATAAAAGAACGACCTTTTGACCTTTCGGCGGCCATCTTGGATGACATAACCATCAGATGCACCAGAGTGATCGCCTCTTTGATACCTTCAATTCGATATATGACATGACCATATTCAGTCAAAAATAAAATTTGACCCCAATTTGACCCCACGGGCCACGCCCAGTTTTGACCCCAGGGTCACCATTTTAACAACTTTGAAAGAGCATTGTACATCGATCATTCCTACCAAGTTTTGTCGAAATCTGGTTGGCGGTTCTTGAGAAGAAGATTTTTGAAGAATTTGTGCTATTTTTAGACGGCGGCCATCTTGGATTACGCAATGACGTCATTTTAACAATTTTGTAATCCCCCTACCTAAGGACCATGATCATGAAGTTTGGTGACTATAGGCCCAATGGTTACTGAGCAGAAGACGTTTGAAAATGTTCACGGACGACGACGGACGACGGACGATGGACGACGGACGACGACGGACGACGGACACATTGCGGTAACAATAGCTCACATGAGCTTCGCTCAGGTGAGCTAAAAAAGGCCATTCATTCCATATAATTCCAGCATTTGAAATAAATTCATCAAGAAAATGTGTTTATTTTCCGTTTTCTTAAGAATTATTTTTACTGCGCCTCACGGTTATGGAAAGTAGTTCGGTGTGGGAGTTTACTGGGATATAAATTTTGGACAGAGACTTGCTACGGGCCAATCAAATGTTAGGGAATGGTGTAAATATTTTTGTGCAGGAATTATTGCCGGAATACACACTGCCTGATAACATATTGTCTTATCCTGCATTGACTTGATACGCATATCCGGGCCACGACTACTTTCTCTGGTGTTCCATTGATCGATCGACGTCACATGACGCTACCGAATTACGTCAGTGTGATGTCGCAACGTAAACAAGTCCGCGTTCTTTCCAACGAAAACCTTATTATACATGTAGTTGTCTATCCTCTAGCATAAAACATTACCTGATAAATATAATACCAGGCTGGTGTCGTTTGATATAAAGTTTATCAGGCTCGGCTAAGAAACGGTAGGAATTCCTCGCGGAGACGAGGAATTCCTACGCGTTTCATAGCCTTGCCTGATACACTTGATATTAAAGACACTAGCCTGGTAGTCTCCATATTCATACCTATATACATTTACCTACCGTGATTTTTATCAAATTATCTGCCACAATGAGGTTTCAATTTACACCTCCTCCCTCCGGTCACGTTGTTCGCTTCATTAACTCATCCGTTTTCATTTTATATCTGATCAATCTTGCCATCACACCCATGGGTCGGAATATCACGTAGTTGACCTTATGTTTCACTGGTGAATGCCCCATTCTATAAATTGAAAGTACACGTACTCGGATTCAAGAAGCATGGCGTAGCCGATTCAATCAGTTACTTCCGTGTATCGTATGCAGAATATCAAATACAGTGGAACCTCTCTAAACCGGACACCAAGAAAACACCTGAGATCTCATTGTTGATGAATTTCTTGGTCATTTATCTCCGATGACAATGTCTGTTCGTGATCACATAGCACACCACTATGGCTCAGAATGACAACATGCCTGATTTACAGTGAAACATCTATTAGCCGGATACTATGGGGACCTCCCATGGTGTCCGGTTTCGAGAGGTTTCACGTGTAACTGCAAAATCAGCTCATCTCCTGTTTGTTCTTCTCCAAACGCCTCCATCTTGTACAAACGCCACTGGGTTAATCTATGGACGAAGAAGTTTCAACTTTAACGTTCTTGTGAGTGACTGAACTACGGTGGCACAGAGGGGACATGGACATATTTTTTTACTATTAGTAAACAATATTTCTATGTCCCCTCTGTGCCACCGTACTGAACGGAGACCTTTATTTGTTTTAATACCCACTGCCAAGTCTACCACGGTGTGCCGGGGTTATAAAGAATCAGGTATTGTACGTGCATGTGTCTGTACGAGGAGGCAATACGTACGCGTTAGCGATTGTACCAACGCAGAATCGTGCATGTACACTTGAAGGGATCAGTGGAGGAAGGGAGCGAAGTCCTAATGGACTTAGCTCCCTTCATCCACTGACCCTTTCAGTTATAACACCTCCTAAATAGTAAATATTCAACGTATTCGATGTTACTATATGTAATTTATATTCTTTCCACTTCTGTTGTAAAAACCCTATGTGTTCATGCGTGGAAATCCTGTGGTTTTGGGGTGATAGTTGGTATTCCATTGATCAACTACAACAACAGTTCAAGTCCAAGATGTATTCGATAAAGACGCGAGTTCCGGATTTGAGAGTATGGTCGTGAATATGTAGTGTTTCTCAATGCAACAGGACAAGCAAAGTACATATTTGCAGACAAATGTGGCTGCGACTGGAGAATTGGAGCTTATGGGTTTTGCGACCAGTGCAGCCTGTGCATCCGCACAGTCTGATCAGGATCTGCACTGTTCGGCGTTCCATCAATGAAACACCCGTCATGTTTCTAACAAGCAATATAGACCACTATAAGCTATTGGAGTGTGATGATTGATCAGGAGCTACATTGGCTACAAATCTCATAAGCCCCATTTATCCAGTCACAGCCACAGATCAGTTGAGTGTCCGTGACCAGTAGCGTATCTACAATGGGGCACTATAGGTACGTGCCTACATATACTATTTACAGAAATAAGAAAAAATACAAAAACGCAATAAATATGACACCGGATAGTTGCTGAAACGTAACTCTTCAAAAGGAGCCCTTATACCGTCCGTATTTGGAGTGCTTGAAGTGTTACGTGTCGGCGACTAGCCCTCTGGCAGCCCTAGCTAGCGTACCCTGTCCCGTGATCATCTTCATGAGTGTGGCTTCACATATTGTTTTACGGTAGTTACGCGGTTTATTCCTCATTCCCCCAAATTTAATCTCCAGAATTCCTGATTACCCCAAGTCAGTTTTACAGGTAAATTAGAAAAGGCGAGACCCAAAACTATAATCTGTTTCAAGAAATTACGGTTGTTTGGTGAATGTCAATTATCATACAAACCAACTATTTAAGTGATTTGATGTATAATTATTTGTTTACAGTTCCAGAACAAAATAAAATATATGATTGGAGAAATATAATTTGTGAAGTGTGTGTTAATTTAAATCAATTGTCATATTTGATATTTCCAAAATGAACCCTTCAGTAATAATGATTAAAGAAAGTTCAAATAGGTGATTGATGATAATTGGGATAATTACGTTAATCAAAATCAAATTCCAATTTGCATATACATATATATATAGAGACATTCAGTTGTATATGTGAGAAGACAGAAGCTGCTCCCGCTGATTGAAAGCCGGGAGTGCTTGGTGAACCCGGGTGTCACAAATAACCGGTGGATCCACTCCATGCAGACACGACGCTAGAAGAAAGAAGCTCAAGAACGGAGGATTTCTGCCTGCAACAATATATACCTCAAAGCGCCGAACTGTTTCTGTGCAGTTAGTGGTCGAGCCGGGCATAATGGTCTCATCATATTGTCCATATAGTCAATCAACAGAATCTGGCCCTATGGGGACCAGCTATTTCGCCCTTAGGGCAGTAGATGAGCCAAGTCAATATGACATTGGACATAACCCTGACAGACACACTTAGATAGGCACGCCACCCACAACATATACATACACAATCCAGATAAGGGCATCTGTGATTTTCATGCACACAGCTCACTCAAACACAAACCAGATGCGGTCCTCGCGGTGTAGCCAGACGCCTACGACACCAACAAAGAGAAGATCAGAACGAAATAAAACAAACTTAGTCCCCCCTCCTCGGGGACAAGGCCTCGCTCGTGTCTACCACCCACTCAGTGGGAGGTGGCCTAGGCCTCTGTGGACCCGACATCGGGTCGTTTCCTCTGTGTTGCATACTGGGCAGTGTCATGCTATATGCGCCTTGGGATCTGTGGCGGAATGAGCTGCCTGGGTGTTGCCAGTGGCGGCCTTGTGGGTGGCTTGGGCATGGCTTGCCCGTCTCCTGGTCGCTGCGGGTGGCGGTTGCGGTGCGGAGCCTCCGGTTGTCACTGACTGCGGTGTCCCGGTCTGCTGTGGGTGGGTCGGTGGCTCGGCTGCTTCGGCTCGGCCTGCGCTGTTGCTCCTCTGTGGGCGTTGGATTTGCCATATCACGTGGATCCGTCTCTGCTTGGTCTGTCTTGCCTCGTCCAACCCTCTAATAGCATTAGCAGGTAATATAACAATGTAACGGCTGAGTATCCATATATCATGTGCACGCACACTCGGCCCTCTTCACGGTCTGACATATCGGCATTGTGCAATAGGAGAATGAACTAATTAGGTTAAACTCACCGCCTCATCGTCTCCTTCATTTAATGCACATATTTCGACTGTATCGCATATATTAGTAAATTCGGAAAAAATGGGCCAACGGCCATTGGCGTGATCATTTACGGGCACATGCCCGGGTATGGAAGGTCTTCGAGCCATTTCCCACCCTTAAATATAAGAATACAAGTTGTATATGTGCATATCTGCATAACTGTATGGTTCAGTGTATTATGGCTAATGCACAAGTTGAAATTCAGTATGTCCGCAACAAGCAGGGTGGACAAAGTCTTATTCTTGGCGGCTGCAGGTTTACGGTATGTATGAATGAGACGATTTTAAAGCACTCACAACTTGACAGTTTTTATGAAGAAGTAAGAAAATAAAAAAAAAATAAAAAAAATTATATCTTCACCAAAAATGTCACGTATCCATGTGCTGTAATTTATCTATGTACATTTAAAATAAGTAACTATAAAACATGATACACTATCATTGACTTTCTATTGTATTTATTTCCTCTCATCTTTAAAAAAATTAAGTTTCACAAGTTTACAACAGTTTCCAATAATGTTTGCAATTTATAAGTTGAAACAGAATATAATGTTTTCACACCCTAAGGCTATGTTAATACTAATCCCCTAACTGGACAAATTCCTGATTACCCCAAGTACAAATTGACCATTTTTTACAAACTTGGGGGAATGAGGAAGACACCAGCTACGCCACTTGTTGGTGACCTTGGCATTAATATACAACCAACTGCCACATTATACTATGTTATCACATTCGCATGTCATTACATTGCCCGTGTGCTGTGTAAATGCAGAAAAAAAACTCGAAAATGTATCAAATATGTTTTCTGTTATCGTGCTATAGCGGGAGAATAGCATGTTTCTGTTATCGTGCTATAGCGGGAGAATAGCATGAGCCGTTTGACCATAATTGGCCATGAAATTTTTAAAATTTTACAATATTTTCCGTAAATGACGTCGAAATTTAACGAAATGATTCCGCATTTGCTTTAAACATTTTCTCAACATTCGACATCATTTGCAGAAAAATAGCACATTTTCTTAGGTAGAAAATCACATGGCGTGTCTCAATTACATGTATATGTATTTGAACATGTTATTGTTGAATGACCGCTGACCTTTTCACCGTCATCCATTCAATGCAGCGAAACTGGATCCCGTATAATACAATAGTCACCTGCGCATGAATCATGTGTGGCTGTGTGTGACTGGAGAAAAGTGGTTTATGTGTTTTGCGACCAGTGTAGATCCAGATCAGCCTGTGCATCCGCACAGTCTGATCAGGATCTGCACTGTTCGCCATTGTATCAATGAAACACCTGCCATGCTTCTAACAAGCAACAAAGATCGTTATCAGGCTGCAGGAATGAGGTATTTATTCAGGAGCTACACTGGTTACGAATCCCATAAGCCCCATTTCTCCAGTCACAGCAAGATATCATAAATAGCGCGGGCTACATAAATATTATATTACAAACTACTCCCTTATATTGCCGTCTTTCGCTGTAAATCCGCCAACTGTTTAGCTGCACGTTTTCTGCACTTGAACAATATGTATTATCATAAACGTACCTAATAAAGTATGTATCAGCAAAATGCTTAGGTCACTCTCCACGAAGTAGAAAGTAAGCAAAGAACGATTCAAACGCAATTTTGGAAAGACTACTCCGTCATAACTGTTATGTAATGCAATGTAATTAGTCATGTACTCAGAACTACCATACGTCGTAATTTTACATAAAATATATAGCTCATGCGGAATTCAATCTCAATAGTTCAACATTCTTTGTCAATTTTCGACATTTACGGAAAATATAACCTTTTTTTTCTAGATCATTATCGGCAAAAAACGGCACTGGGATAAGGGGAGGCAATTCCAGAGCCAGACTTAAAGGCTTTTTCCAATGTACCATTTTTATGAAGTATACAGTGGAACCCCTCTAAACCGGACACCGAGAAAACACACGTGATCTTATTTTTAATGAGTTTCTTGGTCAGTTAGCTCAGGTAACAATGATCGCATAGCATGCAACTATGACTCAGAATTATCAAATGCCTGATGTACAGTGAAACCTCTCTAAACCGGACACCACGAAAACACACGCGATCTTATTTTGATGCGTTTCTTGATCATGTATCTAAGGACGATGTCTGTTCATGATCGCATAGCACACAACTACGGCTCGGAACGATCAAATACCTCATTTACCTCCCATGGTGTCCGGTTTCGAGAGGTTTCACAGTAGTATAAGCGAAACATCGGCGAGTAGCGATCTCTGAATAATGTAGGCAATCTCTGAGGTCTATGATGAAAATCTGTGATGAAAACGTCGAAAATATGGTTCTGAAACAAAAGCGATAATACATAATAACTCATGGCTCGTTTCGATAATTGTATATACATTAGAACCTCTCTAAACTGGACACCCTGGGAGGTCCCCAGGGTGTCAGGTTTAAAGATGTTCCACTGTGCCAGTGTATGCGGCTGTGCTTTGCAAACTTGAACAGGCATTATCATCATAAATATACACCATTTAAACACATAAAATTAAGGATACACAGACTGCCTGCGTGTCCGGTTTAGAGAGGGTCTACTGTACATGTATTATAATGTACAGTGCAACCTCTCTACAAAAGCCACTCATGGGAAGACGCAAAACTGGCTGTTGTAGAGAGATGGCTGTTGTAGGGAGGTTAATGCTGAATTATATTTTGTCGTCCGCTGTTTATTTATTTTCTTCGATAATTCTCATAAAAAACACGCTTTGGCAACATTTTAGAATAATTTCCAATGGAAATGATTCTAAAATGCTGTCAAAACATTTTTTTATTGAGAAATAAGGCAAAATCAACAGAGGACAATTTTCGTGCTCAGCAGTCTAATGGTTATATACAGAGGAAAGCATCCATTTGGGATATAAAATAGCGGCTGTTATAGAGAGGGTGTTGTTGTAGAGAGGTGGCCGTTCGGGGAGGTTCACCTGTATTGTATTAGCAAAAGGCATAGATAAGTAACATGACGCATAGTGTTGCTCTTTTGATAACATTGTTGGCGCTGCCCGTTAAAGAAAATGTTCAAGTTTAGATATAGACAACAAGATTCGTTAATGATAAATGTTATGAATTTTACAAGATTTAAATGGCTTTAAATGGATAACGAAAACAATGTCTCAATTGTTTTTTGCATAAACAAACAGATAACGTAATCTACGTGCATGCCATCAACAAATGTAAGGCGTCATGACAAAATGGGGCTTGTTGTATTTGAGACGTGTGTAGGGGTGTGTGTGTGTGTGGTGTGGGGGATTCAATGTGCATGATCACGTGGTTACAACAACAACAACGTCGCCCACTCCAAAGTAAGTATTATTTGATATTTTCCTTAATATGCAACGGATTTTGATGAAATATGGCGCAGAAAACGCATCTTCACGAGCTGCATTTGGTTGTCCATGGAGTTTGGCACAGACTAATCGCAAAAACGACAGAAGTTTGGGCGAAAATACAGAGACCACCAAATGCAGCTTAACAAGTCAAATCCGTTACGTAATAAGGACAATATAAAAGAATACGTACTTTGAATCAGATGGATTCTGGAAGTTTCAGTACTTGTTGTTGTTGTTAGTACCACGTGATCATACACCGTTGGATTGTTGTTCATTGTCAGTGAAATATTTACTGTCTAATGAAAATGTTGAATGGTTTTGCAGGTTATGCTGCACTGTTAAAAAAATGCATACATTTGTTTGCGGTGTCTCATACAAAGATCGTGTTATTTTGGTTGGAAATTATATTCGATAAATTATCTGTACTAAGTGAAATGAACGTTACATGGTATGTCTAGCTCCAAGTAAGCCATAAGCCATACTTTGTATTTAAATTAATGTACATTTACATTCAACAAAAATAACTATATACGTAGTTAATCATGTATATTTCCAACATTTATCTTACTAGATATCTGCCTTCACCAACGTATGCAGACAGCGAGTACAATCGTAGTTTACATAGTCTGGTCCACCGTATGCAAGCCGATACTTGAAACACGAATATTCGTGTTTCTAGTACATGTATCGGTAAAACAATCAGTGGCATGGACAAACGCTATACAGTGCCGTAGCCAGAGGTTCGAAATAGCCGAGGCCAACATAAGCGGCGGAAGACGATAATTATTGGGGGTGGAAGTGTGGAGGGCCCGAAGGGCCCGAGTTTGCTAGGCGGGTCCGGGGGCATGCCCTCCCTGAAAATTTTGAAATCAAAGTGGTCTGAAACGCCCTTTCCTGCATTCTCAGCAAAGTCTGAGCACATACTATGACTCCCATTTTTCCTATATTGGAATAAAAAAATAAAAATAATATATAATGATTTCGGGGAGCATGCTCCCCCAGACATTTTTTTTATCAAAATGAAAAAACGGACGAGGCCATGGCCTCGTCTGGCCTCAACGTGGCTACGGCACTGCTATATATACTGGTTACCATATATATACTGGCGGCGTGCGTTGTGTCCTTGAGCAAGACACTTTATCCACACTGCTCCAGTTCACCCAGCTGTAAATGGGTACTGATAATTCGTAGTTGCTCTGTAAATACGAATAACCGGCTTCTCTAAAAAATCTCTACCTCTGTTCTTTCTCCCATTCTTGGGAGACGGCATGCAAGGTCCTAGAGCCAGTGCCGCCGTTAAATATAAGCTAAACAAAAAAATACTGGTTACCAAATGCAGCCCGATTCTAAACACTAGTTGTTCAAATTTGTTGACAGCATACTTCACGTGGATATGTGCAAATTTCATGATCAACTGAATCATGCTGTGCATGTATTTGCACGTGTAGCACGGCGCAGCGCATGCAGCAAAATATCTCAGGTGATCTCGCAAATACATGAAATTCACGCAGCAATTCATAATTAGACCACTTCCAAGCAATATAGTCCAATCATATTGGAGTATTTCGTCCGTATATATCCCATATACAGACGAAATGATCCTATCTATTAAACGTGCAGGCACGTGAAGCACACCTCAAGCGACCGAACCCAATTTTGACGCTGAAATTTGAGAAAGTCATCTTTATCGCCATACGTAATGTGTGTAACATAATTTTTATTCATTTTCATAATTAGAGTAAATGAGCTCGAAAGTCGTCCATTTTTTTAATTTTCATTCCAGTGAAATTACCACCAACTTTCGAGCACATTTATTCCAAATATAAAAAATGAATCACATTTATTTTACACAAATAACGTATGGCGATAAACATGGTTTTCTCAAATGTCGGCGTCTGTTCTCTCGTACCGATTATGTGACGCGTCATGACAAATCGGTGCCCAATTGGGGCTGCGATCAGCGTAGCCCCAGATCAGCCTGCTCATCCGCACAGTCTGATCATGGTCTACGCTGTTCGCTGTTCGTCATAGGAACATTCATAGTGCTTTTAATAATTGCGCACATGTTCTCATGACGCGCCACATATGTGAAGCGTCCACGACAAAATAAAATGTGCCTAGATAGGATGCGACCAGTGTAGCCCCATCAGCCCGACCATACGCATAGTCTGATCAGGGTCTACACTGTTCGTGGACATTTCACATAATATGTCAGTGACGCGCTTTTGCGACGTTAAAATGGGCGGGACAGAATAAGATGAAAATAGAAAAATAAGTCAATTAACAGTTTTATTGAAGTATGTCTTCCATGCCGCCAATTCAATTTTTACCTTCCAATTTGTATCAACGTATTTGGCCCAACGTATACATAGCACACTATATAGAAGTACACAGTAAACTGTGGCGCACATGTGTAATGAATGATTGTGGAGAGTGTACAATGTACATGTAGCATTGAGTTGCACGGGGATGTCTGACGTATGGAGTACTCAGGTGCGTAGCTGGTGCATTTTGGCATGTCGAGACCGGGTCATTTTCACTATGCGGTGTATGACTAAAACGTCCAATTTCAATGAACGTGTGCTGACCAATTCGAATACATTACTTCCATTTGCTTCAAATGAAAAATATTACGTTCATACATGTATGTATTATCTGTGACGCTTCCAATTGTCGTGAAATGGAATACATTTCCGTTTTGTATACCCAAAATAAAATAGTTAGATACGCACCTGAAAGTCACGTGGTCTAAGTCAGATAGACACTTCGTGGAGTTGGACTCGAGATATATCACTCGACCTAACGGTCTCGTGATATATCTCGTATCCAACTCCACTCAGTGTCTATCCTATACGTGACTTGCGAAATGGGTCTTGTTTCATCTATGGCCAGGGTAACTCTTGTAGACAATTTCATCAAAATTGACAAGCATACGTATCTAGCAAAGTGTACTTTGAGGGAGTAATCGTTGATTTTTCCGGAAATACATTACTTCGAATCGAACTAACGACTGCATATATTTGATGATGGCTGTGATCATGTAATAAATTCAGTATAATAAACATTTATAAATGTATTCTTAAATTTAAAATTTCTCCCTCAATGTGTACTTAGCAAGATAAGTATACTTTGCAATGTTTGTGAAATAGGCTACTGGGGGCCCGTTTCACTAAACTTCCTACGACTAAACTGTTCGTAAGCGCAAAATTATGATAGTCTGTAAATATCACATTAACAATGTTTTCTTGTAAACAAGTATTGGATTTACATTCATTGAGCATAGGCTGCATATGCAGCCTATACTCAATAAATGTAAATCCATCAATTGAAATGTCCAGACGATCATAAATTAGCGCTTACGAACATTGTAATCGTACGAAGTTTAGTGAAACGGGCCCCTGATCTGTGAATGTGGCTGGAGAAATGGGTATATGGCGTTTGAGTCAGTCTAGCTCCCAGTCAACAATGACTATGCCTAAAGAATCGGGTTGTGTGGCATTTACTGCAGGCCCAGTCCCTGATCTGCGGTTGGTGAATTTGTAGCAAGTCCAGGGGGGCGTTTCACTAAATGTTGTACGACTAAAATGTTCGTAAGTGCACATTTAGGATCGTATGGGAATTTCAATTGATGGAGTTTCATGTATTGGGCATAGGCTGCATATTCAGCCTATGCTCAATAAATGTAAATCCAAAAATTGATTACAAGAAAACATTGTTAATGTAAAATTTACAGACTATTATAATTATGCACTTACGAACATTTTAGTTGTACGAAGTTTAGTGAAACGGCCCCCAGTTCTCGATCAGTGGCTGGAAAATTGGCCTTATGCAAATTGTGGCCAGTTTAGTTATCCATGTCCCAGTACACTCGTGTAGCCTTTGACGGGTACTAGTATTCACGGTCCTGGGGCCCGTTTCACTAAACTTCTTACGACTAAAATGTTCGTAAGTGCAATCTTATGATAGTCTGTAAATTTCACATTAACAATGTTTTCTTGTAAACAATTAATGGATTTGAATTTATTGAGCATAGGCTGCATATGCAGCCTATGCTCAATAAATGTAAATCCATCAATTGAAATTTACAGACGATCCTAAATTTACACTTACGAACATTTTAGTCGTACGGAGCTTAGTGAAACGCACCCCTGTTCCATATATATGTTTGGTGTTTCACTGACGGAATGGCCAGCAATGTACACCCTGGTGAGACTGTGTATCTGCAGTGCGTATTCTGATATGGGTATACAATATACAGCCATATTTATGTGCCGCATCATGAGAACATTTGCATTGTCGGTCAGTGTAGTTCCAGATAAGCTAACCCGGATTTTCTGGCTGGCACGTAAGGCGACATATGTCGCCCTACCCTACGTGACAGCCAGTAAATTCGGGTTGCAGATCAGCATGCACAACCGCGTCAATTGTTTGCCAGATTGTCTGTGGACCAATCATGTTTTGACAACCAATGCTTATCATTTCACAACTTCATTGATCAGGAGCTACACATGTGGAAATCTCCATTCAAGAGTTGGAAACAATGTTGTTTTTCAAGGCGTTTCCATAAATTACAGCTATAAGAAAGTAAATGGTCTAAGCATTAATATAGAGAATAGTAGGTTAGTGCCGTGAATGGGAACAATATCTGGCAATGCTTAGGAAACGGGATGGGCGAGGCTCTGCCGATATTTTTCCAGTTCACGGCACAGGTGGAAGACTCGGACCTATGACACCAAAGAAATGCCTATTAAAAAAATCCCATTACCCCACCCACTTGGTCTCGTACATTACCATCTTCTATTTATAGAAGATGGTAATGTACGAGACCAAGTGGGTGGGGTAATGGGATTTTTTGTTTAATAGGCATTTTGTTGGTGTCATAGGTCCGAGTCTTCCACCTGTGGTTCACGGCATTAACCTACTATTCTATTTATCCCGTCAACACCTACAAATAGCTTTAAAATGCATAAAATAACCCCAGCCGCATATTGCGTATGAATATGTGCGGTTGTCATACTAGTCGATTCTCCGATTTTGAGGATGCGGCTGGGGTTATTTTTGTTTTCATTTTAAAGCTATTTGTAGGTAATCACGGGATAAATAGAATAGTAGGTTAGTGCCGTGAACGGGAAAAACATCTGGCGCGGCACGGAACTGTGAAATAAATTGTTTCATCGTATAATCGATCAAACACAATGGAGTTGAACAATGTGTTATAAATATGCGATGTCACAGGTGTGGAGAAGCATACAATGTTACGTCTCGTACAGGCCGACTGTGAACTGAATGTTTACGTGACCCACTTTCGATACACCGGCCAATCAGAATTGTGGATACTGTCTGGAGTTGGTGTCTACGCTCGGGTCCGTCCTCTCATCTTCTCTGTGGCGTGTGTACGTACACCTGTGTTCACAAATTGGTAATTTATCCGGATTCTGTTTTTGTCGTCAATCTTGAAACTAAAGTGATATTTAAAAGATGAACCTAACTTTATTTGCATATTAAATATGCACTGATTTCACTCGCGTGTGTCATGGATATCATGAGTTTACTGAAATGAAGCTGGTGGCGTCTACAATGAAGGCCGCGAAACAACTGTGCAACCGATACGACGCCGAAAATGAAAGAAATATATTTGTGATAAGACATACATTTGTGGTACGATCAACGGTCCATACTATCAGTTAGGTCGAACATAGTTGCGGGCAGTAACTCTGCAAAACTCCTTTGTCGTCCGTAGCATACATGCGTTTTGCCGCGGACTCGGACAATGGCATACCCCATAAAAACCGTATTGTTAGAACATTCTTATACATGTATCTTAATTTTGAGGTAGTTTTGGTAATTCTTGATCTTCCACACATACATTCCACGGCTGGACCTATATCATGCTGTGAGAAATCCACATCCCCCACCCACCACATCCGTGCTGTTACCAATATCATGTTCACAGACTTCACATCATTCACACAAATCTTAAAATGTGATATATTTTTCATATTTAGTTTTCGTTTTCCTGATACCTTGACGGGGTGTTTTCATGTTTGTTTGATGATCATCTGAGTACCTTTTACATGCTTGACACCACATTATGATTCCTGGCTGTCAACAGCCGAGCTTCGTTATCTTCTGATAACTCTTGTTAGGCCCTACATCAGTCTCAGGTGTGGATTATGCGCTATGGGCTCCAACTGTCAAAGTTATGCAAACAGTGTAGCCCCTGATCAGTAGCGCAGTCTGATCTGGGGCTACACTGTTCGCCATGCAGTCAATGAATCAATCTGGGGCTACACTGTTCGCCATGCAGTCAATGAATCACACATAATGCTTCCGACAGCAAATATAGATCATGATCAGGCTACATGACTGTGCTAGACTATCAGCGGTCAGGTTGGACATAAATCATATAAGCCCCATTTCTCCAGTCACATTTCCATTTCTTGTCCACGATTAAGCCCCTTGTACAACGGACCGCAGTTATTCCAAAGTATTAGGTTACACGGCAATTGCTTTCATAATGGGTAGTGTGTATGTTACTGTATTCTTGTTTCTTTCCCAAACAAGAACAATCAATTATTAATAAAATTAATGATAATCGCGAAAATAATACCCCGTTGAATATAGTGAAATAACAAGTTTTTCTCGCAAACACAGCCATATTGTATTGCCCCACATGGGCCTTTTCACACTTCATTCAAACCACTCGATACGACAGGTACCGTAGTATAAACCTATCCATTCACACGTTCGTTCCGGCTCGCTGAACCGTCACATTCGTGCACAGACTTCAAAGTTGAAAGGAGCCGCGCTCTACCTGTCAGAACGTTACAGGTGTGCGAATATCGGGCGAATGGTGGTCAGCTAGTGAAATTGGACGAATTAAATTGCAAAATCAGGAATCTACAGCGAGAAACTTGGATACAACTTTCGATTTGGATACGAGATGTATTTCAGTGAATTTTAGCGGGTCTCTTATATGCGGAATTGAAACAGGAGCCGTTTTATTCAGCAGGTGTACATTTCAATACAGGTAAGACACATTTGTGCCAGAGGTGACAGCGAGCAGGTGAAGTGACAGGACAGCAGGCAGGAATACAAATAACACAATTCGGACATTTACAACTGAACTGTCAGTTGATTGAAATGCATGTGTATGTTCATCTATATTGTAGCAGGCAGGAAGTTATTGCTATGTCTGTTACATTAGTACTAGGTAAGTCAGGCGGACGAATATTTCTGATCAAAAGAAAATGCAGGTAGATTACCACGGATGAGTTGGAACAATGCAATATCATGGGAATTAAGCAAGTGCCTAATTGTATAACTATTGTACCTGTTTTAAAAGTGCCAAGCCATTTTTTATGGTAAATAGTTTTATTCCTTAGCAACCCATTGCTAGAGAACATCACCGACCCAATCAAATCAAGTTGGGTCCTGATGGCTGTTATTTGTTTATTTGCATTTAACTACACATACACAGCATCTAACTGCATAAACACTTGGATTGAACCCTAGTTTACATCTACAAACATACACCATATATATATTTTTACCCCCACCCCCCAATATTTTTTAATTTTGTTTCTCGGATATTCATGAATTTTGTGAATAAAAATGATTTTTTTTAAATTTCTATAAACAATAAAAGCTGAAAATATTGCACAACTACTATTTGCATGCATATTGAAATAACCCACACGTTATTTTATTTAAAAATCTGTAAATTTGATTCTTTATCACTGTTTTTTGAAAATTCCACAGGAAAATGTCAGTTTACAAGAGTATATCAAGACAATCATGAAGTCACGACTTACCCATTGCAATCTAAGTATAAAATATTTTTTTTATCATTATGTTGTTACCATCCATTTGAACCGTCTCGACGAGACCATTCAAATGGGTGTTAACAACATACAGTTTCAAGCAAAAATAAAGAAATTGGGATATTTGTCTCAAATGTCTAGTTCTACTGTTATTGTATTCCACATGAGATGGCCCCGTGCAGGCACCGGGGCGGGATCAACTGATCCTGAGAATAGTGCTGCAGTAGCCATTGCTTGTCGTAAAAGGCGACTAAACTGGCTTAACGATTGGGTTCATACTTTCCGGAACCCACTATACCGGATTTGGCCCTCATGTACATCTTTGGCTTTCTTGTATGTGAGAGTTGAGTCGGGCTATGCCCCATATATAAAAGTAAGATTAGCGCTAATCCTATTACTTTTAGGGGATGGGATAAATGATCCTGGTGTGGCGAGGGCCTGGCACCAGATCAGGTTGTTCTAATTTCAGGACTGAATATATATTTTTATTGTAAATATTGAGTTCTGAAGTTGGGATTTACCCCCCTCGGACAGGCGGATACGGGACACGACCCCGTTGACCCGTCTGCGTGTAGACTCCCTGAGGCTTGTACCTCTATGTCAGAAAAGCGGACGTTAAACCCTATTCACTCACTCACTCCACATGAGATGGGTCAATAGGTTGACACTGATTTAACATATCCTTCCAGGGATTCCGCTGCGCATCACGGTTATGGAAAGTAGTTTGGCGTGGGAGTTTACTGGGATATAAATTTTGGACAGAGACTTGGTACGGGCCAATCGAATGTTAGGGAATTGTGTAAATATTTTTGTGCTGGAATTATTGGTATGTGTATAGCAAAAAGGGTATATGTATTGGTCATTTGCAGTGCATGAAGCAAAAAATCACATAACAATGCCTTCTAATTTTGAGTACATTTATAACTCTAATTACATTTCATTAGACAAATAAGCATTATGATGGAGTAGTCTTTCCAAATGTGAGTTTGAAGCGTTCTTTTCTACTTCGTTGAGAATGGCCTATGAATTTGGCTAATACAGTTTATTAGGTAAGTTTATGGTAATATTTTTCTGTCCTATTGTAGAACTGTCTCTCTATAACAATATAGCAAAGTATGAACGTCGACGCCCTGCAGGTTATTCTATATTTTAGTGCGCAAAGTGTAAATGCTATTACGTACATTTTTACTGTGTAGCATGGTGTAGCGATATAGTGCAACCTGTTGCCTATAAAGCGGAAAACATGCAGCTAAGTGCATTCAAGTCATCTTGTCTCCTGAGCAGGTTATACATGAAAAGAATCTTTGGATCCATCACAAGATAACCCACACTAATATGAACAATCAGTGTTTATCAGTGCATAGCATCTGTGTCCGTGACCCTAGAGGGTGAATTCAAGGCAAGGTGTCAATACCATGTCCACCCAATAAATGCTTCATCTATAGGGAATTTCAAAATTTGTAAAAGCTTGTCAATGATAACATCAGATTTACAACCAAAGTGGATAAGTTCACCTAAAGAAGGCATGTACTGCCTGAAACCATTAATTTTTAAATTGTTTTGTATTCATGAATAAGATGTTCAACTCAACAAGTGACCCCAGTCTAGAATTATATATTTGCCCAATATAGATGCCTTTTAGTATAGTTGCGTCCCGTATAGCCGCGGGTTCCATTTATTCGCGGTAAACACTATTTCCGGCATAAACAAACGACTGTGCCACCTATCGGTTGTTTGCATAATTATGTAAATGTGTAACTAGGACAACGTTTTGTGCACTGAATCAAGAAATAATTAAAAATGTAACAGTTCCTGGTAAGTTCTGAATGATACCATTGTATTACAAAGAAAACAACGTAAATACAACTTACCAATATACCCCACCCACATAAAGTGGTAATCTATTTGAAACTATTGATACTTTTTCATATTTTCAACTTGCAAATGAGCGCGCGTCTACATTGCAAGATATCGTCCGACATCGTTTTTATCACGTGAACAAAGAAATAAAATATAAAATCATTGCAATTTTACAATGATATATTTTTAGTAATATTTTATCTATTTTCCCTTCAAACAATGTGTCATGATGTTGTATGACGTTTATGTTTTACTTCTGAATTCTCTGAAAATCAGACCTGTGGTTTCCTAGAATATCTAAAAATAGTAACATAGCTTCAGAAACCGATGGTGGGCTGATGCTTTTTATAAAATAAGTGTTCTGATGTGATATTATAAAGCACACATTTGTTTATGATTACAAACAATTTAATAGATGCATGTGTTCGAGTTGAGACAATAATTAAAGTGTACATCACTTGATTTGTTCCAGTTTTCAAGATATTTTCCACTGTTGACATGTTTCCTTTTCAAGTTCTGTTACCCTGAACACATTTGGCACACGTATAGCCGACCATACATCAAAAACTCTTCTATGAAATTGCCTCGCCTATATGGGAACATATGCAAGATGACGATGCATGCACGTCACTTCCTCTAGGAAGGTTCCAGCCAGTTTTGTGCTGTGCATTCAACATTTTTTTAATTAAACTATGTGAATCACATGTGGAAGTCCGAAACAAAAGACTAATTTTCAGGATTTCTGTTTTATTTCATATGTAATTGATATTCGAAGCACTAGTACCGTGGGTATACGGACCTGCTCTGCTGTCTACTTCATCGGTCTTTTATATTTTCTGTATCATATTGATTATTAAACTGCATGCAGTATGAGGATACAGACAATATAAAAGACAGATGAAGTAGTAATAGGCATCTGTAATCGCTCTGATTGTGTATGCCAGGGGCCCGTTTCATTAAACTTCTTACGACAAAAATGTTTGTAAGTGCAAAATTATGATACAGTCGAACCTCCCCGAACGGCCACCTCTCTACAACAGCCACCTCTCTGTAACAGCCGCTATTTTATATCCCAAATGGATGATTTCATCTATATCTAACCTTACACTGCTGAGCATGAACATTGTCGTTTGATGTTGATTTTGCATTCTTTCTCAATAAAAACATGTTTTGACAGCATTTTAGAATCATTTCCATTGGAAATGATTCTAAAATGCTGTCAAAACATGTTTTTATTGAGAATTATTGAAGAAAGTAAATAAACATCAGACGATAAAATTGTATTCAGCATTAACCTCCCTACAACAGCCACCTCTCTATAACAGCCAATTTTGCCTCTTCCCATGGGTGGCTGTTGTAGAGAGGTTGCACTGTAAATTTGTAGTCTGTAAATTTCACATTAACAATGTTTTCTTGTAAACAATTATTGAATTTACATTTATTGAGCATAGGCTGCATTTGCAGCCTATGCTCAATAAATGTAAATCCATAAATTGAAATTTCCTGACGATCCTAAATTTACACTTACGAACATTTTAGTCCTAAGAAGTTTAGTGAAACGGGCCCGTGATTAGTATCTACATGAGTAGCGTGTCTCGTATGTTCAAAACTGACCAGCCCTTTGCAGAACACTGATCGTTGTTTTCTCGCCCAATGCACAAGTAAGTAGATTTGTGCATGCGTGATTACATCTTGGAGTATTCTCTTGTATAAATATACCAGTCAATTTTATTCTCTACCTCTCCAGTAGGGAATCGATGTTGGACATCAGCAAAATCTGTGTACGAACATGACATCTACAATATGTGTGTTTCTCTAGCTATATAACACCATACGTAACTGTGTTTCTCTAGCTATATAACACCATACGTAACTTATTTAACCCTTAAACCAGTACTATCTTAATTTTTTGTTGTCTTCTGTTTATTTTCTATTTTCCATTTTTATCATCAAACACATGCTTTGACAGAACTTTAGAATAATTTACAACATGCTTTGACAGCACTTCAGAATCATTTCCATTGGAAATGATTCTGAAGTGCTGTCAAACCATGTTTTTATTGAGAAATAAGGTAAGATATAAAAGCAACAGCAGATGACAATTGTTGTGAGTAGCGGTCGAAGGGTTAAGTTGTGTCATTATACCAATGTAACATCATTGAAAGTAATTTTGTTGTGACCCCGATGTGTATCTCGTCAATGCAGGACACGACAATTCGTTATCAGTCTGTACTATGTATTAGGCCAATGCAAATCTCATTACATGAACAATTTTGACATGTAGCATCAGTCAGCACTGTATATGCTATTTTTGGTCTTTTGGATGAGACATGAAACCGAGACGCATCTGTTACTGTTGCTGGGATGTTAACCCTTTCAGTCACCCCTAAATAACTGAAATGGATTTTGATATGTTAATTTTGCAACCAACCCAATCGTTCCAAAATGATTTTCAGACTAGTCCATTTATGAAAGGGGGGTGTTTTTGTTCTCAAAAATATGAAAATTATTTGCAAAAAGTGCAGATCCTGATGAGACGGCTCATCACGAGCGGTCTCATCTGGATCTACACTGTTTGCCATACCACTTTCCAAGTATGTGGTGTTGAAAGGGTTAAAGGTACATGCCCACTCAGTAGGCACAAACTGTTCTTTATATCAGAGACTTTATCCGAGACATTTTCTGGCAAACTAAACATTCATTCACCATTACCCCACGTATTGATTGGCATTATTATATAACCGTGTTTCCTTAAAATGTTAACGGATATTACTATTTATACTCTGTTTTTATATTTTGATGTGCAATTATCATACTTTATAATTTGTCGAAAATATTATTTTTTCAGGTGACGCATTTCATTAGTATAAATAAGAAAAAAATATCATGCCTCATTTGCATGTGAAAATAGCCTGATACCAACGCGCGTCACTATCAGTAAAATAAATATTACTAAATGTAGTGTATAATAATGTCAATCAATACGTGGGGTAATGGTGAATGAATGTTTATTTTGCCAGAAAATGTCATACATAAAGAATATACAAAAGTATCTGTATCACTATATTATAACCTAATGCGTGGGCATGTACCTTTAAATATGCATAAACGCATCAATAAATGAAAACAAAATAAGCTGAAAAATGTTTTTTTTAGCTTATTTTTGTTCTTAATTTATTGATGCTTTCAGGCATATTTAATGTATTTATAGACCTCGGTCCGTTACTTCAACCTGTGATGACAAGCTGCAATGTTCTATAGTCGTATATATACAGAGATAGTAGACTTTAGAAAGGAATGACAATATTTGGCCACTGTTGTTTGAATAGCTTGTACACCAGAAATAAATTTCATTACGTTTCATTTCAATATTTACATTGTTTAAGTAATCATAAAGTCTGCTTAAAATATAGCAATAAAATATTTTATTTTTGTTTCTTTGTGTATTTTATGCCTAGGACACTGTTTTATTGTTGAGCCCGCTTGCGGAAAGCGATACATAGTTATCACAATGACGTCCGGGTGTGCGGCGTGCGGCGTGCGGCGTGCGGCGTGCGTGCGTGCCTGCCTGCGTGCGTGCGTGCGTGCGTGCGTGCGTGCGTGCGCGTCTCCGTCCGTCCGTCCGGAACGTCCGTCCGTCCCGTCCGTCCCATCCGTCCGTCCGTCTGTCCGAAATCTGCGTTAAAGTTTTTAAATACCTTATATCTCTTCAGTCCTAAGTCACATTGACTTGAAACTTCATATGCTTATTAGTTATGATCCATATATTCATGCTGTATCCCACTCATGCGGCCCCTGTGTCCAAGGTCAAGGTCAAATGACTTAGAAGTTTGCGTTCGGAAATCTGCGTTAAAGTTTTTAAATACCTTATATCTGTGCAGTCCTAAGTCACATTGACTTGAAACTTCATATGCTTATTATTCACGATCCATATATTCATGCTGTATCCCACTCATGCGGCCCCTGTGTCCAAGGTCAAATGACTTAGAAGTTTGCGTTCGGAAATCTGTGTTAAAGTTTTTAAATACCTTATATCTGTGCAGTCCTAATGTCACATTGACTTGAAACTTCATGTGCTTATTAGTCATGATCCATATATTCGTGCTGTATCCCACTCATGCGGCCCCTGTGCCCAAGGTCAAGGTCAAATGACTTAGAAGTTTGCGTTCCGAAATCTGCGTTAAAGTTTTTAAATACCTTATATCTCTGCAGTCCTAAGTCACATTGACTTGAAACTTCATATACTTATTAGTCATCATCCATATATTCATGCTGTATCCCACTCATGCGGCCCCTGTGCCCACGGTCAAGGTCAAATGACTTAGAAGTTTGCGTTCCGAAATCTGCATTAACGTTTTTAAATACCTTATATCTCTGCAGTCCTAAGTCACATTGACTTGAAACTTCATATGCTTATTAGTCATCATCCATATATTCATTCGTGTCCCACTCATGCGGCCCTTGTGCCCCTATGTCAAGGTCAAATGACTTAGAAGTTTGTGTTAAAGTTTCTGTCAAATTTTGCGTTAAAGTTTTCACATACCTACTATCTCTGTAACCGTCAGTCAGATTTGCTTGAAACTTTGTATTCTTATTGGGCATCAAACTTCAAATAAATACACTCTTGAGACCATCGAATGCCTCGGCGGGCTCGACATTCGGGCCGCGGCCATCTAGTTTATGTATAACACAATTGATTTCTTGTAGAGCAACAATCTGTAAATCTACAAAATACTTTTGAGCCAAATTAACATAATTTCTTGACCGTTTCCACACCATGGACCGACCATAACATATACATTTGCAGCATATTAGACTGTATGTTGTGCCCGGGAGCCTGGGGGACATTCTGCAACATTAAACCCTTAGACAGTTATATTATTTTTGTTGTTGTCTGCTGTTTATTTTCTATTTTCCATTTCTATCGTCAAAAACCTGCTTTAACAGCACTTTAAAATAATTTACAACATGCTTTGACAGCACTGTGCTGTCAAACCATGTTTTTATTGAGAAATAAGGCAAGATATAAAAGCAACAGCAGACGACAATTGTTGCGAGTAGCGATCTAAGGGTTAAGATGGCAATGCCCCTTATCCCATTCCTTTCGGAATACACATTTACGGGTATGAAACTTATTAAATATTTGTTTTATTTCTCAATGAAAGTATATGTTGTGACCACTCATTTGAACCGTCTCGACGAGACGGTTCAAATGATGGTTGCAACATAGACCTCTGAGCGCACAGAAGGAAAATATTTAGGATTTTCCGCAAACATAATGGAGTATCCTCAGCATGAACTTTGTTAACCCTTACTACGCTGAATTAAATGTTGTCGTCTGCTGGAAAAAAATTATTTTCAATATTTCTCGACAAAAACCTGGTTTTGACAGCACATGAGAATCGTCTCCAGTGGAGACGATTCTCATGTGCTGTCAAAACCAGGTTTTTGTTAAGAATTAAAAAAAAAATGAAAAACAGCAGACGGCAATTTCCGTCAACAGCGTAGGAAGGGTTAATGAACATATATATTTACCAGTTCAACACGCATTACAAACTGTTCTTTTTTTAGTTGTCAAACTGAGTACATGTAGTTGTAATCACTCGTACAGTTTTCACCAACTTTTCAGTAAGTACTCATCATAATGGGTGAGTTATTGAAATTACTCATGATGATTGGTCATATGAGGGTACAGCTATACCTTGGTTACACCTGGGTGCACATGTCAGACACAATAGACTGGGAATACCTGTAGTTTGTGGAGGAATGTGTTTGAATGGACTCGATACATGTGATCAGTAGTCGATTTCATCAAAATTGCAAATACTTTGAGGGAGTAATAATTTATTTTTCCCGAAATGCACTACCGAATGCATATGTTTGATGATTAAAAGTATGCAGAATTATTATACTGAATTTATTACATTATCACAGCCAAAATGGCTGTGATAATGTAATAAATTTAGTATAATAAAAATTGATAAATTTATCCATAAATTGAAATTTTCTCCCTCAAAGTATACTTGCTAGATAAGTATACTTTGCAATGTTGGTGAAATAGGTCACTGCGATACACATACCGCCCGACTATATGTCATCAGAGGAGGATACACGATTTAGGTTTAGAACGGGCGTAGATTCTGCAAAACAAAGCACCATCCATAGACACTCATTGTGGCCAAATATTATCAAAATCGGTGAAGCGGTTCATGAGTTTATGAAAAATTAAAAATGTTACATATGCATGTACATGGGCTATTGGTGAGTGGATAATTACTTGCAAAAAGTGCAGATCCTGATGAGACGGCTCGTCACGAGCCGGCTCATCTGGATCTACACTGTTTGCCAATACCACTATACAGGCCTGTAGTGTCGAATGGGTTAATAAATACTGCAGTGTCGCAGTGTCCCAATATGTAAGTGTATTATGGTACATTCATTACATTGTAACACCACTGTATGTGAGTTGGTGAGAAAAATCCATTAATTGAATCATTAATGTCAATTTAAATTGCAAGGACAGGAATTCAATTGAACAGTGGATAAGTGGAATACGTGTATTCATGCTGACGGCTGAGAAAAGGTACCTTACATGCTCCAGATAAGCTGCGTATTTGCGTAAATACCGAATTAAAATTGCCAAAAACCCAATTCTAATGAAATACCAAGACATGTTTTCAGTTCGAAGCAAACTATTCAATAATTGCTGTCTGTGATGTGTAAGCAGTAGTGTGATTTTATTTTACCCAATTAAAATTTAGAAATACCCAATTGTTTCAGGAATGATAGAGTAAAAATACTCAGTTACTAATTCCTTATCTGGAGCCCTGACCTTATGACATGTGTGATGAGCAGAATCCCAGATCGGCCTGCAAATCTGCTGGAATCCAAAATAAATTTCTCAAAGCACCACAGATTCCTGTGGGTGGTTGGTCGGGCGAACGTGACGGCTTATATTAACGGTAGGGATTCCTCCTTATAGGAATCACGATTTGCCTGGTTTGACCCTCAGGCACGTTTTTATCTTTGGCTCTTTTGTTACCTGAGAGTTGAATTGGGTTATTGCAGATTATAAAAGTAGTAAGATTATTTCTGATCCTACTGCTTTTGGGAGGGGCCAAGTGGTTCTGGTGTGGCGAGGACCTGGCATCAGATCAGGATTATTCTGATTTCAGGGCTGAATATATAGTTATGTTATTGTAAATATTCAGGTCCGAGTTTGGGATTTCCCCCCATTTGTACATGTACTTGAACATTTACATGTACTTAATTTTACAGGTAATGTATGGGATTTAGTACTAAACCCATTGACCTGGCCTTAAATGACCTTAGCTGTTGATAGGCCGTTAAACCCTAACAAACAAACAAACAAACAAACAAACAAACAAACAAACAAACTGATCATGGTTTGCTCTGTTTGTCATTTATGTTGGTCAAGATGCCTAAACAGTTTGTATATTGTTTGCCTCCGCTCCAATGTACAAAGTATTGCAGGAATTCCAAGGGTTATCTTGAGGTTTGACAAGTTTTCTCATAGAGCCCGTTTGTTAGCTTGTATTGAAGATGGAAATTGGCTCAAAACAATTCATAACAAGTTCTAACAAGTCCAAGACTTGGTAACACAAGTCCAACAAGAAATATGTCTGTCGAACGCGGATGCCACCTGCAGCATATTTGAGAAACTGTGACAAAGTGGTTAACCGAAAAGTGTGACGGACGGATGGACAGACGGACGGACGTGCCACCAATAGTGAACAAGGGGCCATTTCCATTGTTCTAGATCAAAGCGATGGCCCCTTGTATAACAATAGAATAAGGGGCCATACGGAATAAATCAAAGGATTATTTTGTGTTAGGCTCTGCCCCATGGCCCCTTGTACACCCTTGGTTGCTCGGACAGACGGATGGACAGACGGACAGACGGACGGTCCAAACACTATATGCCACCCGTTTCTTCGAAACCCGGTGGCATAAAAAGAAGTAGAATTTTTAGGTCATAACAAGCCCCAAAACTAACTATATGCTGAGAAAACGAAAATGGGGGGCGCAATACAGGCCTATTATTCCTAGGTGTACAGACTGTGTTGCTCGATTACTACCTGTACTATAATAGATATGCTAACGTACGTAAACTTTTTCTTTTTATTAATTAGTTCTCCCATGGGAACAAATTGTTAAGGGAACGAATTGTCATTTTGTGGGAACAAATTATTAATTTGAGGGAACGAATTGTTATATCGTGGGAACAAATTGTTATATCATGGGAACGAATTGTTAATTCGAGGGAACGAATTGTTAAATTGAGAGAATTGTTATTTAGTGGGAACAAATTAATAAAAAAAATCCATGTCCCCTGCGGGACTCCTTACTATGGGCCCCCTTTGAGCCTTGTCTAACATCAAAGCTTTTTTCTCTAAATCGTGTTTGTGTCACTTTGATGACTACAGGTGTGCATAAATAAATGTCTAATTAGCCAGTATGTAATGTTTGTTACACTTTCTTTTTATCCTCGCCGGTCACTCTAGACGTGGAATGTTTTTACATACATACCTGTAATATTGAGGTAACAGTTTGATTGCTTGTTTCAGGATTAATCCTTAATTTTGACGTCTGATGTTTATTTATTTTTATTTTTTTCTCTCCCAAAACATTGTTTGACAGCACTTTAGAATCATTTTGATGTCATACCATGTTTTTATTGAGGCAGAAGACAAAATGTATACAACGGCATATACCAACTTATGTTTCCTGTTATCTAATTTAACCCTTAGACCGCTACTCACAACAATTGTCGTCTGCTGTTGTTTTTATATCTTGCCTTATTTCTCAATAAAAATATGGTTTGACAACACTTCAGAATCATTTCCAATGGAAATGATTCTGAAGTGCTGTCAAAGCATGTTTTTGATGATAAAAATGGAAAAGAGAAAATAAACAACAGACCACAAAAAAAATAAGATAACGGTCTAAGGGTTAAGGGGTTAAGGCAGAGACACCAATATGTCTATACAGGTTTCTGACCTATAAGATATATAAATGTACTCCCATTTTCACAGATATACATTGTGTCCGAGGGTTGAACCAGCTATAGTCACATTTATTTTCCATTTTCTAATGTTCCTGTACACCAATTACTGCCCTTGTTATTGCCCATATATATCTTTTATGAGCGGGGAATTAATATTGTACCAAGGAATGCAGCCATTAGCATATTTGCACATGGATGATGGACTAACAAGACAGCGTACCCCATTGTTTCCTGTCAACATAGATCATGATAAAATCTGGCTGTGACGAGAAATGGGGCCTATGGGATTTGTGACCAGTGTAGCTCCTGATCAAATAGCGCACTCCTGTAGGGCTGATAGCAATCATATATTGCTTGTTGGAAGCATGACTGGTGTTTCATTGATGGAATGGTGAACAGTCAATCATGCTGTGACAAATCAACCAGCCTTTTGTATTTATTTTGACTGCCTGACTTCTTAGGTAGCCCGTTTCTTTCTGAGGATACGCCATTATGTTTGCGGAAAATCCTAAATATTTTCCTTCTATGCGCTCAGCAGTATATTTCGCAACCACTATTTGAACCATCTCGTTGAGACAGTTCAAATGAGTGGTCACAGCATATACTTTCATTGAGAAATAACAAAAATAAAATATCAAATGTTAATAAATATAATACCCGTAAAGGTGTATTCTGCATGTAATGGTTAGTTAATATGTGAAACGATCCCCAGAATCATGTACAGATATATGGGTAACAGTCTGACAAAACCTTGCTTATTGTCTGATGGAGACAATTCTCATCAGCTGCCAAAACATTGTCTTCATTAAAAAAATAACATATATTATTCACCTTTATAGTGTTAAACATTGTTAGAATTTTATAAATTTGGTTTAGCCCTGAGAATGCAGGTTTCAAAAGATGTTGTCTGCTGTTGTGTTTTATTGTGTCTTCTTTCTCAATAAAAACATGTTTGACAGGACTTTAAACAAAAGTGCTGTCAAATCATGTGTTTATTGAGACAAAATGGAAATAAAACAACAGACAAAAAGATTTAATTCAACATTGTATGAGTTAACCCATATTGCAGACGGAATAATATTAAGATAATATTAAGATATTATTAAGTACCATAGTATGTAATTTGATAAGAAAATCCCTATTTTCCTCATTTCTTCTCGAAAATATATGTTATCTCGCCGAGGCGGTTCAAATGAGTGGTAACAACGTATACTTTTATTGAGAAATAACAATATTAGACTTAATGTCAACACAAAACATTGTATCCTTAGACCTCAATCGGTTAAATGACAACACGGGCGCTGATCAGGTGGAAGAATTGTTCTCAGAACAGAACAGAACATACCTTTATTAGATTAAATACATCTTTGGCCATAACGTGGTGGCATAAGAGATACAATACAGCATGTATGCACAACTATGGCATGACGTACAAGTATGGACAGCATGGTGATTGCTAAATATATAAGATGTATCTGTTCCAGTGATCAATGATAAGTGAAGACTGATTCAGTATTCTTGTGGTTAACCCTTTCAACACCACAGACCTCTATAGAGACAATGTTTGCAAACAGTGCGATCCAGATGAGCCGGCTCGTAACGAGCCGTCTCATCAGGATCTCCACTGTTTGTTAATAATTTTAAACGTCGTACAGATTACCCTTTTAGAAGAATGGGATAATTTGAATGAACAAAATTAATGAAATAGCGTGAAACATTGGCATGGAACATCCTATTAAGTTACTTGGTGTTGAAAGGGTTAACAGCATAGTTCTAGACAGTTATAATAACTTTAGCTGGTAAGCAGAGCCTGTACTAAACACAGTAATAAAGTCTCTACTTGCCCAACCAGACACTTGTGTTCTGTTTGTCAGGTTGTATTGGGGCAGACACCACAAACACACTGTCCACCCAGATCCACATGATATTCGGTTAACCCTTTCCCTGATAGAGACGACTTTTCACACCTCTGCAGAAGATGTCTTTAGAAAACATTGTGGGAAAAGGAGAAATTGCTTGTAACAAGCAATTTCTCCTTTTCCCACAATGTCTATCAGATAATTTAACCATTATCTGACTCTTGATTCTTTTATTCAGATGTTTTCGATTTGGAAGAGTCGAAATATCGCAAAACAGGGAAAGGGTTAATTACTATACATGAGAAGTGTGTTATGTTTGTTACACCCCAGTGTTGTTTTATTATTATACAATACCCTGTTATTGTATTAACATATCATCTGCACCGTCAGGCCTGAGCACAGAGCAACATCATCGGCAAATTATCTCTTTGCAAAAGTCTTGAATTTCACCCTGTGCCATTCAAATTCTGCACTTCCTGGATCACACTTTTCAATACTTCTTTTCTGTAAGTGGAGATTATATTTGACGAGGGTCAAGGGTCAGCCAGTCTTTGTCGATTGTCTATTCAGATTATTCATGTCTGGAGATATTATCAATACATTATTCATTCATATTCAATGCTAAATAGTTAGTTACACACAATAGGTACAAAATTAAATATTAATTCTGAACGGAAAGACAGGTAAGCAGTATATCTTTGTTCCAAATTCTTTAATTATTTATTCCATATTGGTTCAGTTTTGTGTATGTTTATAGACATTTAGGGAATGGATAATGATATCGAAATTTCAGCATATGTAAGTATTAACAGTACATTATTTGTTTAAGCCTAATTAATGAGATTTAAAAACACATGAGAATCTTTTGAATTTTCACTCCAAAATGATCCGTGCATATTTATACATCATACTATCCGTACAATGTATTTTCATTGGTCAGGTGTAGCCAATTCTGGGCATATGACAAGAATTTATACACAAATAAACTTCCACATCCAACAATCACCATTTCTCCAGTCACAGCCACATTTAACCCTTAACCCTTCCTACGCTGTTGACGGAAATTGCTGTCTGCTGTTTTTCCTTTTTGCTTTAATTCTCAAAACAAAAAACTGGTTTTGACAGCACATGAGAATCGTCTCCATTGGAGACGATTCTCATGTGCTGTCAAAACCAGGTTTTTGTCAAGAAATATTGAAAATAAAACATTTCCAGCAGACGACAACATTTAATTCAGCGTAGTAAGGGTTAAACCGCTATCTTAATTTTTTGTTGTCTGCTGTTTATTTTCTATTTTCCATTTGTATCATCCAAAACATGCTTTTGACAGCATTTTAGAACAATTTACAACATGCTTTGACAGTACTTGAGAAATGATTCTGAAGTGCTGTCAAACCATGTTTTTATTGAGAAATAAGGCAAGATATAACATAACAGCAGACGAGTATTGTTGTGTGTAACGGTCTAAGGGTTAATGTTATCTGACACATGAAAAAAATGCTTCTATAGTGGGAAGGTAGGAAGTAACAATTTGCTGCTATGCCTGCAGTATTTATAAGTAAGTTATAGTTCACATAGTTTCATTAGTTTTTTTAAAATTACATATGTGAACTATAACGTACTTATTGTTTACCCAGCCCAGTCGCGAAGCTCTGCCCCTAAACATGTGCTTTGCGTCTCTGGAGCGCTGAACATTTAATGATTAATTTAATAGATATTGGTGAAAGTGTCGCAATATGCGTTTAATTGAGACAAAATGATGTTCTTTTATTGGTCGAGACACTAGGGTAAACAATAAATTATATTATTAATGTCGTATGAAGTGACAAACATACAGTTATTTATATCTATAATCTACCTGAAGATGCTGTTAATATTCATGTCTGGTGATAAAAATGTTGTAAATAAATATTAGTCAGACAGTAGCCAATTCTGGGCATATGACAAGAATTTATACACAAATAAACTTGTATCAATTCTAAATTTCAAATACACAAAAAACACAACTTTGCGAAGAAATACTTACATTTGTTAATAATAAGGAGCCCGCCAAGAATCGGCGGTTCCCTCTAGTCTGCCTGCCTGTCCGTCCATCCGTTTACTGTTTGTGAAAGATTTTGTAAGAGTTTCTCAAATCACCTATAATTTCTGTTTGCCTTCAGTTAATAATTTGCATATGGCACACATACATTAATTAGTAACGATATATCCTTCTACATGAATACAATTACCCTCGCTACTGATCGTATGTCTGTCCGTCAGCATCTGTCTGTTTATTTTTATGAAAGTTTTTGTAAGTTTCTCAAATCACCTATGATTTCTCTTTGCCTTCAGCAAATATCTTCATTTATCCCGTCAACACAGTGCATATGTGCCGTGAAACACGGTGCCGTGAAACATTTTTGATATCCAGTCAATACTATTTTTGCATTTTACAGCCATTTGTAGGTGTTGACGGGATAAATAGAATAGTAGGTTAGTGCCGTGAATGGGAAAAATATCTGGCGCGGCACGGAAACGGGATGTGCTCGGCAGAGCCTCGCCCATCCCGTTTCCTGAGCCTTGCCAGATATTTTTTCCCATTCACGGCACTAACCTACCATTCTCTATATTGCACACATGCCTTACTTGAGAAATGATACATCCTTCCACATCAATACAACTACCCTCACGTGGGTGGTTTGTCGGGCGAACACGAAGGCGTACATTAACTGTAGGGATTCCTCCTTATAGGAATCACCATTTGCCTGGTTTGGCCCTTGGGCATGTTTTTATATTTGGCTCTTTTGGTACCTGGGAGTTGAATTGGGTTATTGCCCATTATAAAAGTAGTAAGATTATTACTGATCCTACTGCTTTTGGGTTTTGTGATTATGGTGTGGTGAGGACCTGGCATCAGATCAAGATTATTCTGATTTCAGGGCTGAATATATAGTGTTTTTTTATTGTAAATATTCAGTTCTAATTTTGGGATTTCCCCCCCCCCCATTTATACATACCTTATATCTCCACAATATTTACTCCGATTTACTTCAAACTTCAAATACTTCTGTATTATCATCCATATTTTCATTCTATAGCCCACACATGCGGCCTACATGCCCAAGATCAAGGTCAAATGACTTTAAAATTTGCGTTAAAGCTTTAACATACCTTATATCTCCACAACCATGAATTCAAACTTCAAATAAATACACTCGGAGACCATCGAATGCCTCGGCGGGCTCGACATGCTGGCCGCGGCCATCTGATTTTATTGTAAATATTCTGTTCTGATTTTGGGATTTTCCCCCCATTTGTACATGTACTTGAACATGTATATGTACTTGTACAGGTAATATATGGGATTTAGTACTAAACCCATTGACCCGGCCTTAAATTACCTTATCTGTTGATAGGCCGTTAAACCCCAATAAACAAACAAACAAACAACTACCCTCGCTACTGATCATACGTCCATTCATTTGTCTGTTTATTTTAAAATCATCTTTATGGGCTCTAAGTGTTTCGACAGACCAAATGTTCTACTAGTTTTCCACATTCTTTTAATGGTGTTCTGTTTTCCACTGTATTATTTTGATGCGAAACATCATAAATTATGTTACCAGAACCGGCCTTTTGTATACTTCTTATTCAATTTGAGATATAATTGGGTGGAGTTATAAGAAATAAATAAACAACATTTTTGCAGACTTTTATTAGGACCAACAATATACTGTCTGTTTTTTCCCCAATACATTTTCCAAAATCTTTGTTTATTCCAGTAATAACCCTCACACTGCTGAAATAAATGTTTTCGTCTGCTGTCTATTTTTTGTTTTCCATTTATCTCCTCAAATATATGGTTTGAAAACACTTGGAAATGATTCTGAAGTGCTATCAAACCATATGTTTAGTGAGCAGGAAGACAAAACTAATATAACAACAGTAGATGGATTTATGTTTCCCAGAGCTCCAGATAAGTTGCGTATTTGCCAATTAACACCCAATTAAAATTGCCAAAAAACAAATTAAAATCAGAAGTAGCGAGTATCAAAAAGCAATACAAAATGTGTGGTACCTTTATCATGCTGCAGAAACAATAAACAGACCAAATATAGAATATTTTCTTATTTTCCATGAAAACACATCTTGGTATTTCATTAGAATTGTCTCCAAGGAGACAATTCTTATGAAATGCCAAGACATGTTTTCATTTCAAAGCAAACTACTCAATAATTGCTGTCTGTTGTTAATGTGTAAACAGTAGTGTGATTTTATTTTACCCAATTAAAATTTAGAAATACCCAAATGCTTCAGATATGATGTAGTGACAATACTCAATTACTAATTCCTTATCTGGAGCCCTGGGGGCCGTTTCACTAAACCTCTTACAACTAAAATGTTGGTAAATGCAAACTTAGGATCGTCTGGAAATATCAATTGATGGATTTACATGTATTGAGCATAGGCTGCATATGCAGCCTATGCTCAATAAATGTAAATCCAATAATTGTTTACAAGAAAACAGTGTTAATGTGAAATTTACAGACTATCATAATTTTGCACTTATGAACATTTTAGTCGTACAAAGTTTCATGAAACGGCCCCCTGGTTTCCAACATTCTTAGGGATGGGGTGTGGCCTATGGGATATGGCATTGGACTTCACCAGTGCTGGAGGCTGCAAGTTCAATCCTCACCATAGGCGTGACAAATACTAACATAGTATTTCCATCTCACTGGTCTGGGATTTAATGCTAAACCCATTGACCCGGCCTTAAATGACCTTAGCTGTTGATAGGCCTTTAATCCCCCAACAAACAAAACTGTCCGATGAGACTTTGAACTGTGGTCCCATCTCTATATGACCTTAGCTGTTGCTGGGATGTTTTACTTTCACTTTCCAGCATTCTGAGGGATTATACCAAACAATTTATTTCCAGGACCAGCAGAATTCACCGAGGACCATGTGACCACAGAGCCCCGCCTCCTCACTGACAGCGCTGTATTGTAAGTATAACCGCATTGCATTGTATTGTAAGTTAACATGAACTCACTTGGGTCTCTAATAACACTTAACCCTTCAATGCGGAATTAAATTTCGTTGTCTGCTGTTTATTCTCTATTTTTCTCATCAGAAACCCCAGGGTTGACAGCACTTGAAATCTAGAAACAAAATTGCTACTCTGCTCCACAACTCTCACGAGGGTAGCAATTTAGCCCTTCCTACGCTGTTGACGGAAATTGTTGTCTGCTGTTTTTCATTTTTGCTTTAATTCTTAACAAAAAAACTGGTTTTGACAGCACATGAGAATCGTCTCCAGTGGAGACGATTCTCATGTGCTGTCAAAACCAGGTTTTTGTCGAGAAATATTGAAAATAAAACATTTCCAGCAGACGACAACATTTAATTCAGCGTAGTAAGGGTTAAACCGCTATCTTAATTTTTTGTCGTCTGCTGTTTATTTTCTATTTTCCATTTGTATCATCAAAAACATGCTTTTGACAGCATTTTAGAACAATTTACAACATGCTTTGACAGTACTTGAGAAATTATTCTGAAGTGCTGTCAAACTATGTTTTTATTGAGAAATAAGGCAAGATATAACATAACAGCAGACGACTATTGTTGTGTGTAACGGTCTAAGGGTTAATGTTATCTGACACATGAAAAAAATGCTTCTATAGTGGGAAGGTAGGAAGTAACAATTTGCTGCTATGCCTGCAGTATTTATAAGTAAGTTATAGTTCACATAGTTTCATTATTAGCCGATCTATTTATAGATCGGCTAATATATTGGTTATCCATCGAATTCTGAAAAAGTTTGTAGCAACCCTTTTCTCCGCTATTCGGTAATCTACGAACGCGAATTTTTCTGTATCACTTCCAAATTGCATCAACCGATAAAGTTTGCATTTTTGGCAATTATCTCTGTTTAAAACTTTACTTATAGCCAAATAACACAATTTTGAATACTTAATGAGCTGAACGCCTGAAGAGATTTAACACGTAAGTTATTGTTGTTGAAGTCCATAGTTGGCTCTAATGGCCATATACGCCAACATACGCCGATTATTGGGCTAATTTAAAGCTTTTATTTATTAAACAGAACAAGTTTCAGCCACGTATAATCGCGTAAATGTGTTTATTCGGCTAATTTATAATCGACCTCTGCTCAAAATCTCCTTACTAGCAGCCCCAGAATTTTCGGGTTTATCCCAGCATCTCGGGTTTATCCCATTGGATCGCGTATGCGCGTCATTTGACGCTAGTTAATATTCACAAAATTTTCCACCAATCAAAACGAAGAATTGCCCTTCATAGCCAACTTTGATTTGTTTACGTATCATGCAGGGATGGCAGGGATGCATCCAGCACGCGCGATTGCGGCAATCCCCCTTAATTATTGTCAATGCCGCAAATTATTGATTGTCTTGCGCCCGACATCGCGCAAAAAATCACGGATGGGGCACATTAGGCCAATCTGGGCATGTGCCTGAATACGCAGGAGCTTGCGTCTATTTTTAGATGACACTGTAACTGCTAGATATATATAGCCCTGGTAGCTCCGCCCACTCGCATGCTGCCACAGAATTCGGACAAACACACACACAGTGACTACAACTTTGTGTATTGCGGAGTGTAATTTGTAGATAAATAGAGCATACAGTACAGGTGTTACGCTGGAATATTTCGCAACATAATGGTGACAACAAAACATTGCTGCTATGGCATTACTGCTATTGGATGGATTTGGGAACGGGTTTCCAAAACCTGCACAAAATCGAGAAAAATGTCAACGCTGGGTACAGAACTGTGGTCGAAAATAGTTTACCATTGACAATGTTACCAGAGACACCTACATATGTTCGATGCACTTTACCCTGATTTGATCGGCTAATAACATCATGCTCTGCATGACTTTTCATTAGTTTTTTAAAAATTCCATCTGAACTATAACGTACTTATTGTTTACCCAGCCCAGTCGCGAAGCTCTGCCCCTGCTTTGCGTCTCGGGAGCACTGAACATTTAATGATTAATTTAATAGATATTGGTGAATGTGTCGCAATATGCGTTTAATTGAGACAAAATGATGTTCTTTTATTGGACGAGAAACTAGGGTAAACAATAAATTATATTATTAATGTCGTATGAAGTGACAAACATACAGTTATTTATATCTATAACCTACCTGAAGATGCTGTTAATATTCCTGTCTGGTGATAAAAATGTTGTAAATAAATAATAGTCAGACAGCTTGCATAACAGACCATTTATAGTAGCATAATTAAGTGAGTATATACTATCTGTGCATCTTTCCTGAATGAGACAATGTCTTTGTTCCACACTATACAATATACTTGTTGATGATGATCATCCACACTATACAATATACTTGTTTTACAATATACTTGCTGATGATGATCATCCACACTATACAATATACTTGTTGATGATGGATCATCCACCATAATACAATATACTTGCTGAAGGATGATCCATTCCTACCACTATTACAATATACGTTGCTTTGATGATGATCATCCACACTATACAATATTTTGGTTTTATTATTCACTTGGTTAGATGGATGAGCATCCACACTTTATACAATATTACTTGCTGTTGATGATGATACCACACTATACAATATACTTGCTGATGATTATCATCCACTACTAAACAAAACTTTTTCTTGTTGCTCGGATGAATTTAACATCCACACTAAATACAATATACTTGCTGACTGATGATCCAATCCACCAAAACTATACAATAATACTTGTTTGATGATCATCATCCACACTATACAAAATACTTGTTTTTGGATGATGATCATCCACTATACAATATAACTTGTTGCTGAATGATCATTCCACACTATACAATATACATTGCTGATGATGATCATCCACACTATAAACAATTATAACTTGTTGATGATTGAAGATGACACAAATAAAAAAGACCTTGTTGATGATCATCATCCACACTAAACAATTATACTTGCTGGAACGATAGATCATTCCTCCACTAAACAATATACTAGCAGATGATTGATATCCAACACTTGTACAATATAACTTGTTGATGAATGCTGATCCACACTATTACAATATAACTTGCTTGGTTGATGATCATCCCACACTATACCAATATACTTGTTTGGATGATGATGATTGACAACTAAATACCAACATACTTGCTGATGATTATGATCCACACTTTATACAACAAACTTGCTTGATGATGATCCATCCACAACTATACAATATACATTCTGATTGATGATATCCCACCACAATACAACATACTTGCTGATTGATATCCATCCACCCTATACAACATTACCTTGCTTGGAATGATAGAATGATACAACCACTATTACAACATACTTGCTGAATGATGATCTCCACATATAAAATATACTTGCTGATGCATGATCATCACATTACAATATACTTGCTGATGATGATCATCCACACTATACAATATACTTGTTGATGATGATCATCCACACTATACAATATACTTGCTGATGATGATCATCCACACTATACAATATACTTGTTGATATGATCTCCACATATACAATATACTTGTGTGTGATGATCCACACTATAATAACATACTGCTGATGATGATGATCACACTATACAATACTTGATGATGATATATCAACTTACTACAATATACTTGCTGATGATCATGATCCACACTATACAATATACTTGCTGATGATGATCATCCACACTATACAATATACTTGTTGATGATGATGATCCACACTATACAACATACTTGCTGATGATGATGATCCACACTATACAACATACTTGTTGATGATGATCATCCACACTATACAACATACTTGCTGATGATGATGATCCACACTATACAACATACTTGCTGATGATGATCATCCACACTATACAATATACTTGCTGATGATGATGAAATATGGCCGTGACTGGAAAAATGGGACTTATCGGATTTTAGGTCAGTCAAGCTCATGGTCCCCTCACAAATTCCTGTGGCAGTATAAGAACCAATAATTCCAGCACAAAAATATTTACACAATTCCCTAACATTTGATTGGCCCGTAGCAAGTCTCTGTCCAAAATTTATATCCCAGTAAACTCCCACGCTGAACGGAAAATAAACACATTTTCTTGATGAATTTATTTCAAATGCTGGAATTATAAGGAATTAATGACTTTTTTGTTGAATTTATCGGGGATATAAACTTGGAAAAGTCGCGGGAATACTGGACGAGGCCTTCCGGCCTTCGTCCAGTATTCCCGCAACTTTTCCAAGTTTATACCCCGATAAATTCCACAAAGGCCATTCATTCCTATAATATTACTTGTTCGAGGCATGATGGGTGTTTATTGATGTCATGGTGAACAGTACAGATCCTGATCAAACTGTGCGGATGCAGAGGCTGATCTGGATCTACACTTGTCGCAAATACATTAAGCCCCAGTTCTCCAGTCACAGCACAATTGAGTATACTATCTGTGCATCTTTCATGACTTAGATAACGTAGTTAGTTCTTTGCATGCGACCGGTTAAAACAACAGCCAACAAATTGGGAGTAAAAAATCCAGGCTATTGGATTGGCGAAAGCCGGGCGGGCGGGCGGCGGCGGCGGGCGGCGGGCGGCGGGCGGGGCGGCGTCCACAATCAATATTAAGTTTTCGTGTTTGAGTCCATTTCTTTGTTACTGTACCACCTAGGACCACCAAACTTTCACAGCTTCATAATCAAGGGGTGCCCACCACATATCACTATCCAACATGTTATTTCTTTTTTAACTTGACCCATTTTTTCCGCGCAGTCGACTTAGCCATTTTCAATGTTAAGTTTTCGCGTTTACAATGTTAAGTTTTCGTGTTTAAGTCCATTTCTTTGGTACTGTACCACCTAGGACCACCAAACTTTCACAGCTTCATAACCAAGGGGTGCCTACCACATACAACTATCCAACATGTGACCATTTTTTTACCTTCACCTATTATTTCTACGTAATTGACTTAGCCATTTTCAACGTTAACTTTTTAACGTACGTCTGATTAAAGTTTTTTGGCTAAAACTTTTTCCTTATACTATATCTCTGAAACTGCTTCGCCCATTACCTTGAAACTTCACATGGGTGTTTATCATCATCCATATTTTCATTCTAACCCCCAACCGTGCGGCCCCTGTGCACAATGTCAAGGTCAAATTACTTTGAATTTTTTTGTTAAATTTTTTGATTGTACTATATGCAACTGCTTCACCCATTACCTTGATACTTCACATGGGTGTTTATCATCATTGTCGCACCCGCTTGCGGAAAGCGCATTTTATGCATTTTGGCATACATCTGTCCTTCCGTCCGTACGTCCGTGTCCGGTTAAAGTTTTTTCGTTAAAGTTTTTCCATCTACTATATCTATTTTTTTAGTGTCCATGCCTCGCCCCAAGACGCGACATGCAGGCCACGGCCATCTAGTCTACAAAAAGTTGGTATAATTATGTTATCCAAGTGTCTATGCTTGGAAAAAACCTGGCCTTCGTGGCTTTGCCTCGTTTCTTGTTCTTATTTTTTCTCTGTAAATATGTCTTCCTCCAGACTCAATTGCAGCCTCAATTCTAATGAAATGTCAGATTATTAATATGTACAGGGAGTATTTATATTTACATTGTCGGGTTACAATCTGTTTTCCCGATAGTACTTATATATAATGCTAAATCAGACGGGCAACAGAGTAGACACCTATCAGAGCTGTCAGGTGCATAGATGGAGCTGGTGCTATGCTGGTCAAACTGTCATAACGTCATTCTTGTAGGCCATTGTCCACTTACAATGAAACAATGCTGTACATGGTGTCAATTAAGGAAAGCCCGGGGTGACAGCAGTGGGAAAATTAGTCACTCTAATTGCCATGGGGTGGGGCGTTGTTTGAAGATTGTGTCAACATCCGCTGTACACAACACAGGGCGTTTGCGACCAGTGTAGATCCAGTTCAGCCTGTACATCCACACAGTCTGAACAGGATCTGCACTTTTCGGCATTCCTTCAATAAAACACACTAACATGCAATCTAGATCGTATTTAGACTACAGGAGTGTTATATTTGATTAGGACCTACACTGGTCACAAATCACATAAACCCCAATATAGGACCAAGCTTCGACGTAACCCCTATTTGGCAAAACAACAATTTTCTTTTGGAAAACATCTTTAGTTTTTGGCGGGAGACATACTGTCTCCACGCTATTGGGATCGTGATTCTGGCCGTTTGCATGGGTCTACTTTCGAAAGTGGCTCTCTGTTCATCGGGGGATGTCTCAATAGGCACAATTTGCGTTCGCAATTAACAACAGTCAGGTGACATTTAAAGTCAGCGAGTGAACTGAAAGCAAGTTATTAATAGCAACGGCAATGCTCAACATTATGTGTAAAATAGTTGGTATGCCCAACTTTACTTTTGAAGAGAACAAATTGATGTTATTGAGACGCCCCCCGTATCGTGTACCACGCAGTCGCAATGCGACGTCGAAGGCCATTTCTTTTTCATATTGTGGTTTACGGGCGATTTTCAAAAAATTACCCTCTGGGTGAGCGAAACAAATTCATGAAAACATTTTGCCGTTCATTTGACCAAATTTCATCGACTACAAAAATGGGGAGGGTACCTGATGAGTTACATTTATGAAGCACAAACTTTTTGGCAGAGGGCACCTCTCACCATATCCGTATAAAGGCATATATCACCACTTCAATTCTGGGTTCTACCCCAATAAATACGTCTGCAATATACCTCGTAAAACGGTTTATTAGTCGGACATAAAGCACCTTTGCTTCATCAACCTATTTGAGTTCAGAGCAGGCTGTATTTTACAAACACCAGTAACTGTTCAAGTTCTCCAAATTTGCAGATTGTACATCCAATAATCAACATCGAATATATTTCTAACGAGGAATTTCTGAGTATGCAAATTCACAAGTGGCTACTTGTCTCCCGCCAGTCAGTACTTTCAGTACTTTGATTAACATATGAAGTCCAAACATTTTCTATTTATTTGAAACAAGTCTGTAGGAAAATAGATCAGAAATAGTAAAGAATTTACTGTACATGTGAAAATTGAATATATACTTTTATTCTTTTTATCTGTCAACGAACAAAATATGTGATTTAGTTATAGTTTAGTATTCGAAAACAGTATTTACGGAAAAATAAACGAGTGGACATTCAAGTTACACAATTTTAGTCCTGCAATCATCCATGTGTAAAAACAAACACATCAAGATTGGATTTTCGGAACTGTAGAAAGCACCCTGATGTGCACAGTGTATCTATTCTACCATGTCTGTCAAATTGGACTCAACCATTCAGCTTGGCATAGGTGTGGCCTCGCGGATTCAATATACACCTGCCACATTATTGTTGACATCCATTTGAACGTAGCTTCAAACATCTGTCACTGACTAGGACAGATAAACAAAATGGATTCAACCAATCAGCATAGAATAGGTGTGGCTTCATTGAATTCAGAATACACCTGTCCCAAGATCCACTTCCCTATTTGCCTGCGGTCCTATATCATCGGGTAAGTTGTTTGCTATGCCAAACTATTAATGACCTCCAGCGGCATCCGTTTGAACATAGCTACACACGCGTGTCACTGATGATTTCAACTCAAAATTGTCAAAGCACAAGCATGGGCGGATTCAAGGGGGGGCGGACCCGGCACGCGCTCCCCCCCAAAAATTCGCCGAGTAAAGATTTTTTACAAGTTACAAGGCACTTTTCATGCCAAGTGCCATGTATTCCATGCATTTTTCCTTCGTTGTCTTATTGTTTCAAAATTTAAACGTTTTCAATCAAAAATCATGTCTAAACATACTGTGACAGTGTCAATATTTTTGCTCCAAAATGCGCCAAAATGCAAGAAATGCGATGTAGATTTCAAAAAAATTCCCCGGACCCCCCTAGCGCTATCATGAGCTCTGCTTGGTCGACTATTTTGCAATACTTGACTATATTATCGAAAGAGCTAAGCTCATTCGATAATATAGTCAAGTATTGCAAAATAGTTACGCCCCCCCAACCCGAAATCCTGGATCCGCGCCTGACAAGTAAGCTGAAGTAACATTCTGCAAAGCATTGCAGAATCAATTTACGAAATGTCGGAGATTATTTCAGCATTTTGTAAAAAAAAATAGAAATATAACATTTAATAAATAGAAATACATGTACAGCATTTAATTTCACATTTTTTTCTGATTCTGGCTCTGCTGTCTGTTTGACCGTGAATTACAACCGACTTCTGCACAGATAGTAGTCGCCGACGATTGCAACCAACGTATAAATAATCCAAGTATAACTAGGCGAAGGAAAAAATAACGATTAACGTATATATTAAACGACAAAAATGAAGAAATTATACAACAAATACATGATGTCCGTAAATCCAAACGATATTATATAAGAAAAATTCATCCACCAATCAGGTAAGCTGTACTACTGCTACGTCATTGCGGTTATTTTTACAGCGCCACCTCGCGCCAGTAGGTCATAGTAACAGGAGAGATAAGCGATGATCAATTCATTGCATGGCTCTGTATAGGTGTCGGATACGGTGCAATATGAGAAATCTCAATATCACGAAAAATACAAACTAACCGGAAATCGGTTATTAGGGTCGTCTTTGTTGTTTTTAGAGCATTTTGAAGAAAATAAGTGATAGTTTGTAATGTGACCTTTAAAAATTGTTGCTACTGATGAAATCTGATGAAACCTGGCATCTTTCGTTTCTGACCTGTGGCAGGTGGGAACATGTGAAGGATAGATAACTTGACAACTTAACAACGTGATTTATCCCGTCAACACGTTGCGTATGTGCCGTGAAACACAATGCCATGAAACATTTTTGATATCCAGTCAATACAATTTTTGCATTTTACAGCCATTTGAAGGTGTTGACGGAATAAATAGTAGGTTAGTGCCGTGAATGGGAACAAATATCTGGCGCAGCACGGAAACGGGATGTGCTCGGCAGAGCCTCGCCCATCCCGTTTCCTGAGCCTTGCCAGATATTTTTTCCCATTCACGGCACTCGCCTACTATTCTCTATCTATTTTCCTTATTTCTGAACCAAAGTATATGTTGTGACCACTCATTTGAACCGTCTCGCTGAGACGGTTCAAATGAGTGGTCATAACATATACTTCTGATGAGAAATAAATAAATTCTTGAGCCTTGCCGGATATTTTTTCCCATTCACGGCACTAACCTACTATTCTCTATTTATCCTTACCGGAATCCCGACATCCCTGGTTTGGCCCTCAGGCACATTTTACTTTTGCCTTCCTTGTTACTTGAGAGTTGGATCCGGTTATACCCATTATAAAAGTTGGGTTAGTACTAATCCTATTGTGTTCACTAAACTTAATACGACTAAGATATTCGTAAGTGCAAAATTATGATCGTCTGGAAATTTTAATTGATGGCTTTACAGTTATTAAGCATAGGCTGCATATGCAGACTGCATATGCAGCCTATGCTCAATAAATGTATATCCAATAACTGTTAACAAGAAAACACTGTTAATGTGAAATTTACAGACTATCATAATTTTGCACTTACAAACATTTTAGTCGTACAAAGTTTATTGAAACGAGCCCCATGTAATGAACGATGTACACTATTAAGTTATTATATACCATTGTACATACCTTTCCGAATTACCTACTTTTGACAGGTAAATACTACAATTGTACCTTTTGTCTGCGTTTAGTTATGGCCACTTAATGTTTTTGCCACTTAATGGCGTTAGTTAACATTCTACACTAAAATTGATGTGCTTTTGTTGTAAGGTTAATGGATTTGAAACTTTGCTTTAATGGGAACACCTTTGATGAGTAATTTTGTGTCACGGGATCTGCTAAGAAAACGTGTTCTATCTTTCTCAGTTTCTATTTACCCACTTCTTTCTGATGATATATACGGTACACTATTTAACCCTTTATCCGGGTATAGTAGGTGTTCCAGCCAATTCCCATCCTTAAATATAAGCCGTATTAATGAATTTAACCCTTTCACCCCTAGTAACTGACTTGGACTATTTCATGTTAACGTTTGAGACTGTTCCATTATGTAGAAAATGGGGTCATTTTGTAAAATTTAAAAAATATCCACAAATGGTGCAGATACGAGCCAGCTCGTTATGATCTACACCGTTAGCAAATATTAGGAAAGAAGTCTCCAGTGTTGAAATGATACAAATGTGCTGTCAAATCATGTGTTTAATGAGACAAAAGGAAAATAAACAACAAACAAAATTAATTCAACATTGTAAGGGTTAACCCATTGCCGATGGGATAATATCAAAGTAGTATGTAATTTGATAAGAAAATCCCTATTTTCCTTGTTTCTTCTCGAAAATATATGTTATCACCACTCATTAGAACCGTCTCGCCGAGACGGTTCAAATGAGTGGTAACAACATATACTTTTATTGAGAAATAAACAAAATATTAGACTTTAATCGAGAAATAAACAAAATAGCAAAAGTCTGGCATTTCTCCAGTGTTGAAACCCCTAGGGTGTCCGGCTTAGAGAGGTTTACTGTAAATCAGGCATTTGATCAATCTGAGCCATAGCTGTGTGCTATGCGATCACGAACAGACATTATCACCGGAGATAAATGACCAAGAAACTTATCAAAAATAAGATCGCAGGTGTTGTGTTGGTGTCCGGTTTAGACAGGTTCCACTGTATTTCACAGAAGGATGGGAGGATATGATTCCATCCTTAGATTCATACCTTAACTCTTTGCATGCTAGCGGTGAAAATAACATCCAACAAATTACGAGTAGGTTTCTTATTTCTCTCTGTAAATATATCTTGGAATTTCATTAGAATTGCGTCCTCTGGACACAATTCTAATGAAATTCCAAGACATATTCATGATATTTATAACAAGAAATAAAAGAAAACATCATGAATTGTCATCTGCTATTTTTGAACTATTTATAGCCCACAAATTTACCAGCATGCAAAGAGTTAAAGGTACATGCCCACTCAGTAGGCACAACATATTCTTTATATCAGAGACATCATCGGAGACATTTTCTGGCAAATGAAACATTCATTCACCATTACCCCACGTATTGATTGGCATTATTATACATTTTATATCAGATGTAAATTTCCACACTGATATCAGGGGCGATAACCGTGTTTCCTTAACATGTTAACAGACATTACTATTTATACCCTGTATTTATTTTTATGCCACCGGGTTTCGAAGAAACGGATGGATATAATGTTTGGACCGTCCGTCTGTCTGTCCGTCTGTCCATCTGTCTGTCCGTCCGTCTGTCCGTCCGTCTGTCCGTCCGTCACACTTTTCGGTTAACCAATTTGTCAGTTTCTCAAATATGCTGCAGGTGGCATCCGCGTTCGACAGACGCATTTCTTGTTTGATGTGTAATTATCATACTTTATAATCTGTCGAAAATATTATTTTTTCAGGTGACGCATTTAATTTGTTTAAATAATTAAAAAATAGCATGCCACATCATATGAAAATAATCCGATACCACCGCGCGTCACTATCAGTAAAACAAATATTACTAAATGATTATACCTGTATAGCGGGCACTCGTAATCTTTAGAACAGGTGGAATAGTGACACAATTATACACTTATTTAATTCCTGTAAAGAACATTTTGTGTCTACTGAGTGGGCATGTACTTTAACAGTGGATCTTATTAAGATTCATACCTTGGACCTTGTGCCTGGCATCATATCATGATACTGTCATTCAGTCCTGAAAGGTTTTATTATCCCCTCGCCGATAGTCGTACGTACGTTAGTATTTACTTAGTAACACCTTTCATTTTTCAATAACTCATGAACCATTTCACAGATTTTGGTGGGTGGCAGGTGGGAGTGATGGGTAATTTAACGATCGGGGTTCATCCTTACCGGAATCCTGACTGGAGACCTTGTTTTGCCCTCGCGTACGTCGTTGGCATTCTTGTATGCGACAGTTGAATGTTGTTATACCCTTTATGTGAGTATTACGATTATTTGTAAACCTATTACTTTTAGGGGAAGGAGTCAAGTGACTTTGGTTTTGGTATGGACCTGGCACCAGGTCAGTTTATTCTAATTTCAGAGCTGAATATTTTTTTTTTTTTCGATGTAAATATTTCGTTCTGATTTTGGAATTCTCCTCCGAATGCAGCAGGTTAAATACGGGATCAAACCCGTTGGCCCGGCCTTAAATTACCTAAGCTGTTGATAGGCCGTTAAAGACCAATAAATCAATCAACAATTTTGATATTTGGCCACAATGTGCAACTATGGGATGGTGCTTTGTTTTGCATGCGACCCGAGGTCAAGGTCACCGAGGACTTGTCTTCATCTTGTTTGTAAGGCAAATGTGTGTGTTTTTTTTCTGTTTCTTTTTTTAATTATCATAATAACGATGCCCTTGTTGTAATTTTAAACCTGGCTGTACGGTGTTCCCCCATACAGCTACATTGTACATTACCTTCTGTATTGACCTTGCTGTTGGACAGGTGTAAAACCCCAATCAATCAGTCTATTGCATTTAAATCGGCGAATACTTACTTAACCCTTACACCGCTATCTTTTTGCCGTTTGCTGTTTATTTTCTATTTTCCATTTTTATCATCAAAAACATGCTTTGACAGCTCTTTAGAATTATTTACAACATGCTTTGACAGCACTTCAGAATCATTTCCATTGGAAATATGTTTTGATTGAGAAATAGGTCAAGATATAAAAGCAACAGCAGACGAAAATTGTTGTGTGTAGCGGTCTAAGGGTTAACTGGGGTTTAATTAGTACATTGTACTGTCGCGTTAAAGATTTGTCGTATATTTAGCGGATCTTTCATGCTTTATGATTTAATATATTAAATATGTTTATAGATTTCATAATAAACGAGGCTATGGAGAGTGTCTTATGACGTCAGTTCACAAATATTAAATTATGTTTATTGCATAAGCACAGCATCAGGCATTGAACAGGTTCTAATCAGATAACATGATTTCACCTTTGCATATTTATTACACTACTGTCTGTTCCACATTGTGCTGCCGACAAACTTTTGGCTATTAAACATGCTAAAAATTTATTTTCCTATGGGAATTTAACATAGGGGCTTAAAATATATTTTTTTTAGTTATGGACCGATTTTCAATATCTAACTTTTGTTTTCTTAGTTACATCATTTCCAAGCTACTGTACCTTTAGATATATCTGAGATTTAATGTGTTTAACTCTTTGCATGCTGGGAAACTTGTGGGCTATAAATAGTTAAAAAATAGCGGACAAAAAGCCGGCATCATATTTATTTTATTTCTCCTTGTAAATATCATGAATATGTCTTGGAATTTCATTAGAATTGAGTCCGGAGGACTCAATTCTAATGAAATTCCAAGACATATTTACAGAGAGAAATAAAAAATATACTCGTAATTTGTTTGGCGGATATTTTCACCGCTAGCGTGCAGAGTTAATAGCCAAAAGTTTGTCGGCAGATAAACGTGGAACAGACAGTATTGTGATTTTTATTAGCTCCGACTATTCGAAGAATAAGTACAGCTTATGTTGTCACGACGGCGTCGGCGTCGGCGTCGGCGTCACGCCTTGGTTAAGGTATTTAGTCAACCTTGTATATGGAAGCCTACACCCACCATACTTGGACAACTTCATCTCCTAGTAATGTACATCAACAACCCCTGACCTATATTTGACCTTGACCTACATTTCCTCTTGAATTACTTGGTTAATTCCCCTTGGTTAAGGTTTTTAGTCAACCTTGGTTAAGGTTTTTAGTCAAGCTTGTATATGCAATACTACTGGCCCTACACCCACCATACTTGGACAACTTCATCTCCTAGTGATGTACATCAATAACCCCTGATCTATATTTGACCTTGACCTACATTTCTCTTGAATTAATTACTTGGTTAATTAATTCCCCTTGGTTAAGGTTTTAGTCAACCTTGGTTAAGGTTTTTAGTCAAGCTTGTATATGCAATACTACTGGCCCTACACCCACCATACTTGGACAACTTCATCTCCTAGTGATGCACATCAAAAACCCCTGATCTATATTTGACCTTGACCTACATTTCCTCTTCAATTACTTACTTAATTCCCCTTGGTTAAGGTTTTTAGTCAACCTTGGTTAAGGTTTTTTGTCAAGCTTGTACATTGAATACTATTGTGCATCCAGACACCATACTTCGACAACCTTTTCTCATAGGTATGTACATCAATAACCCCTGATCTATATTTGACCTTGACCTACATTTCCTCTTCAATTACTTACTTAATTCTCTTTGGTTAAGGTTTTTAGTCAAGCTTGTAGATGGAATACTCATGGCCCTACACCAACCATACTTGGACAACTTCATCTCCTAGTGATGTACATCAACAACCCCTAACCTATATTTGACCTTGACCTACATTTAACCTTAAATTACTTACTTAATTCCCCTTGGTTAAGGTTTTTAGTCGACCTTGGTTAAGGTTTTTAGTCAAGCTTGTAGATGGAATACTATTGTGCATACAGACATCATACTTGGATAACTTTTTCTCATAGGGATGTACATCAATAACCCCTGACCTATATTTTACCTTCACCTACATTTAACCTTGAATTACTTGGTTAATGTTTATAGTCAAGCTTGTATATGGAATACTCCTGGGCCTACATCAACCATACTTAGACAACTTCATCTCCTAGTGATGTACATCAATAATCACTGACCTATATTTGACATTGACCTACTTTTATCATTGGATTACTTACTTATTTCCCCTTGGTTAAGGTTTTTAGTCAAGCTTGTATATGGAATACTCCTGGGCCTACAGCAACCATACTTGGAAAGCTTCATATCTCCTAGTGATGTACATCAATAACCCCTGACCTATATCTGACATTGACCTACATTTAACCTTGAATTACTTACTTAATTTCCCTTGGTTAAGGTCTTTAGTCAACCTTGGTTAAGGTTTTTATGCAGGCCGCAGCCACCTTGTTTGTCAAGCTATGTGTACATCGACAACCCTCGTAGTCGAGCTATGCTGTTCTCCTACAGCTCTTGTTAAATTTTCATATTACACGTCAAATGTCCATTTTCGGCAATAAATACATTTATTGTTTGCCCTAGTTTCTCGACCAATGAATGCACAGAATTTCATCTCAGTTAATCGCATATTGTGACACTTTCGCCAGTATTTATTAAATTAATCATTAAATGTTGCAATAAGTATAAAGTAAAATTTATAATCAGAGCTCACGCCTTATTGACGTAAGTTCATGTGACTACATGTGTATGATCTATTCAGTGTCAAACCGCCAATAATAATATCTTAATTTGAAAGTGTGTTTAGGAGTGTCGCTTCTTTCAAACGAATATATGCACACAGTGAGGTGGATCAAACAATAAGACAAGTTATAGTTCACATATTGAATTTTTACTTCAATTTGTTAACACTTAAGCACAATGTCCGTCTCGCCACAATACATTGGCCTTGTGAAGCAAATTGTGCTTCACCCTTTCAACACCACATGCCTGTATAGTGGTATTGGCAAAATGTGTTGATCCAGATGAGCCGGCTCTTAACGAGCCGTCTCATCAGGATTTGAATTTTTACTTCAATTTGTTAACACTTAAGCACAATGTCCGTCTCGCCACAATACATTGGCCTTGTGAAGCAAATTGTGCTTCACCCTTTCAACACCACATGCCTGTATAGTGGTATTGGCAAAACGTGTTGATCCAGATGAGCCGGCTCTTAACGAGCCGTCTCATCAGGATCTACACATTTTGCAAGTAATTTTAATATTTTTGAGAACAAAAACACCCCCTTTAGTTAGTTAGTTGTTAGTGATAACGTTTGTTATGCACTTCAGTCAGACAAATAAACCGTATCACCAAGAAGTTAAATGATACGTTTTTGAACGAACTTGGACTACCTAGCTGTCGTTTTGTTTTAAAAACACAACCGACTTTGTTATTAAACATGATAATTTAAGACCATTATGCACCTTAACCCATGGAATGTGGGATGTCATCTGCTGTTGTTTCATATTTTATCTTTTTTTGCAATAAAAACATGGCTTGGCAGCAAATTAGAATCATTTCATTTCCCATTTTCTGCCAAACTATGTTTTTGTTAATAAAAATGGAAAAATAATCAGCAGACGACAAACTTTAATTCAGTATTGGAATGGTTAACCCTTACTATGCGGAATTAAATTATATCGTCTGCTGGAAATGTTGTATTTTCAATATTTCTCGACAAAAACTTTTGACAGCGCATGAGAATCATCTCCACTGGAGACGATTCTCATGTGCTGTAAAAACAGGTTTTTTGTTTTGATTTAAGGCGAAAATTAAAAATAGCAGATGACAATTTCCGTCTGTCTCCAGCGTGGTGAGGGTTAAGACATGAACAATACACCACTTGGGTCGACTTATACACCCATAGACTCTGACCACACTGTGTACATACGTTTAGCTGTCAGATCTACACTGTTGTATCATACCAACTGTTAATGTATATTTGGCAAGCAGTGTAGACCAAGATCGGCCTGCACAGACGTGCAGGCTGATCTTGATCTACACTGATTGCAAACAAAATCCAATCGCATTATTTTATCGAATTCACCGAAACTTTGACACATATCGACAGCTTGTCAGGTTTGATTGTCCGCAATGGTATCATGTGCCAGTCGACCATTGTCTGTCATGTGACAAGACAACAGTTTATAGGAATTTGATACAACACTAATGTTTAGGCATTTCCACCATGTTTCTGAGTCACAGACAATGTTTCTATATACTATACTCTAAACCTGTAGTCGATTTCATCAAAATTGCAAAGTATACTTTCCTAGCAAAGTATACTTTGAGGGAGCATCATTGATTTTTCCGAAATGCATTATTTCATGCAGAACTAACGATTGCATATATTTGATGATTAAAACTATGCAGAATTATTATACTGAATTTATTACATTATCATAGCCAAAATTAAAATTAATAAATTTATTCTAAAATTTAAAATTTCTCCCTCAAAGTATACTTTGCTAGGAAAGTATACTTTGCAATGTTGATGAAATAGGCTATAGATGTGTTGAGTGTTAATTCATGTGCCAGAATTACATTGGAACCTCTCTAAATTGTACAACTTGGGTAGTCCAAGGGTGTCCAGTTTTGAGATGTTCACATGTTGCAAGGGTGAGGATTTAGGTAGAACTTGTTTCACCATTAATTAAAGCTTCATTTTAGACAAACATGAAGCTTAGATTCACACTTGGGTATATTATATTAATCCACTACTTTTCTTAGAAGTAAATCTTGAGCTTAACTTTTCTAAACACGTGCTGTCAAAACATGTTTTCATGGAGGAACATGGAAAATAAAACTAAAACAGTAGCATACAGTATTTAATGATCCCCTCGCTGATAGGCAGGGCCGCAGGAGGGGATATAGCGTTAGTCCATGTACGTATGTGAATACGTGCGCACGTTGGTAACACCTTACATTTCTTAACCCTTACACCACTATCTTTTTTTGTCTCCTGCTGTTTATTTTCTATTTTCCATTTTTACCATCAAAAACATGCTTTGACAGCACTTTAGAATAATTTACAACATGCTTTGACAGCACTTCAGAATCATTTCCATTGGAAATGATTCTGAAGTGCTGTCAAACCATGTTTTTATTGAGAAATAAGGCAAGATATAAAAGCAACAGCAGACGACAATTGTTGTGTGTAGCGGTCTCAGGGTTAATAACTTATAACTACTTCACCAATTTCAATAATATTTGGCCTGTCCCTAAATGACCTTAGCTGTCTGAACACACAAGGTCAGGATCACTGAGAATGTATGTTTATTATCCCTACACTGATAGGCAAGAGGGGATATAGCATTCCTCCATTTTTCAATAACTCATGAACCGCTTCACTAATTTTGATAATATTTGGCCACAAATCATGTCTCGGGATGGTGCTTTGTTTTGCATTCGACAGACGTCCGACCACCCAAGGTCAAGGTCACTGAGGCATATGTTCACCTTTTTTTTATTTTTTTTTATTAGTAAAGCTGTCAATGCAGCTGCTAATGGTGCCCTTGTTTTATTATGAAGGGGATTAGCAAGGGGATTAGCTTAGTGATAATGAGCCCTTGTTGTCGTATTTGCTATGTCATGTGTTCAACTCGCACATGGGACAGAAATCGGATGTGACATACTTCGCATTAACCCTTACAATGCTGAATTAAATTGTGTCGTCTGCTGAATATTTTTTATTTTCCATTTTTCTCATCAAAAACTTGGTTTGGCAGCACTTTAGAATCATTTCTAATGGAAATGATTCTAAAATGCTGCCAAACCATGTTTTTACTGAGAGAAAAGACAAAATATGAATTAACAGCAGACGACTATTTTCGGTTCCCGCATTCTAAGGTGGTGAAATTTACTGATGTTATAATAGTACCATTTTGGCTGTGTTACTCTGTCTCTGCTGGCCTATGTTAACCCATTACATTCAAAATATACCTTTACGTGTATGAAATTTATTAAAAAAATATTTTTATTTTTGTTATTTCTGAATTAAAGCATATGTTGTGACCACACATTTGAACCTGTCTTGATGAGACGGTTCAAATGGTGATCGCTACATATACTTCTAAGCGCATAGAAGGAAAATATTTCGGATTTTCCGCAAACATAATGGCGTATCCTCCGCCTGAAAAGGGTTACACATAGATGACCCTGATGTTTCAATGAAATATTTGTCAATTAGCCAAGACCTTTTGCAATTAGAAATATTTTATTATCCAGTGCACGCACCAAACCAGTTGGGTTGGCGATAGGTAGATGACATGTACTGATAAAGTTGTTGGTCTAATATTTGGCTTATGATATGGAGCCCCGCAGGGGACGTAGAATTATTTTTTATTAATTCGTTCCGGCGAAATAACAATTTGTTCCCTCAATTTAACAATTCGTTCCCACGAAATAACAATTTGTTCCCTCAATTTAACAATTCATTCCCATAAATTAACATTATATCCCTCCAATTAACATTTTGTTCCCTCGAATTAACAATTCGTTCCCACAAATCGTTTTGGCACACGGCTGCACAAGCAACACCTTTGATCTACTTTGAAGCTGTTTGAATTGTTAAATTGGGGGAACGAATTGTGGGAACGATTTGTCAATTCGAGGGAACAAATTGTTATATCGTGGGAACAAATTGTTAAATTATTATCAACCTTGCGACTGGTGTAGAACCAGATCAGCCTGCATGTCAATGCAGTCTGATATGGGTCTACACTGTTTATCATTCAGTGAGTGGATCATCAGTCCTGCTCCTAACAATTAACTAACAAACTATGTGCTGTATATATCCTTGTGCAAGTGGGCTAGAAAATCATGAGCTAAACTGGCCACAAATACCATAAGCCCAAAAGTTTTCCAATGGAAATGATTTTAAAGTGTTACCTAACTATGTTTTTGTTGATTAAAATGGAAAATAAAAAAGTGTCAGCAGATAACACAATTGAAGTCAGCATTGTGTAAGGGTTTATACCGGTTAACATTTTAACCCTTACTACGCTGAATTAAATTTTGTTGTCTGCTTGAAATGTTTTATTTTCAATATTTCTCGACAAAAACCTGTTTTGACAGCGCATCAGAATCGTCTCCACTGGAGGGTTAAAATGGGCCACATGCTTTTCAGACATGGGTAATGCCATATCAATCAGCCTGCGCATTTCTGTTGAATGGACATAAAATCTCAAGCAATCAATCAACAATTTACAACTGTACTGCCTGCTGCAGTGTGCTGTTGGCCACATTTCATGCACTAAATATTGTGTGATTGATGGCAAACAGATGTCATAACAGTCCTAGAAGCTCCAGAAATTATGCACAGTTTGAAATGGGGGAACTTGGAAAAGTCGTGGGAATACTGGACGAGGCCTTCCGGCCTTCGTCCAGTATTCCCACGACTTCTATCTTATTAAAATGTTCAGCAACATTCATATTGTGACAAATATCTTAAATTCTTGACATCTGGAGTTGTGCATGTTATCAGATCCAGAGTCCGTCTGTCTGTCCGTCGTCCGTCTGTCTGTCTGTCTGTCTGTCCGTCCGTCCGTCCGTCCGTCCGTCTTTCGGTTAACCACTTTGTCACAGTTTCTCAAATATGCTGCAGGTGGCATCCTCGTTCGACAGACGCATTTCTTGTTATCAGATCCAGAGTCTCATATTTTCCAACTCTTCATAGTGCGTGTAAACAATACATGCATATTAGACACGCCATGTGATTTAGTACCTAAGAACGATTTTTATACGCCCGTTTGACAAAACAGGAAGTACCGTATTATGTATTTCCCTTGTACAGGCAGGGGGCGGGTGGGCGGGCGGCAGGCCGGGCTATAGCTTGTCCACCGCTAATAACTAGAGTTCTACTTGATGTATCGTAACTAAATTTGGGCATAACATGTTTAATCACGGCTAAGATGAAGAAAGCCATATTCATTTTCTGATGACTTCTCTCCCCATTGGGGCCGGCATTTTTATATGCCACCGGTCTCGAAGATGAGCCGGGGTGGCAATTATTAGTTTTTGAAAATCCGTCCGGACCTGTCGTCCGTCGTCTGTCCGTCGTCCGTTGCCTGTCTGTCTGTCCCCCGTCCGTACCGTACCGTGTTCCGTGCCCGTCCAGTCCCGTCCCTCCGTACCGTTTCCAGTTCCGTATTTGTTCTTGTCTTTCGGTTCTTTCCGGCTAACCATTTGTCACAGTTTTCCTCAAATATAGTTTTTTTTTTTTTCTGCCAGGTGGAGCTCCTTGTTTCCGGACAGACGCATTCATTGTTTATCAGAATCCAGAGTCTCCAATATTTTCCAACTTTCATTCAAGTGCGTGTAAACCCCCCAATATCATGCATATTAGACACGCCATGTGATTTTAGTACCTAAGAAACCAATTTTTTTTTTATACGCCCCGTTTGGACAAAACAGGAATAGTACCGTTATTTATGGATATTTACCTTGTACAGGCAGGCGGGTTGTGGGCGGGCGGCAGGCCGGCATAGCTTGTCCACGCAATAACTAGAGTTCTACTTGATGTATCGTAACTAAATTTGGCATACATGTTTATCACGGCAAGATGAAGAAGCCTATTCATTTTCTGATGACTTCTCTGCCCTTGGCGGCCATTTTTATGCCACCGGTCTCGAAGAGCCGGGTGGCATATTGTTTTTGAACCGTCCGTCTGTCCGTCTGTCTGTCCGTCGTCCGTCTGTCTGTCTGTCCGTCCGTCCGTCCGTCCGTCCGTCCGTCCGTCCGTCCTCCGTCCGTCCGTCCGTCTGTCTGTCTGTCTTTCGGTTAACCACTTTGTCACAGTTTCTCAAATATGCTGCAGGTGGCATCCTTGTTCGACAGACGCATTTCTTGTTATCAGATCCAGAGTCTCATATTTTCCAACTCTTCATAGTGCGTGTAAACAATACATGCATATTAGACACGCCATGTGATTTAGTACCTAAGAACAATTTTTATACGCCCGTTTGACAAAACAGGAAGTACCGTATTATGTATTTCCCTTGTACAGGCGGGCGGGTTGTCGGGCGGCAGGCCGGCATAGCTTGTCCACGCAATAACTAGAGTTCTACTTGATGTATCGTAACTAAATTTGGCATACATGTTTATCACGGCAAGATGAAGAAGCCTATTCATTTTCTGATGACTTCTCTCCCCTTGGCGGCCATTTTTATGCCACCGGTCTCGAAGAGCCGGGTGGCATATTGTTTTTGAACCGTCCGTCTGTCCGTCTGTCTGTCCGTCGTCCGTCTGTCTGTCTGTCTGTCTGTCCGTCCGTCCGTCCGTCCGTCCGTCCGTCTGTCTTTCGGTTAACCACTTTGTCACAGTTTCTCAAATATGCTGCAGGTGGCATCCTCGTTCGACAGACGCATTTCTTGTTATCAGATCCAGAGTCTCATATTTTCCAACTCTTCATAGTGCGTGTAAACAATACATGCATATTAGACACGCCATGTGATTTAGTACCTAAGAACAATTTTTATACGCCCGTTTGACAAAACAGGAAGTACCGTATTATGTATTTCCCTTGTACAGGCAGGCGGGGTGTGGGAGGGCGGGCAGGCCGGCATAGCTTGTCCACGCAATAACTAGAGTTCTACTTGATGTATCGTAACTAAATTTGGCATACATGTTTATCACGGCAAGATGAAGAAGCCTATTCATTTTCTGATGACTTCTCTCCCCTTGGCGGCCATTTTTTATGCCACCGGTCTCGAAGAGCCGGGTGGCATATTGTTTTTTGAAACCGTCCGTCTGTCCGTCTGTCTGTCCGTCGTCCGTCCTTACGTCCGTCCGTCCGTCCGTCCGTCCGTCCGTCGTCCGTACCGTCCGTCTGTCTTTCGGTTAACCACTTTGTCACAGTTTCTCAAATATGCTGCAAGGTGGCATCCTCGTTTCGACAGACGCATTTCTTGTTATCAGATCCAGAGTCTCATATTTTCCAACTCTTCATAGTTGCGTGTAAACAATACATGCATACTAGACACGCCATGTGATTTAGTACCTAAGAACAATTTTTATACGCCCGTTTGACAAAACAGGAAGTACCGTATTATGTATTTCCCTTGTACAGGCAGGCGGGTGGGCGGGCGGCAGGCCGGCATAGCTTGTCCACGCAATAACTAGAGTTCTACTTGATGTATCGTAACTAAATTTGGCATACATGTTTATCACGGCAAGATGAAGAAGCCTATTCATTTTCTGATGACTTCTCTCCCCTTGGCGGCCATTTTTATGCCACCGGTCTCGAAGAGCCGGGTGGCATATTGTTTTTGAACCGTCCGTCTGTCCGTCTGTCTGTCCGTCGTCCGTCCGTCCGTCCGTCCGTCCGTCCGTCCGTCCGTCGTCCGTCCGTCCGTCCGTCCGTCTGTCTTTCGGTTAACCACTTTGTCACAGTTTCTCAAATATGCTGCAGGTGGCATCCTCGTTCGACAGACGCATTTCTTGTTATCAGATCCAGAGTCTCATATTTTCCAACTCTTCATAGTGCGTGTAAACAATACATGCATACTAGACACGCCATGTGATTTAGTACCTAAGAACAATTTTTATACGCCCGTTTGACAAAACAGGAAGTACCGTATTATGTATTTCCCTTGTACAGGCAGGCGGGTGGGCGGGCGGCAGGCCGGCATAGCTTGTCCACGCAATAACTAGAGTTCTACTTGATGTATCGTAACTAAATTTGGCATACATGTTTATCACGGCAAGATGAAGAAGCCTATTCATTTTCTGATGACTTCTCTCCCCTTGGCGGCCATTTTTATGCCACCGTCCGTCCGTCCGTCTGTCCGTCTGTCCGTCTGTCCGTCTGTCCGTACTTACGAGAGCTACATTGTGAGGTTGCTGTGTTGTGCTGAAACCCACCCACCGCCCTATTTAAGACACTTGGATAAGTGTTTTTCAAATATAATTAACTAATGGCTAGCTCATTTGCATATTATGCGATTTATTCCGTAAGAGAATCGTTAAGGAAGAAAATAACGGAATAAGTTGCTACATTGTGAGGTTAACCCCACAGTGTAAACATCAAAGGAAATAACCTCACAATGTATCTCTCGTAAGAACGTCCGTCTGTCTGTCCGTCTGTCTGTCTGTCCGTCCGTCACACTTTTCGGTTAACCACTTTGTCACAGTTTCTCAAATATGCTGCAGGTGGCATCCGCGTTCGACAGATGCATTTCTTGTTTATTTTCGGATTCTGTATCCTTGTCCACACAATAACTCCAAGTGCTACTTGACCGATCATAACCAAATTCAGTATACATGTTTATCACGGCAAGACGAAGAAGCCTATTGGTTTTCAAAAGTTTCTGGTAACTTATTCCCCTTGGCGGCCATTTTTAATTTTCGGACTTTGTATCGTTGTCCACGCGACTTAAGTTCTACTTGACAGACCATAACCAAATTCGGTATACATGTTTATCACGGCAAGATGAAGAACCCTATTGGTTTTCAGTGACTTATCTCCCCTTTTTGACTGGCCTTGCCTCGACGGGCGTATATTGTGACCCTCTGCACTCTTGTTCATGAAATATATTTACAGAAACTGTGATATTTTCTGTAAATGAAGTGCAGACAAAAAGTGATGGCTCATCTGGATCTACACTTTTTAATACCATTATACAGGTACGTGGTGTTAAAAGGCAATCAGACATTTGTGACAATCCATTGGCCTACATGGATGTACAAAGAATAGCAATTTTATGACAATTTGATTTGTCATCTGGGTCAATGTCTTCAAAAATTCTGACATTCAGGTGGGCATAACTTGGATTCAAATTAAATGGGTCAGCTATCAATTGGTAGTTTGCGAGTTATGTCAATGTGTGTAGGTTTGTTCATTCACAGCATTGTGAACTTGTGGGCGTATACTTGCTGTGGACATGGTCACATCCGTTGTCTTTGGACACTTGGCATACATGTCGATCTCTCAAACAAATGCGCCATTTTGTTTGTGGACAATTCTAAATGTTTTCTTTATAAGTGCTTAGCAGTTTGTCACGACCACCATTTTCTGACTGAAAATTTTAAAATATATTCAGCTGGCTAATCAGGATCCGCCAATGTTATGTCAAATGAATAAAATAGAGATGTTCCAAATGACGTCCATAATGGCGCGACCAAGCAATGCCGTTTTGACGTTGACGTCATCATGTTTTTAACGTCATTAGAAGCATCCGTGATTCATTAAAATTACCGGTACTGCAATTGTCGGAATGAGTTCCCGTTTTTCACAGGTTGGACTGATATTTAAAGTTTTAGTGTCAGTTTCGTCATGGTGGAGATATTGTTAGAATGAAGGGGTAGATGTTTATAGATATTGTCAATTGTTAGATTATCAGGGGTAGGTGTCAATTGTAAATCCTGAAGTTCTTTGGCACTGCCATGAATGTTGTTTGTGTGGGTTTGTGAACAACATGTGGATATATTTTACTTATACCAGACAAAGCTGCCTAGATTTAGTCCAACAACGGCCACCCAGTGTATGTGAATTAAGCGACAAACTTTTAACATATACAACCAGCGGTGCAAAGTGTCATTGATGCATGTTAGTCTGATCATGGTCTTCATATTTTACAAGTGTAGTATGTGTTACCGGTACTTAAAGGAAAATTAGGTTTATGGCAAACGGTGTAGACTCTGATCCGATTAACAGATGTACAGTCAAATCTTGGGATAAACTGGTTACAACTAAATTAACGCAATTTTCTCATTTTACTGGCGGCTAAAATGACCTTTTCAAGTTTTCAGTCCAAATAATTTTGCGGGTCAGTCAGGATTGCCCTGTTGCCGATTTATTCAATGGATCGTGGTTTAATTGAATCGTGTAAGTGTAAATATATCGCCCACTCAAGCGAGAACGTTGCGTTTCAGATTTAAATTTTACTTACAAATGAGAAGATTTATAGTTTAGCGGATATGTTTAGGTGGTAGTGTATCGCGGAGTTGTCTAATTGGTATTGGACTTATAAGGTTGGGAATTTTCTACGTGTCATTCCCATCAATTATTCTTGTTACGACTTCAGTTTGGTATAACATTTTACCTGTGTATTGTTACGTGTTACGTTCGTCTGTAACCCTTACAGTGCTGAATTCAATTTTGCCGTCTGCTGTTTATTTTCTATTTGCAGTTTTTCTCATAAAAAACATGACTTGGCAGCACTTTAGAATCATTTCCAGTGGAAATGATTCTAAAGTGCTGTCAAACCTTTGTTTTTATTTAAAAGAAGACGAAATATAAAACAACAGCAGACGACAATTTTCGTTCTCCACATTCTAAGGGTTAACTTGTATAATCTATACATATTGCTATTACCGAATATATTATAGAATATTAAATCGGTAGACCATACTCTAAATGTATATGTATTCTTTTGTTTTCGAAATATACCGGTACATTATTTAGATTTAATGAATTAAAGGTCCTTTCAGTGTAATAACGTCATGTTTTAAAAATAACTTGTGTAATAAATATATAAATGAGACAGCTACAGAACACACATTAGGTGATCGCTGCAGCTTCAATGAATGCTGTGCTTATGTAATAAATAGAATCTAGCATTTGTGTTGATTTAATATGATATTTATTAAACTCGTAAAACGATTGCACAAGTAACTCGGCATAACATCATTTCTTATGAAATCATTAAATTTGTTTAACCCTTAGACCACTACACACAACAATTATTAACCCTTAGATCACTACACACAACAATTGTCGTCTGCTGTTGCTTTTATATCTTGCCTTATTTCTCAATAAAAACATGGTTTGACAGCACTTCAGAATCTTTTCCAATGGAAATCAATGGAAACGATTCTGAAGTGCTGTCAAAGCATGTTGTAAATTATTCTAAAGTGGGAGTGACCACTACACACAACAATTGTCGTCTGCTGTTGCTTTTATATCTTGCCTTATTTCTCAATAAAAACATGGTTTTACAGCACTTCAGAAATGATTCTAAAGTGCTGTCAAAGCATGTTGTAAATTATTATAAAGTGCTGTCAAAGTATGTTTTTGATGATAAAAATGGAAAATAGAAAATAAACAGCAGACGGCAAAGAATTTAAGATCGCGGTGTAAGGGTTAACATTTATCAAATTGTCACACATGTAAAATACTCTATAAATATGTAATGTGCGACTTGACAAGTTGTAATTCAAGTTGTAATTCAAATATAATCAAAGATATTCAGAGAAAACGTCCAATGAAAATGACCAAATGTTGTTGTCTGACAATTATTTCAGAACGTTTTTTAAAGTTTTTGTATTTGTTTTTGCCGGAGATGAATATACATATAGAACAGATAATTGTTGTGTTGTGTTGTTTTTGTCAAGAAAATAATGAATTTGCCTACCTACAGTACCCATGTTTGTAAAGTAGAGTCGGATTTGGGCAAAGCTAATATAATTTAATTGCGGCCTTGGAGTACAATAATCACTGCCGTAGCACATCTCTATGAACAAATGTGCTGGTTAAAATATGGCGATATATATAGATACATTTAGCTTAGAAAATCTCAGCTCTACGGATGTGTTTTACTATTTCATCTGTCTTTTATATTTTTTGTACCCGTGAGAGCTGAGACACTTATAGTGTAAAATTTAGTCACAATAACAGCCCAATCTGTCCTGACGTTTTGCTACAGTCTGATGAGTGAGAAGTTGAACACGTCACAGTCATGTTATAAACATTCATAGGCCAATACTTTGACAGGATGATTTTACAGTTGGATTACAAAAATGGGAATAAAAGGATAACCAATGTCGTGAGTATGTATACTTTCATGTGATAGATTGGGCTGTTATTGTACCAATTAAGTCCTGTACATGTAATCCATCAATATAAACGTACATGGAACTTTCATCAATGGCTTTTTGTACCAATATTTAACCGTTTTAACCCTAAATAACTGGAAGGGACTGTTATATGTTGATTTTCCGACCAAATCAATCGCCACAAGAATGATTTTCAGACTACCGGTAGTTTATTTATAAAAAGGGGGTGTTTTTATAAAAAGAAGAAAATTACTTACAAGTGCAGATCCTGATGAGACGGCTCGTTACGAGCCGGCTTATCTGGATTTACACTCTTTGCAAACACTGCTGGAGAAGTCTGTAGCGTTGATAGGGTTAACCCTTACAATGCTGAATAAAAAATTGACGTCTGCTGTTTATTTTTTATTTCCATTTTTTCTCATCAAAAACATGGTTTGACAGCACTTTAGAATCATTTCCAACGGAAATGATTCTGTCAAACTATGTTTTTACTGAGAGAAGAGACAAAATATGACACAGCAGCAGACGACTATTTTCGGTTCCCGCACTCTTAGGGTTAAGTACAATCCCCTTTCACAGTAAACCATTTCATCAAGTGACATAAAGCACAGGTAATATTTAAATACTACTTACATATTCAGATCAGATTTGATTTTTAAAGAAGACATATACCGGTATCACTGCAACTGGAGAAACAGGGCCTATGACAATCGCGACCAGTGTAGGCCCAGGTCAGACTGTGCAGTGGAAGGTGGGTGCAAGCGATGGGTAATTTAACGATCGGGGTTCATCCTTACCGGAATTCCGACTGGAGACCTGGTTTGGCTTGGCCTCGCATACGTTTTTGGCATTTTGTATGTGACAGTTGAATCTGGTTATATACCCCTTATGTGAGTATTACGATTATTCGTAATCCTATTTTAGGGGAAGGGGCCAAGTGACTTTGGTGTGGTATGGACCTGCCACCAGGTCAGATTATTCTAATTTCAGGGCTGAATATATTGTTTCTCGATGTAAATATTCAGTTCTGATTTTGGAATTTTCCCCCCAATGCAGCAGGTTAAAACGGGATCGAACCCGTTTGCCCAGCCTTACATGACCTTAGCTGTTGATAGGCCGTTAAACACCAATAAACAAACAAACAGGGTCTGCACTGTTGGACATTAACCCTTTCCCTGATAGAAACGACTTTTCACGCCTCTGCAGAAGATGTCTTTTGAAAACATTGTGGGAAAAGGAGAAATTGCTTGTAACAAGCAATTTCTCCTTTTCCCACAATGTTTTCTACTCTATCAGATAATTTAACCATCATTTGACCCACGATTTGGTTCTTTTATTCAGATGTTTTCGATTTGGAAGAGTCGAAATATCGCAAAACAGGGAAAGGGTTAAGTCAATAAAAGACCCATCATAGTTTCATAAAGAGTAAAAGCATTATCAGCTTGAAGGAGTATCAAAATATATTTTGTTACTTAACCGCATGCTAGCGGTGAAAATAACATCCAGCAAATTACGAGTATGTTTCTTATGTCTCTGTAAATATTTCTTGGAATTTCATTAGAATTGCGTCCTCCATTCGTGATGTTTACAGGGAGAAATAAAAGAAAATATCCAGCAAATTACGAGTATGTTTCTTATGTCTCTGTAAATATTTCTTGGAATTTCATTAGAATTGCGTCCTCCATTCGTGATGTTTACAGGGAGAAATAAAAGAAAATATCCACAAATTACGAGTAGTTTATTCTTATTTCTTGGAATTTCATTAGAATTGCGTCCTCCATTCGTGATGTTTACAGGGAGAAATAAAAGAAAATATGAATTGCCGTCTACTGTTTTTGAACTATTTATAGCCCACAAATTTCCCAGCATGCAAATAGTTAAACCTTTTACATAAATATTTTCCTTATTTCTCACTAAGTTATATGCTGAGATGATCTAAATGAGTGATAAAAACATAGGTTCCATTCATAAATTAAAAAGATGAGCGTACTGGGTTACATGATCATTTATGTATGACAAAGATGCCTGGCAGTAGATCAAGATGTTGATATTAATACACCAAATATGCCGTAAAGTGGCCAGGGGGTAGAAAGTAATGCGGTAAAATTGTCACAATGATATAGGCCATATTCACAGTTTGCCTACTGAAGCTGATCTGCCAGAGAAACATGTTCAGTAGCCGATTTCACCAAAGTTGCCAAGTATACTTATCTTGCTAAGTACACTTTGAGGGAGGCATTTTCAATTTAAGGATAAATTTATTAATTTTGGCTGTGATAATGTAATAAATATATGCAGTCGCTAGTTCTATATGAAATAATGCATTTCAGGGAAAAGTAAATTATTACTCAAAGTATACTTAGGTACCAGTCCACCAAGATTTTAGAATTTTTTAGCAATTCTTGGCCGAGTGAGCACTTCCGCAAGTTTTTTTCTCAGATATCCTCTTCATATATTCACAGAGGCTGTTTGCTGTATACACCTGTTACATTATATGTAAAGAAACTTTAGTAGCTACACAAATCAAATTGGCATACAGCTAAGAGCATTTATAATGTGTGAAAGTTAGCATGTGGTGGTCAATTTCTGCACTTATTCCGTCATGGCCGCTGGACTAAAGGCGCCAGAAAGCTATGTGACGTGCGGGAGTTTGCACCAACAAATAATGTGTGAATCAAGTCTACATGTATACCTGCCCACACTGATCATAGTCTGTACTGGTACTGAGTGTTTTGTTTTCGAGCCACAAACCTCTGTTTCAGACTGTTAAAATGGCGCCCCAAACAACAAACACACATTTCGAGCGGAAGATGCGTACAATTTTAATCTGAATATGCTCACTAAATGGCCCAGATCACAGTTTGGCACATAATTTTACAAATACTTGCTTTTGTCAGCTGAAAATAGCATAGGATGGGGAGTATTTAATTTTAAGTCACATTCAATCGCCACAGACAGGCAGTTTTGGAATATTCAGTAAAAAGCCCATAGGCAAACTACGAAACTAAGCCTTTTTCAGGTGGATTTCAAAATTAGTCGAACATGATGGTCATGTGATGTAAACAGTGATGTAAACTAGGGTGGTCAGAGTTTGTATTCTTAGGAGTAAATGAACCTGTGTTTTATTTATCTTAGATCCAATGCAGACAGACTGCGCTTATGTAAATGTACATTCTGTCACATCCATATAAAATTGAAAGTAGAAGAGAATGGGGTATACCAGGTTATCGGTTCAATGACCTTAGCTGTTGATATGCCGTTACACACCAATAAATCAATCAAGCCTCTCACTGATTCAGTCAGCACTCCAATTTCTGGTCTTCTGTCTGTTTCAGTTTGCTGCCGACAAACTTTTGGCTCTTAAACACATTAAATCTAAAAAATATTTAAATTTATGTATTTTTTCATCAATAACAAACGTTTGTTGGGAGCAAAACGTGGAACAGACGGTAGTTAAACTCTTTTACTCAGTTATGAAAATACTCGATTAGGCCTCGGCCGCCTGTAATTCCTTCCATTTTTGCACTTGATCATGTGACATTTTCATGCAGGTGAATGTAGATTACAATCTTTGCGTGAGGTATTTATATTCAGTCAAAATTGAAAATATATTTTCCCATGTAGTTGTTTATTAAATTTTCCACTTGATTCATTTGTTGTAATGAAATTTGTGAGAATCGATTTATCACTTGTTCAGTGGGGGTTAGATTTAGAGAGTTAACGGTTGACAGTTTCAAATTGAAACTTGACACTGCCAGTAGGTAGGTGCAGCTTCATGCAGCTTTCTGTTTACTCAGAGCTCCAGATAAGGTGTATGTTGGCGTATTTTATGCACTTATTTAGCAGAATACGCATTGATTATCAAATGTGGGAATACAAAATACTCACAGAAATGTGAAAATACGCATTTATTTTCAAATTGAGTAGTAAAAATACTGTAATAAGGTTGAACATTCACTTAGTTGAGCTGCTAGTGTTTGCTTTTTGCAGCTCAAATAAGAGAATATTTAAATTTGTTTTATTTTTGTATCATTTGTTCCCTATTTAATAAGGAAGAAAATCAATAATACATTTGTAAAAGTAAAATATGCATTGTATTTTAAATATGGGTGTATAATACTCTTTAGATACAAAACTTATCTGGAGCTCTCTAGTTTACTACTCTCTGAATGGCAGCCGAGCCTACTCACATGGCACGTACAATCATGGGGACATCTTCACACATCACTTTGTTGGTTCCAAGGGCGG